>JAACJM010000125.1:0-250622 GCA_013368315.1 Tetrapyrgos nigripes
GATGATGATATGGGGAGTTGGAGTATAGGGTCTGGGGTAGGGGATGAGAGCGTTTGACGTAGAGGTAAACGAAGAGTTAGAGGTAGAGGTCAAGGTAGACAGCGCAGATGTGGTATTTGTAGAGTTAGAATTGATTGCCAATGCGGATGAGTAACTTAGGGTTACTACGGGTTTCCTAGGGTCGAGTAGGGGTCTACCCTAGGGGGGTAGGGTTAGGGTGCAGGGGGCAGGGGGCAGGGGACAGAGAGCAGGGGGAAGGGGCAGGGGGCAGGGGGCAAGAGGCAGGGGGGCAGGGGGCAGGGTTTGGGTAGGGGTGAGGGGCAGGTTGGACTTGGAGGAACAGGGTTTGGATTGGAGAGACAGAATTTTTGACAGAGTTGCTTTGGAGGTTCCCATTTCACGACTACTTGGACACGACTACTTGGACACGCGTGCTTGGACATGCCTACTTGGACACACTTACTTGGAGATGCCTACTTGGACAAGCTAACTTGGATATGCATACTTACCACGCCTACTTGAACATTCCTGCCTGGACTACTTGGATATGCATACTTACCATGCCTACTTGGACACACTTACTTGGACATGCATTCCTACTGGCACACCTCTACTTGGACTTTACTACTAGTACATCTGTACTTAGACTACTTGGAAATACAGTGTTCCCACTTGGATGCTCCTACTTAACTTAGACAGACATACAAGGACACAAGAACTTACCCTCCCAAAGAGGAACTTGTAGTGAGAGATTTGGCTAGAGGAGGGGCAGGGGGTTGGGCAGGCTTTGGGTAGGGGAGGGGCAGGCTTTGGCCAGGGTTTGGCTAAGGGAGGGGAAGAGGAGAGACAGGAGATAAATGTGTCTGCACTTAGCTTGATTGTATTTTCACTTCAGACTTTTTTCTGGGATTGACTTACATTGATAGTATTCTTTTTTTGTGGAATTGGAGTCCAACTCGCAGCTGGACGCTCAAATCGTTCATGCTGCGCGCAGAGTACTTATATTGACCTGATTGAGATTTTGAGTAACACACAGCTGGACGCTCAAGTAGTTCATGCTGTGTGCACAGTAGTTAAATTCATAGTATTCATGTTCTACCTAGATACAATGTACAACGGCTTGACCATCACAAGTTACCTAGATACAACTGATGACAACTTGAGCGTCGCAAGTTGTAGCTAGATACAACCTACGACGCTCAAGCCGTTGCAATACTTATAAGTTTTTGTCTCACCTACCAAACATCTGATGCTTTGGCCGTCCAGATGTGCACGGACCCATTGAACGCTTTGAGTGTTCTTATGATCCGTGCACTTATGGTTACAGAGAATGCAATACTGCATGAGCGACCAAGTCGTTCATGCAGTAGAGTACTTATAGTGTTTAACTTCATACAACATGAACGACTTACGCGTTCATATTGCAATGTAAAAGTAGTACTAGTACTTACCCAACATGATGATGAGGCAGAACTTTAACTTAGGATAGCTTTAATCAAATTCTCCTGGACACTCTGTAATAGACTATGTACCGGTGAAGCGTGCAAATAAATTTTTATTCATCTAAGTACATTGAGTACTACTAAAAACGCTACTAAAAACAGGAATGGTGGTGAGAACCAGCCAGATCGGATTCGGACAGCATGTGCACGCTTTGCAAAACCAACCATCGTGTTCAGAGGGTTAGAAAGGCCTGGAATCGAGTCCGGGATGTCAAATTTTGGACCTCAGCGTGGACTCCAGTGAGTGTTGAGGAGCCTAGAATGTAGGATTGGGTTGAGGAAAAGATGTATGCGAAGAAGTGAGTGTAGTGGAGGCAATATTGGATGAGGAGGAGAGGGCTTGTAGATTCACGAATTTTTGATGGAATAGTGCAAGTAGGGGGTGGTTTTGAATCGATTTATTAATTAGAATACGAATTTATTAAAGAGACAGCGAACGCACCTGTCGTTCCGAAGTTATAGCCTGTTCAATAAACCCAAAAATGCATGAATAAGCTATATCGCATCCGAATGGCGTGCGACGGCTCCAAAACCACTTCCATTGTGTTTGGAGAGTAAAATAACCCCCGAATAGAGCTTTGGACAAGGAGATTCTAAGCAGGGGCAAGGAGGAATGGAGTTGTTCGGGGTGAGGAGGAGCGGGTATGCATCTTGAGTCCGGACGTCTTCGGATGGCTTCCAGACCAGCACCATCGTGTTCTTAGGGTTTCATAACCCCAGATACGATTCAGGATGAGGAGATTTTAGTGCGGGGTTGAGTAGTAGTAGAAGCGGTAGGGAAGAGAGGGGATGGCGGGTGACGGGATATGAAGGGATTTGGACCAGCTAGTGACTCAATGCAATTGATTTTATTAGTAGAATAAGACTGTAAGGAAATTGAAGCGAACGCACCTCGCTTTCAGAAGTTACAACTAATGCAAAATCCCAGAAATCCCAAAAAGTCGAAAACTGACATAGCGTATCCGGCAGCCATTTGGGGTCTTTGAAATTGTGACCATCGGATTTGGAGGGTTAAAGAACACTAGAATCCACTCCGGAGTGAAGCGATTTGGGCGGAATGTCGAGGAGGTGTGTATGTGGTAAGGGGGAGGGGGAAGGGATGGCGGACAACGCAATTCGGACGGAATAGGACAAGTTGGGGGCTCTATATAATCTATTTTGTGAGGGGAATCCAACGGTATCAAAATCAAAACGAACGGATGTCGCGGTCAAAAGTTATGTCCAATTTAAAACCTACAAAATGCGAAAAAAACTCCATATCGGATCCGGCCAAGACGCAGAGGGTTCTAGAGCATTACTATCGAATTTGGAGGGTCAAATAATGATAGAATTGAGTCCAGCATGAGGTGATTTGGTAGGAAGGACGAGGAGGAGTGGATATTGGATTTGGGATGAGGAGGAGCAGGCCAGTGAAATAACAGCTACAACTATCCAGAGACTGCTGTCTACTGGATAGATGTCTAGAATGGCATGAGATACAAGGGAGAAGGCGGCAGGAATCCCCAAGCTTGAAACACAAGCTGGCAGTGAACTAGAACTACCTCCAGGGACGGAGAGACAAGTCTAGATCACACCAGAATGTTCCACAACGCTTGAGGGTTGAGAAGAACCATAAAGAGAATATAATCCTACCTCGAATACCACCGGCCGAATGGCACCATTCGGCCGGTAGTATTTGAGGTAGGTGGTATGATTCCATGACCAACCCGAGCAGCAGGGAGACACCAAGGCGGCAGCAGCGAGAAAGCAAGCAGAACATTACTCACCGGTTCCTAGTATGAATCAAAGCTCATAGAACTTTAAAGAGTCGAATCTGAGCATATCAAGCGCAGAGAAGCGCCACTGTTCACCAGCGGACCCGCATATCAAAAGCGGTTTCCTGTATATGCGGTCAAATTGGTCAACGCCTTTGCCAAACGACGAAAAACAACTTACTTTGAAGTTTGAGAAGGATCTTGAGGTGGCTTGAGGCGAGGGAGTGGTAGAGTCGAGGTCGTAGGCGGAGATGATGATGGTTCAGAAGCAAGAGAGGTTGTGATGTAACTGTCACTAACCCACCGAATAAACGCGATTCTCTTCTCGCCAAAACGGGAGGATCACACCAAGAAGGGATGCAGAGCTGACGCAACCTTTTGAGAAAGTGGTTGTCGGTCTGCGAGGGTTTATATTAGATTGAAAGAGAAGAATAGAGGAGTAATATCATTTGTACAGTGCATGTAAGTGTAACTAGTTTACTTTACATACACACGACTATCTGTGTATCGTCAGTCTGGTTCAACGAGACTAAATTTACTTATAGTTGTACTGCCGAGGGTTTTTTGTATGACCTAAAATGGATCACCGTCAGACTTAACCCATGAAGAGGTACGGGATTGAAAAGCAACACCTACCTCGAATACCACCGGCCGAATGGTGCCATTTGGCCGGTGGTATTCGAGGTAGGAAATGGGAAGTTGGTGGGGTAGGAGGAGAGCATAGTGATAGGAAGGAGGTCGGCCAAATGTTGATGAAAATACACAAGTCGGGTATGCTAGAGAATCATTGTGAGCAGGAGAATACGAATATGTTTATGTTTAGGACAGGACAGGACATGCAAGGGATGTCCAGCATTCCAAATCTGCAATTTTTAAGTCAATCCGATTAAAACTCACTGAGATATTGAGGGGGAAACAGAAAAAAACCACCATGACATTATTGATGTGAATCAATGAGTAGATAGAGTATGAAGTATATACCTTTTTTATGCATAACCCATTAAATACTTTTGGTCCAGTGGACACTCCTAATCAATCCCTACATTTAGTATTCTACAATATATCTACACAAACATCTATACAGCAATTTTCTACCATAATTTTATGTATACACACGTCACAGAGTGTCTACGCACCCTTCGACCAAGTCGGAGAGTGTAGATACTCACCAAGGGGCTCCGAAAAAAAAAGTTACATACCGGGGGTCGGAAAAAAAAATTAAGGACCTGGCGGAGGGAACCTACCTAACTTTCCATATATAGTAATTTCACACATACTTACTTGCCTAATATAGTATCTTCACATGACCTCTTTCATGTGCACTTTCCCAAGCAGTGAGAACCTTTCACCTTGGGCGGCGTTGCATATTTCCAAAGATCTCTGTACAAACTTAAATTTCGGATTTTTCAGTGCCATTTTTGCTCACCCGGGTCTACTCCATATGGGACCGATTTGAGGCCGAGCAGCCATATGGAGTAGCTCCAGCGCCGAGCATAAATTCGTCATTTATGTTTGCCCAAAAGATCTTTCCAAATATGCATTGCCGCCCAAGGTGTTTGGTCAATCTTGACTGGCTTGTGCTTAGAGCCTAAAATTACTGTGGTCACAGTTGGAAAACCTTCAATAAGTCTGCTGAGGTGTGGTTTTCAGAACAAAATTGCTTCTGGAAGGGGTTTGAAGCATGCTGTAGAGGGGGTCAAAAAAAAATTTAGACCCCTGCCAGGGGAACCCACCTACCCCCGGTCCGGGATTTCTCGGTCCGGGCACCCTTGATACTCACTCTTTGTATACACATGTCGGAGAGTGTCTAGATACTCACCGCTGCACCAAATATCGCGCACAGTCAGTCCCTTTCAACCAAGTCGAAAGTCCCACGCTGTGCCAAATATCGCGCAGAGTCCCTTTCGACTTGGTCGAAACTCCCACGCTGTGTCCAGTGTGCGTGCACACTCTTCGACCAAGTCGGAGAGTGTCTATACACATAAATCAGTATACAACATTTTTATGTGTATACACACTCTTCGACCAAGTCGGAGAGTGTGCATAGACATAAATCAGTACAACATTTTTATGTGTATCCACACTCTTCGACTCAGTCGGAGAGTGTGTGTACTCATCACTAAGTATAAGACAATTTATCTATCTACTCACTCTTCATATACACATCTCGGAGTGTCTACACACCCTTCGACCAAGTCGGAGAGTGTAGACATATATAATAAATAAGTATAAGTATAAAATAAGTATTCCATGATCCGACTTGGTCGAAGTGCTGTGCGCGGGAAAACCTGTGCCGCTCTTTTTTTCCTCAACCATCACCACCTTCAAAACCCGGACTCTCCCTCCTCCTCCTCCTGCACCAGCCAACCCACTCAACTTTGTGTTGTATGTGATCTACATTGAATCTGGTTCAATGTAGCGGTGTAGTAGCATTTCAAACTTGGAGTTTGAAATGACAACAATCTTCTTTTGACGACATCTCGGCCATTTCTCGACAGTTTTCCTTCAACCCGGACTCGATTCCAGGGGCTTTCAACCCTCCGGACACGATGGTGAAGGTTCCGAATGCGTGCGACGTCAATCGCGTACCTTATCAACGAAGAATCATTTTTACGTTTCTGAAAATCATTATAACTTTTGAACCAGCGATCCGTAAGTCCTATCTTTTATATATTCGTATTCTACTCTTCATTTAGATTCCTTAGCATCCCTATTTCATGGATTTTCATCAACTTTCCGTCAACATCCCTCCACCTCACCTCCTCAGGTACTTCAATGTCTACTGGGTTCATATCTCGGCAAAGCACCCTACCTGAAGCCAATCCCCCGTTTTTTCGACCTCCTGAATCCATTGGATCTGACGCTGAGTCTTCACGACGTACCGTTCTCTTCGTATGACTGCCCCCTCCCCCTCCCCCCTTGTCAACTCAACCTCTCTATGCGTTCCTCGTCAAAACTCGACATCCCGAACTCATTTCTGGGGTCATTTATCCCTCCGAATACGATGGAAATGGCTTCAAGAGTGTCCGATGTCGATCGAAAAAGATATTGAAGGATTTCGCTTTTTGGATTTGGTAAAAAGACCATACCTTTGGAATGGGTCCTTCGTGAGTTTTACTTTTTATATATCCGTCTTCTGCTCATCAAATAGACTCCGTACCATCCCTAGTTTATGTATTTCCATCAAATTTTCGTCAACCTTCTTCCTACCCACCTCCCCACCTACTTCATCCTCTACCACTTCAATTACTCATCTAAATGACCTATCTCGCTCGATTCCTACGTTATTCAACCCTCCGAATCCAATGAAAACAATGCTGAAGCCTCCTGACCTACCGCTCCTTCGATCTCTGTACCCCCTCCTCCTGTACCTTCTCAACCACACATCTCCTCACTCCTCAAGCCAAATATCATGAGCCCGGACTCGATTCTGAGGTTATTCACCCCTCCAAACACGTTGGTGATGTCCCTGGGAGCCTACGACCTCATGCGAAAACGGTATGGAAGTTTTCGCTTTTTGGATATGTAAAAATGGACATAACTTTGGAACGCGATCTCCGTACGTTCCAATTCTTATATATCTGTGCTCTACTCATCGAGGCGATTCTCTAGCATCCCTACATCCCACATTTCCGTCAATATTTCGTCGATTTCCTTTCTCATCACCTCCTCACCTACCTCAAACTCTACAACCTCCATATCTGCTCAAAATTCCCTCCCTGACCTCACCCCTACGGTTTTAGCCCTTCTGAATTAAATTGGACCAGCCCCGAATCCTCGCAATGCCTCGTTCTTTCTGCGCATATATCCCCTCCCCCTCCACCTCCTCCACTCTCTACCTCCTCGTCTCCCTGTCCAAAAATCATGACCTCGGACTCGATTCTGGGGTTATTGAGCCTTCCAAACACGATGGCGATATTTCTGGGAGCCTATGATCTCATGCGAACACGATATGGGCAGTTTTCGCTTTTTGGGTATTTTAAAAAGGCCATAACTTTGAAACGAGACCTTCGTTCATTTCAATTTTTATATACCCGTGTTCCACTTGCTGAGTCAATTCTGTAGCTCCCCCACATCATATATTTCTGTTAAGATTTCATTAAACCAACTTCCACCCTCCATCTTACCTTGTACTTCGTCTACATACATTCATAGCAGCTTACCTGAGTTCTATCCTACTTTCTGAATCCTATGTAATGTATTAGAATGAGTTGAAAGCCTGCGCGACGCTGCACTTTGAAGTTTTCAATGTAGTTTACACTGGGTGCAAATACCTGTAAATACATCGTCATACTGTGATATTACTGAAGACTTACTCAGTGCCAATCAGTTTGTAAATCCCCATGTATTATGGAAGTATTATGTTAAAGCCAAAATTTCACAGCAATTCCATAAAGTTTCTGTAAATCAGGGTGTATTACTGGGGTCTTTCTATGTGAGATTCTGTCACAGTAATACATACTACAATACCATTGAGAAATACAGAAACATTTTGTTGTGACACAGAGTCACAGTATGTCATAGAGTAATACAGCCTGGATTTATAGAAGACTTACACAAATGAAATACTGTAAATACACTGTCATACTATGACATTACTAAAGACTTACTTAGTGCCAATCAATTGTATATCTCTGTGTATTACAGAAGTATTACAGAAAAGCAAAAATTTCAAAACAGTTCCATAAGGATTCTGTAAATCAAGTTGTATTACTAAGATTTTTCAATGTGACATTCTGTCACAGTAAGACATAGCATAATACCATTAAGATATACAGAGATATCTTGATGTGACACATGATCACAGTATGTCATATAGTAAGACTGGCCAGTTTTACAGAAGATTTATGAGATTAAAAGCTATATTAAATCACAAGAAATTGTCATTGTATTTATCATAGATTTACTGAGTGACAAAATGGTAACAGAAATGGATCAATAAAATCAGGTGTATTATGGAAGCTTTATGGAATCCAAAATATTTCCATAGAATGTCATAAGTTCACAGAAAAGTCTTACACCAAGATGGAATACATATAGTATCCTGGATATGCTGAAAGAGTTAAAGTATGACCCCTGTAAGTCAAGGGGAATTATTTTAAATTTATTGAATAGCAGGTATTCCATATGGACTTACATAAGATATATATAGAGATGGGAGTTCATAAAATGATAGTGTAAGAGTGCAAGTCTTACTGTAGATTTATGGAATCACAAGTCAAATTTTGAAGATAGTGAAGGTGTACAAAAGGTATACAAAATGTGCTGTGAGCTTGTGAAGAATATCATTGTCGTGAAGGTGTCACAAAAGTGTCATGAAGGTATCGTGAAAGTGTTGCAAAGGTGTCATGAAGATGTGATGAAGATATGATGAAGGTGTCGTGAAGGTGTCGCAAAGGTGTCGCAAAGGTGTCATGAAGGTGTTGTGAAGGTGTCATGAAGGTGTTGTGAAGGTGTTGTGAAGGTGTCATGAAGATGTTGCAAAGGTGTTGCAAAGGTGTCATGAAGATGTCGCTGAAGGTGCCGTGAGGGTGTTGCAAAGGTTTGGTGAAGGTATCATGAAGGTATTGGGAAGGTGTCACGAAGGTATTGGGTCAGGAAGGTGCCATGAAGATGTCGTGAAGGTGTCGTGAAGGTGTTGCAAAGGTTTCGTGAAGGTGTTCTGAAGGCGTCCTGAAGGTGTGGTGAAGGGGTGTTGTGGTGAAGGTGTTGCGAAGATGTCGTGCAGGTATCGTGAAGGTGCTGTGAAGGTACCTTTTTGCCACCGACATCTTCATGACACCTTCACAATACCTTCATGATACCTTCCCGATTACTTCCCGATACCTTCATGACACCTTCACAAAACCTTTATGACATCTTTGTGACACCTTTGTGACACCTTTGTGACACCTTCACTACACCTTCACCACACCTTCATGACATCCTCATGACACCTTCATGATACCTTCACAACACCTTCCCGATACCTTTGCAAAACCTTCACAATACCTTCCCGACACCTTCATGACACCTTCGTGACACCTTCACGACACCTTCATGACATATTCATGACACCTTCACAATACCTTCAGACACCTTCCCAACACAACACCTTCGTGATACCGTCATGACACCTTCAGGAAACATTCCCACCACCTTCACAATACCTTCATGACATCTTCACCACACCTTCACTACACCTGCACAACACCTTCCTGACACCTTCCCAACATCTTTCATGATACCTTCATGATACCTTCAGGACACCTTCACAATACCTTCATGACACCTTCAGGACACCTTCCCGACATCTTCTGACACCTTCATGATACATACCTTCATGACAACTTCACGAAACCTTTGCAACACTTTCATGACACCTTTGTGACACCTTTGCGACACCTTCAAAATACCTTTGCGACATCTTCATAACACCTTCACGATACCTTCATGACACCTTCCCGATACCTTCATGACACCTTCCCGATACCTTCATGACACATTCACAAAACCTTTGCAACACCTTCATGACACCTTCATGACATCTTTATGACACCTTTGCGACCCCTTCACGACACCTTTGTGACCCCTTCACGACATCTTCATGACACTCCTTCACCACACCTTCACCACATCTTCATGACACCTTCACAATACCTTTGCAACACCTTCACCACACCTTCATGACATCTTCATAACACCTTCCCACTACCTTCACAACACCTTCCCGATACCTTCACAACACCTTCCCAATACCTTCACAACACCTTCCCAATACCTTCACAACTAGTCTGGTTGTTAACTTACAGGGCATGGTGCCTGCAAAAAGTTATTACATAATCAGTGTCAGCACCTCAATGGCATGGACATTTTCCACTCAAATTCAAGCATTTATTTACCAATGTATTAAGACCACTTTTCACAATATACCTATAAATTTTTAGTGCTAAAAATGCAGTGGAAATGGTACTTACTGATACGAAAAAAGTAGCAGCCAAAAACTTCACCCGGAAGTGGCTATGCACTCGCAGAAATGAACTTTGCTTCATATTGCGGGCTCTGCTTCGTTTTTAGTCGCGATTTTTGGTAGTTATACTTAGATACATCTGTAGGTAAGGTATATGAAATAAAATTTACCTAGTTGCAAGAGAAGTTCAAAAAAAAAAGTCACCAAAAGCTTCGTGAGAATTAAATATGATTAGCTAATAATTTTTTGTGGGTGCACGCTCTAATAGATTACCACCAGACTACATACACACGACTATCTGTGTATTGTCAGTCTGGTTCTCGAGACTACTTCACAACACCTTCCCGATACCTTTGCGACACCTTCACGATACCTGCACCACACCTTTCCAATACCTTCACGATACCTGCACCACACCTTTCCAATACCTTCACTTCACAAAGCCTTTGCAACACCTTTATGACACCTTCCCAATACCTTCCTGACATCTTCCCAATACCTTCACAACACCTTCCCAATACCTTCACGATACCTTCACAACATCTTCATTCATGACACCTTCACAATACCAAGAACACAACCTGAAGCTTTGTGTACCCTTCATTCACTCTGCTCTGATCATACAAAGAAGTGACTAACATGTTACTGTCCAGGCCTTGGTCTTCCTCCGTGAATTCATCCTGGGCAACAATAAAACTGGCCTTGTCCAAGATTCTGGCAATGTCATGAGTGGGGAAGTTGCTTCTCTCAGTGCAGACATCTTCCCTGGGATTAACTCCATATTGTACAGTACTGGTCCTCAAGCGACAACACCAGTGAGACATGGGCTTTGTGGAGTAGTTTCTTGGCTACTGCTACTAATGCATTACCACCTTTCTCTGACAATAGTGGGAATGGTGGTAACAATAGAGGAGACACCAACAGAGGCCATATACTGCATGCCAGCATGGAATTGAGTGCCATGCCAGGAGTTTCCTTGAGTTGGGGAATGGTGTGGGCCAGGTAGAACAGGGGGATCATGACGAAGATTGTGTTGTGCAGATTATACCTATGTATGTGTCTACATTGTATATATGAATATGGATCTGAGCAGGATATACATGTGTCTCTAGAGTCACTTGTGTCATGAATCCCTTCATGCCTTCACTTCTAGACCCTGTTCTTTGTTCTCCTTCCATCATTCTTCTCCCTTCCATCATTCTTCGCTTCTTTGGTTCTAGATCATGTTCCTTGTACCTATGGCTTCCATCTTCTTTGATGCATCATTTCTCTGATTGACAGATCATATCTGTACCTGTTACACATATTGACATCACTTAGATACCTGATTATCATTCCTTGATTGTTTCCATCATTACCTGCTGATCTAATCTTGTTCTCCTTCGCACTTTTGTATATATACTCCACTGTAGTTCCTCAGTCTGTCCACTTCTGTCCCTCTGATCCATACTGCTCAGCATTGTCCTCAGTACTATGTAGACTCTGGCCCAGTACTGGCTTACTCATCTATACCATCTATTTGCCTTATTGCTTTGTCTTTGGTTCCTGTGTGGTGGCCTGAGAGGCATCCAGTCCCTATCTGAACCTGTTCTTGACAACTTGTGTCCAGTTGCATTCATTGGACCAAAAGCTCCTGTACCCTATGGAAAGCCTACTGACCTCCACTCTTGTCCCAGAGACATCATTCACTCCCTTCTTGATCAGGGTTCTCAGATCACTGTCTATCACAGTCTTTAATGGCACAACCCAGTGGAGGAGTTTCTTCAAGTGATTTTGGGGCTATGTCTTTTTGAAGTACTTCTTGACGGCCAACGAGTAATCCAGACTACTCCAGTTGAGACTGTACAAATGGTCTAATATGGGCCATAGGATGGAGAGCATTGTGAGAGGTTTGGCTTTTGTCGAGTAATTCTTGGGCCAGAAATCTTCAGCCATGAGTTTTATGCATTCACACGTAGTCTCATCAGTCCATCTCATCTCCAGGAAACATTTATCCTTTTGGCAACAAATCTTTTCCTGTTCTATGGTGGCATGAAGCCATACCTTCATGTCGTCAGCTGCTCCCCACAAAGAAGACAATTCCACTGGAGTAGCCTAGGGCTATGACTTGAGCAGGATGCCAGAACAAACCAAACTGGATAAAGCTGAGTCCTAGACAACATGCATAACTACTGTATATAGCTCGGGAAACTCTGCCTGAATACTGGAGTAGGGATGCCGATATCACTACTTCACCGTTGCCCATTGTTGTTTCTTCTGGTCTATCTCTGCCCTGAATGTGTTCAATTCATTTCTCATTGACACTGTCTGCTCTTTAGCACCTTGTAACTCCTGCTGTAGTTCCATCACTTGGGATTGAAACTGTTCTGTCCTCTTCTGGAACTGCGCTCATTCTCCTCCATTGCAGCCAGGCAAGAATCGGCAAGATGTCTAAAGTCTTCTCTTTCCTGGTGAGTTTCTGTGTGCCAGGATTTCTCGTTTTTGAGCTAAGTCGTCAACCTCTTGATCTCTTCCAGATGAGAATCAGCGAGACACCTAAGATCATCCCTTTCCTGATGGGTCTCCACGTGCTGGGATTTCTAGTGAAAAGCAGGGGTTCAGGGGGTCATGGGAGGTCGTGGGTAGGGGTCTTGCAGGTAGGGGTATGGGTCTGGATTTCAAAACCTGTGCTGACCCATACCCGTAGAGCAGACCCACCATACCCACCATCCAGAATATTTTAGCAGTAGTTAGGATACATTTCATTAATAAATTTGAATGACGCATTAACTGTGGCTGAACACTTGTGCACTGAACAATCACTTCATCTTATCAATAAAAAATAATATTTCAGGGTAAGTATGTAGCACCAACTAAATATATACTGTTTCTTTTTGACTGTAAGTTCAGAGGGGTCAGACCATTAAATTTTGGGTCAGGTTCAAGCGTAGATCTCTTCACAATACCTTCATGATACCTTCACAAAACCTTTGCAACACCTTCACCACACCTTCACCACACCTTCACCACACCTTCACCACACCTTCCCAACACCTTCCCGATACCTTCACAACACCTTCACACTACCTCCACGACATTTTCATGACCCCTTCACCATGTCACCCCTTCACCACACCTTCACGACGTCTTCACAACACCTTTCCGATACCTTCCTGACACCTTCATCACACCTTCACAAAACCTTCATGACATCTTCATGACACCTTTGCGACCCCTTCACGACACCTTTGGGACACCTTCACCACAATGATATTCTTCACAAGCTCACAGCACCGTCACACCACCTCCCTGCATTTTGTATACCTTTTGTACACCTTCACTATCTTCAAAAAATTTGACTTGTGATTCCATAAATCTACAGTAAGACTTGCACTCTTACACTATCATTTTATGAACTCCTGTCTCTATATATATCTTATGTAAGTCTATATGATTTACCCAAGATTTATGGAATACTTGCTATTCAATAAATTTAAAATAATTCCCCTTGACTTACAGGGGTCATACTTTAACTCTTTCAGCATATCCAGGATACTATATGTATTCCATCTTGGTGTAAGACTTTTCTGTGAACTTATGACATTCTATGGAAATATTTTGGATTCCATAAAGCTTCCATAATACACCTGATTTTATTGATCCATTTCTGTTACCATTTTGTCACTCAGTAAATCTATGATAAATACAATGACAATTTCTTGTGATTTAATATAGCTTTTAATCTCATAAATCTTCTGTAAAACTGGCCAGTCTTACTATATGACATACTGTGACCATGTGTCACATCAAGATATCTCTGTATATCTTAATGGTATTATGCTATGTCTTACTGTGACAGAATGTCACATTGAAAAATCCTAGTAATACAACTTGATTTACAGAATCCTTATGGAGCTGTTGTGAAGTTTTTGCTTTTCTGTAATACTTCTGTAATACTTCTGTAATACACAGAGATATACAATTGATTGGCACTAAGTAAGTCTTTAGTAATGTCATAGTATGACAGTGTATTTACAGTATTTCATTTGTGTAAGTCTTCTATAAATCCAGGCTGTATTACTCTATGACATACTGTGACTCTGTGTCACAACAAAATGTTTCTGTATTTCTCAATGGTATTGTAGTATGTATTACTGTGACAGAATCTCACATAGAAAGACCCCAGTAATACACCCTGACTTACAGAAACCTTATGGAATTGCTGTGAAATTTTGGCTTTAACATAATACTTCCATAATACATGGGGATTTACAAACTGATTGGCACTGAGTAAGTCTTCAGTAATATCACAGTATGACGATGTATTTACGGGTATTTGCACCCAGTGTTAATATACATTTTTCTTCAAGCACCTGTGTATCCATCAATGAAAATGTTTTCTTTGTCAGCAAATTAAAAATACATGTCAACTACTATTACTACAAATGTTACTCATATTATTATTACTTGAAAAGTAAATGTTGTACAGCGAGAGACTTTCGACTAAGTTGAAAGCAACTGTGTCCGCTCTAATGGACAGCGTGGAACTTCTGACAAGTGACTGTCGCGTGCGCGCGAAAGTTTAACTCCACATACGCCGAAAATACAAAAATATCGGCTCGGCAGAAAGGTGTACAGAAACACATTTTTGTACAGAAACATCTTATATCAGTACAGTAATGTCATCTATCCGTCGAGCGGATATTTTTGTCTTTTCGGCGTGACACTCTCCGACTCAGTCGAAGAGTGATGTAGACACTTTCTGTAGATATGGACACAGTGTAGAACTTTCGACCAAGTCGAAAGGGACTGTGTCCAGAACACAGCGTGAGACTTTCAACTTGGTCGAAAGTGACTGTTGTGTACGATATGGACACAGCGTGGGACTTTCGACCAAGTCGAAAGGGACTGTGTCTGTAATACAGTGTGGGCCTTCGACTTGGTCGAAAGTGACCGTTATGTCTGATATAGACACAGCGTGGGACTTTTGACCGAGTTGAAAGGGACTGTGTCTGGAATACAGTGTGGGGCTTTCGACTTGGTCGAAAGTGACCGTTGTGTCCGATATGACACAGCGTGGGACTTTCGACCGAGTCGGAGAGTGTGAAATCTTTGTTTTTTCTTATTCTGCAAATTAAAAATACTTCCTGTTGTCTAATCCATTTGCTCGATAAATAAGAAATGTCCAGATTGATTAGCAGAGCTTATTGGTATAAAAAAATTTGCCACTTTATGCGTAACAATTTTCTCTATTCACAAAATTCTGCATCTGTTGTGCGCCACAATGTCCCACAATGCCCGTCGACTTGGTCGACAATTGGTCAGTGCACATATTATGTGCCCACTCCAACCGTTGACTTGGTCGACAATTTGTGAGTGTGCACATATCATGTGTGCATACCAACTGTCGACCAAGTCGACACTTGGAGATAACTGTAGTAGTAAGTAGTAAGTAATAGTAGTAATAGTAATAATAAACATAATTTGTGCACTGGCGACCAAGTCGACATATTATGTACACAGTCACCAAACGTCGACTTGGTCGACAATTGGTGACCGACTCGACTTGCGCGTCATACTAGCGCGTGACTTTACCTTCTTCTTCACCAACCACCACCACCCCAAACACCCGCACTCTCCCTCTTCCTCCTACCCCATCTAGCACATTCAACTTTGTGTTGAATGTGCAGTACATTTGAATATGTTTCAATGTACTGGGGTAGAAGCATTTCAAACTTATGAGTTTGAAATGACAGCACTTTTCTTTTCTCGATATCCCGGTCATTTCTAGACCGTTTTCCTTCAACCCGGATTCGTTTCCAGCACTATTAAACCTTCCGAACACCATGGCGAAGGTTTCGAATGCATAGGACACGATTCGCGCACGATATGGCAGGAATAACGTTTTTGAGTATGGTAAACTGGGCATAACTTTAGAACGAAGCATCAGTGAGTTTTACTTTTTATATATTCGTATTTTCCTTCCTCAGAAGATCCTGGAACACCCCACGTTTGTGTATTTTCATCAAGATTTCGTCGACCTACCTCCACCTCACCTCCACACCTTCTTCCACCTCTATCACCTTCAATTCTTCTCCCAACCCCCTACCTGACCGCAATCCCCCGTTTTCCGACCCTCCGAATTTGATGGAACCACTCCTAAGGCCTCCCGACCTTTTCTTCTCCCAATAACCCCACCCCCATCCCCTCCTCCCTTTCAGGTCCACCTCTCCACTCCTTCCTCTGCAAAAATCATCGTCCCGGACTCGTTTCCAGGGTTTCTGAACCGTCCGAATCGAATGATACACTTTTTGGGCGCGTCCGAACTTGCCCGCATGCGATATGAAGACTTTTCGCTTTTTGGGTATCTTAGGATACCCATAACTTTTGAACAGGACGTCGGTGCGTTATAATTTTTATATCCCCTTCATCCTCTCATCGAATCGATTCTGTAGCACCCCCCATTTATGTATCTTCTTGAAGATTTCGTTGACTTCCCTCCACCTGACCTCCCGACCTTCTTCCACCTCCACCTCCTTCAGACCTTTTCCCAACCTCCTACCTGACCTCACGCCCCCTTTTTCTGACCCTCCGAACTCGATGGAACCACTCCCAAAGCCTCCCGAAGCTTCCTTCTTTTCATATGACCACCCTTCCTCCTTCCCCTTCTCCCCATCAATCCTTGTCGATCCCTGGCTTAAACTCCAACCCCCCGAACCGGTTTCTGGGTCTTCAGACCCCCTGAGTATGATGGAGACTTTCGCGAAGGCGTCCGACACCGTTTGCGTTGGATATGCGCAATTTTATAGGTTCTAGTAGCTTTAGTACTTAATAGATAGTCAGTATGTACTGCGTTGATTTTTAAATGTGGTCCATTAAATGTAGACAGCCAAAATATAGTAATAGACCACTTCAATACATTATCATAATGTTCGAAACAAAATTTGGCAGCAAGTCTAAGTTTTGCCCTTCTTTGGGAAATTAAAAATACTTCCAGTGGTCTGAGTGATTGGTTCTATAAACAAGAAGTGTACTCATTCATTATTAGTATCCATCTGTATAAAAATGTTTGGTAGTTTATGCATAAAAAATTAATATACATGTATTTCACTGAGTGTCAGTCCCAAGCTTTCGACCCGGTCGAAAGTCTCACGCTGACTGAGGACAAGTCCACATTCTCCGACTTGGTCGAAGAATTTTGGATAACACCATGCGCACACCAACCGTCGATTTGGTCGACAATTGGTGAAACTCCAAACATCATGTGCGCAAACCAAACGTCGACTTGGTGGTGATGCACAAATTATGTGCGCACACCAACGGTCGACTTGGTCGACAATTGGTGACTGCGCACTTAATAAATCTCAGCCACCCAACAAAAAAAAATCGTATCTCCGTCAATTCTTCACCGTTTGCCAAAATTATTAGAGCGTTGGAAAGCCCTTACTCAGCACTACA
Organism: Tetrapyrgos nigripes; assembly: GCA_013368315.1. NCBI lineage: Eukaryota > Fungi > Basidiomycota > Agaricomycetes > Agaricales > Campanellaceae > Tetrapyrgos > Tetrapyrgos nigripes. The sequence goes on from JAACJM010000125.1 coordinate 17,643, forward strand.
AACCCGCATTTCTACACCGATAATATATGACAGTCCCTCGGTGCACAACACAGCATTATATGTATATTTATGTTCATAGTACTGCTGGCCAATCTTCCACCCACTGCTGCCCACTTCTCCATCCAATCCTGCCCAATCCTCCAGCCCATCCTGCCCGACCTGCCCACCAATCCTGCCCAACCCTGTCACCAACCCTGCCTCCAACCCGGCCCAACCCTGCCCCTGACCCTGCCCAACCCTGGGCTAAAACCCTAGTCCAACCCTGGAAACCCCCTAGTAAACCTGCTCTCAACCCTGGCTCCCAACCCTGGGGTGGCCCAGCCCTGCTCTCAACCTTCTCCCCAACCCTGCCCCCAACCCTGCTCTCAACCCTGGACTAAAACCCTACCCAACCCTGGGACCCCCCTAGTAACCCTACATGGCTATCCTGAGGAAGGTAAGGAGGCGTTGAGGAGGAGGATGTTGGAGATGTTGAATGAGCATGACACTCAAAGACGGTTGGGATGGCATATTTCAGACGACAATGACCTGCAGTTTTGGGACTATGGCATTTCCGAAGAGGTTTGGAACGCATTGGGAGAATAGATACGTGTCTTACGCAGAACGCTTCAAGCCCGTGCTCATTGTTGTTGTACTGTATAATTTCGACCATAGGTTCATGGGGGTCCGGGCGTTACGTCTTCGACTAGGTTCAAAGACCTGAGTTATGCGTTATGTGTTGCACGTATGGTACTGGCAGGCCGTAGGCCGGCCGCCGTCGGCAATTTTATAAGCTACAAAAACGTCACGGATGTCGTTCATCCGCCTTTGTTACGCGTTACGAAGATAAAAGTTGGCCTAGTTCAGAGGGCCATGTTACCGTTACGTGAACTTATGGTCGAAATTATACAGTAGTCGACCAGCATTGGAAAATCTCACATTCCCTTACTCGTACTGTTACCCTATTATGGACTGCTATTCTTCTTGAGAGTAATTATGAACAGAAAAGTAAGTAATGGGTTCTACAGTGTGTACCGAGCGAAGTGAGCATGGAGCATGTAAATCATGCCCAATAACGTTTATGAAGAGAAGTAAACCGGCCCAGCACTGTGCACTATTCTTTCTTTCGTCTTCTAGATTCTTTTTTTCCTTCTTCTTTCCCATATCTTACTCATATCACTGCCAATATGAACAACAAAATTGCGTAAGTTATGAGCGGAAAGCGCTTAGGGATGTGGGACGGTTTAACGCGGGAACGGTGACGATGAGTACCTTAAGTAATAAGAGAATAATATTGGCAGCTAGGAACGTGCAGGACATGGTTGACCTTAAATTAAGTGATGCTCAGCCACCAGCGGACAGGCACGACTGCAAACTAGGATCCGGAGGTGCAAATGGAGAATTCCGGGTAAAGAGGAAGAAAAGTAATCCTGTCATTCTGATAAAGGTATACAAGTACAGAAGGCGAGGTGAATCCGGTAATACTGGCCGGGCGCAAGCTTGAGCACTGGTCAAACGAGCGGGCTAGAGCTACGAATTGTCAATAATAACTTAGTTCATTTGAAATTAACTTGAAACGGAGCATAACTTCAGAAAAGTTGGTATCGACTCATAATCCTACATACACGTGTCCGTGTTAATTACCTTTGTTTGACTGCCTCTTCAATTGCTCGCTGGAGCTTTCCTCCTCCCGAAAGATTGACTCTGTCTTTTGAGCCAAAGTTCTGGCTTTCCGACCAGCCTTTTTTTTCACTTGCCGAGATGTTCCAGGAGTATACTCAGGTGAAGGTGGTGCAGACTTTGGAAGCGTCTTGTTGGGATCCTGATGTTTTATGGGAGACTCATACAGTGGTCCAGCATCCACAGGACGAGGGTCTCGTTTTAGAGCATTTTCTGTGGCCTCACTCACGGTATACATTTCTTCAAAGGCTTCGCGGAAAGCAGGAATCTGCTCTCTCAAAGGTCAGAATTCTGCATACTAATCATCAGAGTATGTGTGCGTACTGGAGCCTTCTTGATGTCTCTCACAAATGAACCCGGTTTATAGGGAAAGAGTGGATTTGCAGGTAGATCAATTCCCTCGGGAAGAGCAAGCCGCATCGCCTCGGTGAATTCCTGGCTGAAACAGAGGGGCTCTGTCAGCACTCTAGCATTTTCATTCGTCGCAAAGATAGATTCATTGGCAAATAGGATTTCGGGAAGGCAACCCTTCGGAAGAAGCTTGGTGACATCAAAGTCGCCTGCTGTAATTGTAAAACCCTTTTCCAGGTCCAAAGGAACATGTTTCAGATTGGCAGGGCGATTAACTTTGAATAGTGAGAATCTTGCACCAACGACGAGGAAAAGAAAGACTCGCGGGGCGTCCTTCTCCGGGAAGGCATTCAAAGCACAGAATGCTTGCCATAGGATTTGTGATTTATTGGCCTCGAATTTTATATCATGGCAAGCTGCAGCTGCGTCACTGAGGAAAGGAAAAGGTTTGGCGTTGTGATCTATTTAGACCGAGGGTCAAAAAGAATTAGAGGTAATGCGTGAACCAAATATTCTCGTGAGGTACAACATACCATCATGAAAAGCTCTTTTCGCCTCAAAAAACGGACCAGGTTTCTTGAGCCCCTTATCAGCTCCGGAGAAGAGGAGAGATTCATCGGGAGTAGTGTTTAGGAATTGTTTCGCTGTGGCCTTCGGAGGTAGGTTGTGAGGGATCAGTGTGTGCTGGGTCTGCACCAGGAGGACACCAGCATCATCATTGGTATCTGCCAAATCGGTAGTGGCAAAGAGGATGTGGTTGAGCATTGTGTAAATCCTGTTCTCCCAGTGTGGTTCAGCCTCTGCCAGCTTGTATGACTCGTGGATACGCAAACGATGCCGGCGAATCAGTGATACATTCTGATCGTTCATTACTCTGAGGCCTGGCTGCGATTACTCGAATTGCTTTCTTACCGTCATGGCGCACAAGTGATAAGGAGTCTGGGGACTTTGGGTCTGGAAGTAGCGCTTCCGAGCCAATTCCGAGCTGTAGGTCGAGTGATCAAGACTTTATACCTCGAGTCCATATGACTTCTTCGGTGCCACTCAAATACCATTGAATAGGACACGACAATACGGTCCCGCCGTCCCGGTCCGCGCTCACTCATGATCGCATCACGTGTTGGTTGAAGCGCTAACAGCAACTACCATGTCCATCGACCAAAGCCTCTCTCATTTGGCGGAAAGAATGGCACTCAGCCCGGAGAGTAGTCCGGAGAGTAGTGAAGAGGATCTCATGTATTCATTTGATGAAGTGCGTTGCCTTTTTTCGCTCCCTAATTCGTGGCTCATCTTCCTTGTTGTTTTCAGCTTAATGAACGCCTGACTCTTGGATATATGCGCGCTCATGAACCTTGGCGGGCACTACCTGGTGTATATCTCCCTGACCCCGCAATACGTTACCACCCTCCAAAATTGGTCTTTGGATTCGGTTTTCGATGGCGAGACCTTGTCGAGTTCGCCTACTGCGCGAATCTTGCGGAACGGCCAGAACATCCAGAAGATGGCGGTTACAGCAGTGTTTGGCTCACTTCTGTTCGCCATTTGATCAGCAAAAGTGGCTTCGATAAACTGCGCTATGCACCCCAGGTCCATCCTCCAGTTTCGAGGCATGCCGACCTAGTTTTGATGTTGTGGGATAATTATGACCCGGAACTCACGCATGGCTATCCTGAGGAGGGTAAGGATGCCCTCAGGAAGGTGTTGGGCATGTTGAATGAACATAATATTCAGAGACGGTTGGGATGGTATATTTCAGAAGACAATGACCTGCAGTGCTGGGACTATGGCATTTCTGAAGGGGTTTGGAATGCACTGGGAGACTAGGTATGTGTTTTACCCAAAACACCTCAAGCCTGTGCTAATTATTGCTGTAGTCCACCTACTCATTCGAAAATTTCATATTTCTCACAGAGCTCCTTTCTTTACACGGCGCAGCCTTAGGGTTCAGTTTTTTCACTCGTACTGATACCTTTTTTCATGTGTTCTATGGCGTGTACTGCTATTCCTTTTCTTCAATACTATTCAACTTGAAAGTAATCTATAGGAAAATCAATGGGTTCATTTTACAGCAACCACCACAATTGCTCTAGACGATGACAAGCACCTTGTCAGTAATAGATAACGGTATTCGCTCAGAATCACGGAGTCTAAGTATATTGGTTTGTACCGCCAGCGACAGCAGAAAAGCTCTTTCCTGAAGGATCTGTGTTCATTTGACGAGCCTTTTCATACCTTGGGTTCATAGATCTGGAGGAGCGCTATTTGCGCAAAGGACTCTGTTTTCTACCAGGTATACAGCTTCATTTATGTCTTTGCTCGTTTTTGACGCTTCTATATCAGCTTCCATACAGGCATCGTCGTCTTACGCGTCATTTCAAGCCCGTAAATTTTCACCTCAAAGCTGCCAAATTTGGCATTATTGGTGCAATTGGAAAACGAGGGAAGGTTGTCAAGACGACGGGATTGAGAGAGCCCTTAGACGAGGGAATTAGTCGCGGGGACTGTTTCTGATGAGGTATGTCGACATAATGTTTTGTTGTGAAGCCTTTTTAACCTCTCGTTTATTCATTCAGATTGGTCCCTTCACTCACCATCGTTTCAAGACGTTCTGCCAACCTTTTCGGTGCCCCTACTCACTACCTTCTCCAAAGGCTTCCTTATTGTCACTGTCAACGCTTCAGACGCTTGCGAACGCGTTGTGCTAGACGTCCTCCAATTCTACACCGACAACTTCAATCCTGGAAGTGCTTACTCCCTTCCTCCTTGCATCGTGTTATGCGAGTCCTCGGATCTCGGCCCCTGAGCCTTCCGTTTGCTTTCCGTCTCAAGACACTCAACCAGACATAGAATCGGTCGATGTTGGCGTGTATTCAAGTCCACATACCGCAGTCGTAACAGACGACCATCTCCATGAGTCCACCCTCGTTTCTCGCTCTCTTTTGACCTCCATCTCGGCGCCGGCAGCTAGTGGATGCGGGAGTAGGCTTTCCCGTTGCAGAAGTGGGTGTGGGTTTAGAGCTGGCTTCTACCATTTGGACGATGATGTCATCGTTGTCGTCGGTACTAACGACCACGTAACCCAGCCCTTCCCTTCCCTTCCCAAACCAGTAGCGGGACACGCATCTCTTATCCAAAATGAGCCGTCCTCTCGTGACCTTCTCATACCTATATCTTCACCGTAACATAGCCCTATGTTTAGGTGTTGGGATATGAGGGTGAGATGGTGGATCTGGATGAGGGGATATCAGTATGCTGAGGTCTCTGATGAGGGTGGGGGGAGGAAGGATGATGTGTTTTAACTAGCAAAGGTACGCGTTACACGGCGTCTGTTCTATTGTTTTGGTCTGTTCCGTTCTGTTTATCTGTTCCGTTCCGTCCTTCGCTTTCACTAATCCCCCACTTCGTGGTATGTGACTAGGTCGTATCTTTGCTTCTTTCTTTCTTCCACTTTCTTTCTTTACTTCTTTCTCTTTATTTCCTTCTCTTCTTCTCTTCTTCTCTTCTCCGCTTCGTCTTCCTATCGTTTAACATACTGTATATATACATCTCTTCCACCCTCGTCCGAATCTGAAGAAAAGGGAGTCATAAACGAGAAAAAGCACGAAAATTGACACGAGAACGAAAACGGAAACATCGGCAACATTCGACACCGACATAGAACATACGACGCCTCTCCGTCATCGTCCAAATTGTCAAATCAGTGCTCTCGAACTTTTCAAAACCCACACAACCCTATCAATCTATCAATAAGGGAGAGGTCTGGAGAGACAGATTGACAAAAACAACAGAACGAAAGAACGAAAGAAAGGAAAACAATGAAATTTGATAAAGAAAATTTAAAAAAACATCAAACACTCACCTCTTTCTGTTCCATTGTTTCGTCGTTTCATCGTCCATGATAAAAGTGCAAGGGCAAGGTCAACATATCCACAACTCCGCCCTCCCGCCTCCTCATTCTTCACTGTTCACTCGTCGTATTCTCCACACCCATCCTCATCATAAGTACTCCGTCCCTCTCCCCTCTCCCCATCCCATCCAATCCTCATCCTTAACCCGACTGATCCAACTACATCTTTCCCGCAAAATCATTCCACATTCGTCTCTTGGTTCCGGCCACAAGTTTCTACCTTACGAGTACCTTGCCAGGTGCTTGCGAGACAAAGTACGACCAAGCTCTTTTCAAGTGATACCGATCGTAATAGAACTACCCCACCATGAACGCTGCGAGCTCCGTCCTGCCTCACCTCGTCCAAAAATAAAAGCGGTCACAGATTCCTGATTCACCGTTTCCGACATCTATTCGGAATTCTGTACCACCTACTATTGGTAGCTAGACCTGACTCCAGAAACTTCTGAGAATGTCGACGTACTACGTCGCAGTTGATCACTTCCAAAATTCTGGATGCAAGGTATTACAAGGTGAGTACCGGGTGCGAGCATGATTTGAAAGATATTCAATTTCCTGAAGATCGACAACCTTCCTCTAGACGGCGACCTCTCTGGGCAATCTCCAGGTCTACACGACGGTGACATTCTCCCGTCTTGAATCGACGCCAATAATAGTCTTCATACATTCGAATTTACTAATGATCTGCCCCCTTCGCGCAAGGCAGATGATCATTGTATATGTGACTCGAGTGGATGGAGTATAAAAGCACCCTTGACCTCATCACACTTCTTCTCATCCTTCCTCACACTCACAACCAACAGGTGGGCTCTGACTTTTTCTATCATCTGGGCCGTGCCAGTGCGTTTACTCACTCTACTTGTTCATCCTCTTCAAGTTGCAGTTTACTATAACTATGCGTGTCTTCGCTGTAGTCTCTGCCCTTGCCGCTGCTGGCTTCGCTACTGCTCAAGAAGCTGCACGTTTCGGTTCAGTCAATGTTAGCCCTTGTGGCTTCACTGGTGGTGATGTGAGCGCATACTCGCAGTTATGATCAAATTCACCTACTTACTCATTTCCTCATTTCTTCGACACTCGCAGGCCATTACAATCACCTACAACGCCACCACCGCCATCCAACACGACAATGTTCCTCAATCTGTCGGCCTCTGGATCCAGGGTATCAATGTGACCGACGGAATTCGAACTACCACCACTCCGTTCTTCAGACTCGCGCATAACGACAGTCTCAATGCTCAGGCAGACCCGATCTTCACCGCTCAACTCACCGTGAGTATCCCATACTTTACTTCCATAGGCAGAGATCGCTTCAGTGTCCAGATACGATGATACTGATTGTATTCGAATTTCGTAGCTTCCCGAGATATTCGCTACCTTCACTACCCAGAGCTGGCAGGTTACGTCGTTCATCATTTACGGCAACGACGTACTCACCGAGTTCGGTGGTACTACCGACACATGCCCTCAAACCAACTGAATGGGTATGAATTGAGGGTATTGGTCAGTGTTGGGACTCGTAAAGGACAGCGATGGACCGACTGAGTGCTCGTGGACTGTGATACTTACCCAGGACTTTCTGATACCCTTTGCTCCCATAAATATTGTTTAGTACTTGCGAAGAATAGTTACTTTCGTGAAAAAACGAACTTGAGTAAAATAAAACGTGAAAACCCCGTTTGATGACGTCATGCCGACGCGTCGCAACTGTCATATTGCCTTGACGCTCACTCTAACCACTACCATCTCTCCTTCCTACTTCTCTTTCCCCACAACCCTCAAGTATCCTCAAGTATGTCCTAAAATAGTCGTACTAAGGCTCCAACCAATTACATTACGATTACTCAAAATCCAGTAATTAATTGGAATTGGTAATTAATATATTAGTAATCGATTATAATGAGTAATTAATTAGTTTCCCAACTCACTACAATGGCATGCCACAGGAAGTTGTTCTGGTGGCCCTAAAGTGCCATTATCTATGTCATTTGTGGTTTCAAGTCATTATCTTAAGCTGGATGTGCCAACGTATAGTGATTGTACACCTATGGTCTGCCTTGTGATGACTAATTTCTATTTGTCATGTCTTTATCACATGAAAGTTAGTAGTTATGACAAGGTTTCTCCTTTGTATGGTCAATCCTGCAGTGTGAAGAGTAAATTGTAGTATTATTAGATGGCTACAAGTCAGTATGAAGTAGACTTGAGGCACTTGGCTGAGCCTTCTGCTACTCTGACCTGAAACTAATTAATTACTGATTAATATCAACTAATTACCCATTACTGGGTTTACCATAATCTAATTGTAATTTTAATTGGATAAAACCGATTAAATCAGTAATTAATTGGAATTGGTTGGAGCCTTAAGTCGTACCCAAAAGCACAGAGCCTATACATCTTTTCTCCCAAACGTAGCCGTATTTCGGGAGCGTTGGAAGGAGACTTATGTTATACCACGTAGCAGGTTTACCAGACATTGTCCGCTTGCATAAGAGAGTAAGGAGTTAGCGTGGTACATGGCGCCAATGAAGCACCGAGGCGAAAACGTTTGATCTCAACACAACCAAACAAACGCGTCTCTCTCTTAACACTCATGTGGAATCGATAGACTAGGAAAGTCCTACTCTCTCCCCAGTGCAAAGTCTTCCCTTACAACTCTCGGAGGTCATTGCACCATTTCCTACCTATATCTTCACCATAACATAGCCCTATGTTACTGTTCCCTTAGGGTTAGGAACGGGTGAGGATACGCAGCTCCCAATATCCCCTTTCTTATCCCGTTCCCAACCTCATTCTCATACCCATACACCACCATATCCCACAAGCAGGCCAGGTATCACAACGAGGCATTGCACCTGCAATTTCCCGTACGGGATCGTCGTTGGAGCCAGGTGCTGCCTCAACTATATCGGTGTCTTCCATGTCCTCGATGAACTTAGCACTTCTGATGCTACGTCATTATTCCATGTCTCATCCTCGGGTTCGTTAGAAAGAGGTTGGAGAGGCTTCAGCATCCATGAGACTGGAACTGGACATAATTGAGGCCAAGGCTTGAAGATATGGGATGGGATAGATGCTGGACACCGGACACCAGGTAGTGAGGGAGCAGGATCACGTTGCGCATACAAGGGAGAGTTGTTGAGGTGGACGTGAGGGATAAGGACAAGGTTGACGTTGCGTGTCAAGATGAAAGAGGTTGAAATCTGGTGTGCTAAGTTTTTCGTTGATAATCTCTATCTAAGACGTTACTTCTGCTCATCCGAGTCCCGTGGTAACATCAACATCGTGCTTCTCTTCCTTAATTAACTACTATACTACCATCAATTTCTCAACAGTAGCTGTCTATGTCTAGGATAGCCTGACCGTTACCGCATTTCGCCTTGAGTCCAGTATGTGGTTCTCCAAGCTTAGCCTCGTGGTCTCTTTCATGTTCTCTTGTTTCAAGCTCCCTCGTGTTCCTGTCAGGTGTCTTCTTTGGTGCATCGTAACACAGACAATCCGATGCCTACAGTCCAGCCAATTTGACCCAACCCGGGTGCCTTACCAGCAACGGCAGAAAAAGGCGGTTGTTTGACTTTGTTGAAGACTCCGAGAACAGATCCGAGTTGCAGCCTAGGGCCAGCTCAAACCATCCCAGGAAGAGATGAATGACTAAGGTGAGCCATCATGTTCAAGATATTCCAATCCATCAAGTATCTCACCGGCATTTTCTTCAGGATTTTCCGGACAACCAGAGCTGCGTCAGTACTTATCTAGCTGCCTTTGGAATCGAGTCTAGCCCAGATACTGTCTGTAATATTCCAAAAAAAATCAAGTCATTCATAATCGAGGAGAAAAGATACTGAGATACTTACATTCAATAATGCCCGTCGGACAAAAGATCCAATGAACTTTGGACTTGATGCAGTCAATCGTTCCGAGGAGGGCTACCGCTGATGCAGTTCTAAAAATGAAATAAAAAAGCATAGCGAAAGAACGGCAAGAACAAGGAGTTATGGAATAAGACATGGATATACAAATACTCACATATATGTAAGAACCACTAAAATATGAAAAAATCCGAATCCTAATCAACAAAGCTTCCGGATAGGGGAGAAAGATTCTGTGACCTTGGACGGATACGCTGAAAGCCTAAAGACTTTGGGTTTGGAGATGGGAGGAGAACCTACAATGTATGACCTAGGGTTATAGGGAGGTTCGTAGGGTTCGATTAGGGTTCGAGCCTAGGGTCGGCTTACAGGGTTGGGCAGGGTTGGGCCTAAATTAATGGGGGGACCCACAATGGTCATAGTGGAATACTATTCTTGTGAGGCAAAGAGGACAGCGGAAGTACACAGCATTGCTTGGGACTGAGTGAGGGCGAATGCGAGCGAGGAAGAGATAGAGGAAGTGAAGAATATGGAGCTGGAAAAGTCACGGAGTAGAGCCTAAGTTTACTCAGCTTAAAGCGAGTCGGAATCTAGTCTTTCGGCACAGGGATTTCTTAACCAAATCGCTTCCGGATTTTTTGTATGTATTAGAATACTACCAATGGTCTTGTAGCCTCGTTCAAGTGAATGAATAGGGATCACGGGGAGTCCTAAAACAGCGACGTCCCTAAGTATTTTGAGCGACAACGCGAAATAATACTAAGTATCTGATGGCTACGCCTACGAGACTTAGTGAGTATGTGAGGACTCGGATGGAAAGAGTGATATAGTCCGTACCTCTGGGTATCCACTGGCGATCTTGGTGTCGATTTCACCACGAGAATCTGACGGGATGAGAGGGTCTGTGTATGAGGGGATGAGAATATGCGCCAAAAAAGTAGTAAAAAAACGAGAGCGAGTACATGTATGTGCGCGAAATTACAAGGCCCTTTAGGCCGAATTAAATTATGTCTTCTTCGTCTATAACGATGTCCTTCACGCTTCCTGAAAGCTCCCTATATATAGAGAAAGAGAGACAAATCACTCACGCGGCAGCCTCTTGTTTAAAACCATCCAACCCTCCTTGCTAGCTGCCACTTCCTGTCACGGCTAGACCTGAGTACGAAGTCCTTGGCTAAGCTCTGAAATTCCAGCGTATTTAGGATTAAACGGCAGGTGTATAAAGTGGAATGTAAAGAAACCAGAACCAGGTACTCACGTCCGACACCTTAACGTTCCTATACTGTAGACAAAACGCATGTTCCCCAACTCTACACCGATAATTGGAACGTAAGATGGAACCACCTGAGCCATCATGAGGCCGTTAGAATGTCGAACTTGCGTCTGTTAACGACCTGTAAACATAAAGTCAAGAAATTTCTTTCAAAGGGATCGCGCGCATACAAGTTGGCAAAAATAAGAATATTATTGCTGTTCCAACTAAGTACACTGAGTATACTAAACTACGACTAACCCAGCCTAAGTTCCCGTCAATTCAAAAGATTACTACCTGCCAGATGATCAAACTCTTGAAGCCCTGTGAAGCACTAAGGGGTTGCAAAAGCGGTGGGCGGACGATGCTGAAGAGTTGAGGAAGGTGAAAGGGTTGAATCCCCTTGACCGCATTGAGCAGGAGAGGAGTTGATGGTGTTTTGTCTTGAGTCGTGCTGCACGTATTGATGGCATCGGAAAGGGAGTTGATGAATTGAGAGGGGGAGGATTAAGGGTCGTTGAGGCGGTCGGGATGCGGCTCGAGGGCTTGGCGCGACGAATAGGAAAGCGGGGGAGGGAAGACTAACAAACCTAGAGTAAGTGCGAGTCAGAAGGGAGAAAAAAGAGGAAACATGCAGTGGTTACGCACCTAGAGTTGCCACATATTTCAATCCCAAGTGGCCACTAGACCCTAACGAGTCCACGCCTGCTCCTTAAACCCTAACCGTGTATTCCAAACAGTCTATGCCTGATACCCAAACCTAACCCCTCGCCTACCACTGAAAGCGAGCGAGAAGTTGGACGAGAGGTGGAAGGAGAAGGAGAGGTGCCGGCAGTCTTGAGGTAGGACGCAGGGACATGGAGGAGGTGGATGAAAAGATGAGTAAAGCTGTAATAAATTTAAAAAAAGAAGGGTTAATCAAAAGGAAAACGAAAGCATAGCAAATGCTACACACCTGGGCGTCACCATAAACCTACAACCGGCATCCACAACCATTTCCACAACCACTTAACACTGACGCTCACACCTCGCAACGTCCATCTTAATCCTTACCTCAATCTCTGCCCTAACACTTCCCTACCGACCGAGTAGACCTGTAAAATAGTCGTTAGTGAGTACTATAACTGCCTCCAACCCGTTACCTCTCTGCTGCTCGTGTTGTTGGACCCAGGTGGTACGATTCCATGACCAACCCGAGCAGCAGGGAGACACCGAGGCGGCAGCAGCGAGAAAGCAAGCAGAACATTACTCACCGGTTCCTAGTATGAATCAAAGCTCCTAGAACTTTAAAGAGTCGAATCTGAGCATATTAAGCGCAGAAAAGCGCCACTGTTCACCAGCGGACCCGCATATCAAAAGCGGTTTCCTGTATATGCGGTCAAATTGGTCAATGCCTTTGCCAAACGACGAAAAACAACTTACTTTGAAGTTTGAGAAGGATCTTGAGGTGGCTTGAGGCGAGGGAGTGGTAGAGTCGAGGTCGTAGGCGGAGATGATGGTGGTTCAGAAGCAAGAGAGGTTGTGACGTAACCGTCACTAACCAACCGAATAAACGCGATTCTCTTCTCTCCAAAATGGGAGGATCACACCAAGAAGGGATGCAGAGCTGACGCAACCTTTTGAGAAAGCGATTGTCGGTCTGCGAGGGTTTATATTAGATTGAAAGAGAAGAATAGAGGAGTAATATCATTTGTACAGTGCATGTAAGTGTAACTAGTTTACTTTACATACACACGACTATCTGTGTATCGTCAGTCTGGTTCAACGAGACTATATTTACTTATAGTTGTACTGCCGAGGGTTTTTTGTATGACCTAAAATGGATCACCGTCAGACTTAACCCATGAAGAGGTACGGGATTGAAAAGCAACACCTACCTCGAATACCACCGGCCGAATGGTGCCTATTCGAGGTACTAGGCCTTTCAGCAGAGCTCGAAATTGGTGCGTATGAAATTGGAGACCCTCGACTCGGAGCTGAAGAGGGAGTTACAAGCTTGGGAGAATTGGGTTCAAAGAGTGATCAAAGGGCTGAAGAATCTTCTCGCTGCGTAGGGAAGAACATGGTGTGTATCATTCCACTCTTCTTCATACATATTCATTCACTTCTGTCAGGATCCAGAATAACCCGCAAAATTTGAGCCAATGGATTATGCACCGGTAAGTGAATGGACATTGATAATCTCTCTAAACTGACATATTCCTAACCTCTGCCATCCTCCATTTGCGCCGGGAACACCAGTGGTCTAATCAGTCAACATGTGGATTTTGTACTGACGAAGGTACAATGAACATAAATAACTACACGCCTATGTAGAACTGCTTATGTCTATCATCTTTCGAGGCTAGTTCTTCACAAGGAGGGGAATCACAAACATAATGATATCAATAGAATAAGCACTCGAAACTATGTGATAGAACACTGCAACACGGCCATCCAGAAAGAAAGTAGGTCGCTGAGCATAAACGGACGTGGTCAACTACTAAAAAAACACGTATGGAGTTGATTCTTACCTGCGCTTATCTGAGATGAACACGGTAGTCCGTCACTGAGAGATCGATGTCGTCGGAAATCCACCACTTCGGACGTTTCGGAATTCCTTCCTTCTTCCAGATCCCAATCATCTTTTTTGCAGCTGACAAGGAGAACGTCGGAAACGGTATCTCAGTTGAGTGATTATCCCAAAGGACTAAGACCAGGTCTGCATGCTTCGACAGTGGAGTGTGTATTTGCATTTGGAATGGCGCGTCCGCTAGACCGCAGTCAATGTTGAGCTGTCGGACAGCGCCGTTCCACGCAAGCAAGAGACCGGAAAAGCCGAGCTCTTCACGCCGAGGCGAGAGGCCTTTTCTGACTGCGTAGTCGATTAGCTCATCCCAGGAGAAACCGAAGCCATAGACAAATCTAGGGGGATTGTGGTGATAGAAGGGACTGGGATTGTAGGGTAGAGGCAGCTTGGTCCAGGGTTCATTGACTTCCATATATTTGAGAGTCAGGCATTCATTGATCTGAGAACAGCGTGAACAGACGCAAGGGAGCAGAAATGGGACACGCACTCGCTCTGCAGTCTCGTAGTAATCATCGTCATGTTCTGGTCCCTTGAGAGAGCCCTCGACGGATAAGTCTTGCATTGAGCTACTGAGAGGGTCGGCATTCATTGATTGAATACAAAAGTCGTAGAAAGGAGTGAGAGCGACTGAGCTGTGGATGAAGGCAGTGGGTGAGAGCGTTGAAAAGAGCCCTAAGAGGTCGCGCGACGCACACGTCAACAAAATGCACGTGATTCAGAGCAAACGGACCGGCGCGAACTGACCGACGCTCCAGCTTGGCTCCCACTATGGCGGTTCGTTTTGTACAAAAATTATTTCACACGACGTCAGGGGACTAGGATCCATTTGATCGGAGTTCGGGATGACGAAGTCCGACACCTTCACTTCCGAACACAACCGAGGAAACGGTTTATGCACCATTTCCTTGGGTATCCCGGCCCGAAAATTCACGGGAAAGAAAGAAAAAAAAAAGGAAAAGAGAGATTTCAAGAGAATCTCCGCGCGCATAAAACTTGAATGTTAGATACTTAGCTGGCACTCACTGTGGGCTGTTTTTTTATATTCTGGCTCTCAAGAATGTACAAAGTAAGACTTCCATTGCCTAGTATCAACAAGGCTCTTGCTGTATCAAGGGACTCTTGGGAGATATCCGAGGCATAGCAAGAGGTAGAAGTGAAGCAGGGGAAGGTTTCCCAACAGTTCATGCTACTGCGACTCGGACTTGACAGACTGGAGTAAGTCATGTATTCCAGAACTCCTGTAGTAGATACATAAATATAAGTATTCATAGGGACTTTTCATATGGATATCATACAAAACAAGTCATAAGAGAATAAGCTAAAGGTGACTAAAGTGACTATGCGCTGCTGAGTGCAGTAAGGAACAAAGATAAAACAATAGATAAATGATAGAAAAACCCTGAGAGAAAGACAAAGAAAACCCATCAAACTAAAGCTCAGAAGGTTGGTACCAAACTGCATTGCTGCAGCTCTGGCCAATGATCTCTTCAGTTAGCGAATCACATAGAGAGACTCAGATAAGATAGAGAATTAAAGCCTTGTACATACCATTTGGGAAATAAATGCGGGTGATTGAACTATATACAGTCTACATAAAAACCTGGATTTCTACCATAATGGGTTGGGAGCACCTTCTAGTATGATTCTACTATTTTCTCAAGAAATATTCGCCCTATGGAATGAAAATACGGAGTGTTGGCAGTCAACATTGCAGTCAACAGGCCGTGGGAGTGTACCCTGGCAGTCAACATGGCAGTCAACGCGCCGTGAGAGCGCACCTGGCAGTCAACATGTTGACTGCCACCGTGAGAACCCAAGTGAATGGTGCATAAACCGAGGAAACGTCATAGGCAGATGGTTGACCGACACGCCAAAAAGACCAATTTACGAAAATGGGATATATTTGGAAGCTAGATACAAGTCCAAAAAGGTGATGTATCTATATATGGATAGCGTCGGCGGGAAACGCAAGCTTAGATCCTGGACTCGCGTGCCACACGTCCGGTAACTTCGGAACTTCGGTCCCGTATCCGATACCTCTATCTGGCTTGTAGACCTCGCGCCACTGTCGTCACGCTAGCCATCCAGGTGAATATCTCAAAGTCGTCATGTCCTTGAGCGCTTGAGCATTGACGAATAGTTTGCTTGGCATCGTTACTACAGTGTGCACGGACCAGGTGTGACTTTTTCACTTGGAGCTCGAGCGACCCTGACCTGACGGTTACAACCCCTTCCTTCCGCGACTCCGTCCGAAGGCCCATCTTGACAGCAATATCCTTCCCTTCTTTCTTCTGACCACGATACATCTCTAGACTTCCAGTCTATCAGAAAAAATGGCTCTGAAGTCCATACCTTATTTTGTTATCTTTTAATTCTTTGAAGTTCAGTGCCCCCTTCATTTGTATTCTTATAGCTTGTCTTTTGACCTTATCAATACTGGGTGAATCAAGCAATTTGCAGTTGATTTCACACCATTATTGACGTGAATACCTATAATCACCTCTTAATTAGCATAATTTGTGCCAAGCGGCTAGACGTCGCAATGTTGTAGAGGTCTGAGAGAATATTAGAAGGGTATAAAGGATAAATAGAAAAGAAGGACTCTTAATTCAAAAGACTACTCAGAATAAATAAATACGTATTTTAGAAGGTTTCCAGCTTGACTGACATTTGCCTGAATATCTCCCACCCTTGAAGAGCGGACTTCATACTAGCAAAAAGTCGTCAGCGTTGGGTGACTCGGAGCTGGGAAGCTGATGATGAAGATGATGATACTTGATTATCATCTTTGAGACATACTGGTATTTTCTATCCCCTCACCTACTATACATATCTATCTATCCTTCTACTTGTGTATGCTCCCAACATTCAAATTCATTTGCTATAATAATCAATCCTCTATTTAACATTGTCTCATGCGCGTTTCCCAAGTCCCACTCCTGACTTCATTCGCTACCCTCAGCTCTAATGGCTTGTTAGCATATTCTCGCTTTGGACAACTTAAATGGATAATCTAACTCATCTTCCATGCACTCACATCAGGAAAACGGTCGTCAGATAATTTCAAATACAATCCGCTATTTAACTGATAATTACCTAGAAGTAGTAACTTCGAGAGATAGCTGAAAGTAGCGGAAAATAAAAGACCCCCCTTTTATTTATAGCTATCAAACATCTCTAGAGTCTATCCGTCATTGTTTGGCATTGCCATCTCTACAGCACTGAGTATATCTCCATATCATCATTGAACGTTAAACAACCTTTCAGAGTGGAAAGTAATCCATAAGCTTACCGGAGACCGGCAGTCATTTTCCGGGGAAAATTCTGCCCACATCCTACATTACCCGGTACCTTGGCTGAGTAGCAGACAGTGGGTGTTGCCATTGCAAATAGGCACTTCTAAAGCCTCAACATCATTACTTATATACTGCTGCCATGCGTCCATAAGATCTGATCAACCATGCCGCAATGCACATCGCACATACAAGCACCCTGCATCAGGGAATCTCTATGAATTTTTTTCAAGCTCAGAAGGCTGCACAAACTACCCCCTACATTGGAGATGGCTCGACTATGTTGAGTCAGTATACCATACTACACATAAGATAGGGGCATGATTCATATCAGGACCGAGGTTGCCGGTTTTGTTGATACACGAGTCCAGGATCTAAGCTTGCGTTTCCCGCCGACGCTAATATGGATACCTTTTAGTATATTTGATTGGTGTGTGAACATATTCTGTATCAAAGCTATCGAAAGAAGTACAAAAGGACCTTAAATCGGGGCTCCGGACATGGTTACGGATATGCGTCCAGAAAGACAATAAGTCCGGCATCCTGATATGGGTGCCAATAATTCATTTGTCCGTTGAACGGATATATCAGAACCCATTCAGTTGTGATATATCAGTACTACAGAGGCAATGTGTCTGCTCACCCATCAAATGTACTGAAAGGCATCCGAATATATCAAGTTTCTGTTCAAATATCTAACTTACTGACACATAATCTATTTGGACTTCTATCTAGACTAAGGATGTATCTCCTTTTCGTATACCTATCCGGTCACACGCCGAAAAGGGACAAATTTCCGCTCGATGGATATGTGACCGGATATGTGTACGAAAATGAGATATATTGGGAAAGTAGATATAAATACAAAAAGATGATGTATCCGTAGACTAGATATCTGAACAGAAAGCCAATATATCTGGAAGTCTTTTGGTACATTTGATTGGTGCACAGACACATGGCATATCGAATGTATGGAAAAAAGTACAAAAAGACCTCATATCGAGGCTCCGGACATGGTTACGGACATGGGTCCGAAAAGACAATAAATCCGGCTTCCAGATATGAGTCCCAATAGTTCATATGTCCGTTGAACGGATAGGCCTGGCAAGTCCTTCCACTAGTCACTGAGGTGTGCTCGTAGATTTGAGTACTTGCACATCTAGGAATCGAAACTTCTCAGAAAGCTCAGACATGCTATCGGGCAAGCTTGGTCGATTGCTGAGGCCGAAAGCAGGAGGGAGGACGTACTTTACACCTTCATCATCCACCTTCTTTTCGTTCTCTGGGTGCTCTCTGACTCGGACGACGACGCGAGTGCACTCCTGATCGAGCCACAGAAATTTCTCATACCCGAATTGATTCGACTAAAGGGAGAAGTGGATGTCAATGATACCGATAGTATCAAGAGTGCTTATATGAAGAGGGCCCCCGATTTTGGTACGCTTCTGTCCAATCTGAAGAAGCAACTTCGAGCGTCAGGATCCCTATGGGAGATTAAAAGGCTGTATCGCGGCGATACTACTAGCTCTTCCCATGGTTCGTCTGCCATATTCTCATTTTTGTTACGATAGTCAACTGACCAAAAAAAGATAAAAATGCCTCAATGGACGTGGGCCAGCCCTCAGGCCTCGTTTCAACATCATTCAAAATTTCGTCAACACCTTGACCAAATTCTGAAGCAGGGTTTCTGCGCCCTTCATGCTTTTCCACATCAAGCGCAGGTTTATATCTTCTTTGTGGTCGGCATCTGGTTCTCCTTCCTCCAGTTCAGCAGGCCTACATCAGGACTTCCAGATCTCCCCTCTAATAATGAGGCCTTCGATATCACAACCTTGCTCCCCGAGTCAGCCGTCAAAATCTTATTCCACAAACATTGCCTTCTTCAGGGAACAGGAGAGTTGAAAGAAGGAACTGATGATTTGAAGGCTTTCGAGGTGAAGCATCCTTTGGTGCTGAGCGCACAATTAGGCCGTGCATGGAAAATGAGCCTTCCGGAGGGAATTGCACTATCGACTTGTGATCTTCTTCCCGACCTTTCTGGTACTCCCAATTCCAGTGATGTGAGTGACTCATGACATCATGAATTGACGATGGTGATGACTTTTTTTGAGCGCAGATTGAATTGGCCACAGGAGTACTTGAGGAAATTTACAAGGTGCGAGAGCGGACCAGGAATGCTCTCAAGTATGAGACTCCGAAATCCGATTGGGGGATGTATAGTACGTCCCCCATCCAGCACGAGGATCCAGACAAGAGTCTTCCCCTACGTGTGGAATCACCTGCTTACATTCCCAAGAAGGATAAGTCGACTCCTCTGGCCAAGGAATTCGCCCGGGTTACAAGGTCAAACGTGCACAAGCGAGACGTGGAGTCGGCTGGCCTGGATACTTGGAATGAGTCTGATGGAGAATGTAATGATGACGTCCTTCCAGACATTTCTGGTTCAAGAGCTGCCGAGAAGAAAGCAAAAACATGAGAAATATTGGAAGCAGGCTGAGGTTCGGAATAGAAGATGTGGCAAAGGCGGGAAGGGGTTCACAGGTCTCTACTTGTATTCAGTGCTTCAAGTTCTATTTATGTGTGTATAAAACCTAAGTATCTTCTCAGTGGCAGAGCCGGCTCTTACCAGCCAAAATCCATGCTGCGCCCCCCCAAATGCGGACGCCGTCCTGGGAATGCCAGAGCCGGCCTATACGTCTTTTCTCCCAAACGTAGCCATATTTCAGAAGCATTGGAAGGAGACTTATGATATACCATGTAGCAGCTACAGAATAGTAATGTAGGTTTACCGGACATCGTCCGCTTGCATAAGAGCAAGTAGTTAGCGCGGTACATGAGCACCGAGGCGAAAGCGTTCGATCTCAACACAACCAAACAAACGTCTCTCTTGACATTCATGCGGAATCGATAGACTAGGAAGGTCCCACTCTCTCCAGTGCGAAGTCTTCCCTTACAACTCTCGGAAGTCATTACACCATTTCCTGTTTCTCTCTGCCCACAGAAATCCATACCACATATCCGAAAATTCGAAATAACCGGGGCGACTTCCTGTCTTACAGCGACAGGATCACACGTCTTTTGGTGGAGGAAGGACTGAATCATTTACCAGTGGTGAAGAAGATGGTGACCACGCCTACGGGGTCGTGTCTGAGGGGAAGATACGTGGGCTGTCGATTTTGAGTGCGGGGGAGGTGAGTGGTTGAGATGTTTCATGTTGAGGTCATTCTTGGCTAACGGGTTGAGCAGGGTCTTAGGATCATCCAGAGGGCTAAGTACTACACAAAAGACGAAGACGAGAGCTGTCTCCCTCGCTATTGCCTTCTACTCCTTCGCCCGGGGCACCGTCACCGTCCCATTTCCAAGACGACGCAAAAACGTCATCTAATCGACACTTTCACCGCAACCACTACCATTAGCTCTCCCTTCCTCCACATACACTTCACATCCAGACCTATCCATATTTGTCGAGGCTCCCGGGTATTCAATGACAGCAAATGCGATTCAGAGACATCCGAAAGCTCAAGAGCTAACACTGGACGTGTTCGGCGCGACCCCTCATTCAACGGTCCACAAGCAAGACATACGCAGTTGTTGCGAGTTCTAGGGAATAGTGGCGGGTACCGGGCTGTGCAACGATGTCTTTCGGTCGTTGCTACTCATTAGTGGAAAGCTGTTCGCTGGGCATTGGCTTGTTAGGGGTCACGGTGTAGAAGATTGCTGTAGTTTGTGTCATCAGTGGTACGTTACACACTTCTTTCGCATTCTTCTTCTCTTAATCGCTACTTCACCACCTCTCCCTTTCTTTTCTATCCTCTATGTTTCCATTTTTTTGCCCAACGCGTCAACTCGTCAATCGACATGCGAATGATACGAAGTATAGCGGGCTGGTCGTGGATCGCTCGGGATGGTGTTGGATCCCTCAAAGCTCTTCGTCAATGGTCCATAATCGTTGTAGGATGACTGGAAGGAAGGAGTTGGTCAGGGAGATGGAAAAGGCAATGAGTGGTAGAGGGATTGTGTGAAGCACTACGATTTTCGCTTGGTGAGAAGGAGAAACTGCTCAAGGTAGTGTAAACTCCATCCCTCTGTCACTTTGCTTTGCTCATACTATTTTTCTCGTTCTTATTTTCGTTCATTCTCAAGGTCTCAACCCTTGCGTGGGTGTTTCTGTTTCGGTTTGAGATGAAGCAAGGATGGAGAGTCGACTTTTGGTGTTGATTGGGAGTAGGATTGGGATTGGACTTGTTTGAGATGGGAATTTGCGCCCAGTGTAAGGTTACATCTCACCTAACCTTACATCTCACCTAACCTTACATCTCACCTAACGACAGGGCGCCAATCTGTCATATCAGTCTCGCAGATATAAGTATCTCGCGTGTTGATTCCCTGGTTCCTTCTCTCACTCCTTTCAAGTTGACATTGACCGAGTATTGACTTGCTGGCCAAGCTTTGGGACGTGGACTCGGATTGGCTTTACTGTTTCAGCTAATGTTTTCCTTTCATCACCACAAAAATGTACAGAAGTAAACATACCCTTATACGGTCCGTTTTCGGATATATTCCTCGTATAAATAATGCCAGAATATATAAGTATTTATGACTATCGCGTGGTTTATAGACGGTATGTAGACGGTATGTAGACGGTATACATTCCGCCGTTTTTTAGATGAGGGATATATGCGAAGATGAGGAATATATGCAAAAACGAAGCATATATGCGAAAGTGAGGCATATATGCGAAGACGAGGAATATATGCGAAAATGAGGCATATATTCAAAGACAAGGAATATATGCAAAGTCGAGGCATATAAGGAAGCACATCTGAAAGAGCGAGACATATATTGCAGACTTGCATTCGGCCTGGATAAAGATTTGACTTCAATTATGAGTATCTACATACATGGTACATACAAAGGTACTAAGTACAAGCGCTGGATGAGGCTCTGAGTCCTATCATTGTGTATACATCAACCTGTCAGTGAGAACGCTAAGGGTAAAGAAAGAAAACACGCGCACCTTCGCTCAAACGGCGGCAGGGATGACATTGACACACGCGGTGAGGAGAAAACGACACTCGAGCACCAGTTTGAAGACTACGAAGGACGGACCATGAGTGAAGGCTCCGAAGATCGTAAGGGGTTAGATTACTTCAAAGTACTGAGTATATGCGCGTAACCTATACAAAAAAGATGAGATTATGCCGAAAAACAAGGTGTGAGACTCACTAAGAACGTTTTACGGAAGCAGGGCAGGATGACGCGTCAACGCATCAACAGCGATGTCGCACTGTCATATGTACAAGCTTGTCAGTGAAAACAGCGAGGGCGAAGAAAGCGAATACACATACTTTTGCTTGATCACACATGCCCTTGCCATGACCCCACCTCATCTTCCAGTCGTCTTGTCTACCGTATAGTCCTTCGTCGAGTCAGGCAACCAGCGTTGCTTTTGCAATGTCCGAGCGGGTTTGGCGTGTGCGCAGATATTTATCCAGCAAAGCGTTTACATCGTGACAGCGAATTCGCTGCTGTGATCATGGAGTAGAGCGTTGGGAAGAGAGGAGAGAAGAAGTAATGGTGGTGGTGGTAAGGGATGAAGAAAGTCTATGATGTCGATACGATTTTTGACGCGTCTTTATAAGTGGCGTTTCAGTCGGAGTTTGGAATGACTCACGCGCGACGCGCGTCGCGACTTGCTTGTCTTTCCATCCTGGGATCCGGTTGAGTCCTCGGCATAAGTAGCACCTCACTCTAACGGTATCGTATCTTGATTCCAGGACCTCAATAATGTCTCGGTGTGGACCCGAGATGTGCCTCTGATATGTACAGTAAGCACATTTTGTACTTCGGTATTCGGAAAGCTACTAATGAATATACTCCAACATATGTACGGAATATTCCCTGTTTTTCAATACCTGCGAAAGCGCCCTAAGTAAGACCCAATTATCCCTAAAGTAAGCCGTATATATCACTGATACATACCCTCATTTTCATTACATTCAAAAACAGCAGAATATATGTGAATATATACTACCGTTTTGAAAATATGCGAAAACGGGGGTATGCATACAGTAAACTTGCACCAAATATTTTCCCGTTTTTTAAAACGAGGAATATATGGGTTCATATTCATCGTTTCTGCATATATATTTTTGTCAGTTTTTGTGGTGATATATATTGGAGCTTCGTCTTTCTGCTTCTGGTCTTTCCGTTATCTTTGATTCTCGCTCAAGATGGTGACGGTCCTTCAAACCTCAAGATGTAAACGAATTTTTCTTTGCTTTAACGACTTCCGACGCTACGTCGCTAATCTCCTTCTTGGAACTTATTGCCACTTAACTCAGCGAAGGAACTGCTCAATGCGAGGAGACTGTCATCTCATGGGAGGGATCATCTCCTCCATACCATGTCAGTATAGTCACGTAAGTCAGTCCTGGCATCTACGATTTCAATGGCCTTATTTTCCGAATATCCGTAGTGAGGACGTTCCGCCGGTCAAAGACAAGATATTACCTATAATCGAATACCAGAATATAACAGACACTCATTTGACTTTTCGACAATATTATCCTGAGAGTAAACTGATTTTTCATTGTGACTGTAGCGTTGACAAATATTTGATTTACTCTGCAGCCGTCACTATGTTCGTCTTAGTCCGAGATACAAACAATAAGCAGACGTCCGATGTGAACTACACGGTCACAGCAGGTAGTCCGTTATTCTATTTTGTGCTTGGCATTTCATTGATCTTAGTTCATTTTAGGGAGCAGCGACGATTGCCTAATTTTTGCCAGTAACGACAGACCTCAAGATACTTCAGAAACAAATCCACCAAATAATCAAGTGTTAGTATTTGCACCTTACTCGTTCTTTTCAACTCTAACCCGTTATTGATCCGATATTAGAACACCCCAGCAACTTCCTCAATGCTCCGATATCCAGGTTAACTGGACTGATGGAAGCTTAGCTCAGTGGGCGACTCTCCTGCTTCTTCCTTGGCATCACACTTAAATCATTCATAGTTTTTCATTGGAGAACCTTCCCGACGATGCGCTATTCAACAGTTATCCAACAGACGTCGAATTCGGTCTCGATACCACTCTGCTGAATCACAGCGTCTTGTTCAAAATTCCCTACCCAGCAGATGCGACCATCAAATTCTTGGCCGATTCTGGCGTTGAAACGTTTAGTTCAGATATCAATGTGGTTGCAGATGGAGGTGAGGATATATTAGACCCCTCAGAGTCTTGTTTACAGTTCTGATTTGACAATTTAACGGTAGGGAATGAGAATTGTTTGTTGATAAATGCTCCTCCACCCACTAGTACATCCAGTTTGACGACAACATCGAGTCCTTCCGAGTCATCAATGACTAGTGCGTCAGCGACAGTACGTCCGAGTCAGTCTCAAGGTAAGCAAATCATTCTGGCGGCAAGAAAAAGGAATATTCAGTGCCGTTCAGAAGCTAACTTGCTTTCAATCAGGATCATCCAAAAATACCGGCATTATTGCGGCAGCGGTGTCGTCTGTAGTAGCCCTTCTTCTGATTGCTGGAGGTACACTCCTCATTTTCCTTCGTCGCCGTCGTCGTGACCTTCATCGTCATTCCATGGAAGAAGTCTCGGCGGTACATCAAGTCCATCTGTTCAATCAATTTTCGAGAGTTATATATCCTAGCTCACCTTCGGGTTTGGACGCTGGTGGTGGCGAGATACCTTCAAGAACGAAAAGATCTCCCACTGACCAATATGTCTCCGATTTTCCTGCTGGTGATGGTGTGGGTGTTCGTACAAGAGGCAAGGGCAAGGGAGTAATGTATCAAGCGGGTAACTCCAGTTCTTCGACGAGTGAGTCTGCTGGTGAGAGGTCCGGCAGGTCTCGGGGTGATGGACGTGTGGAGAGAGACGGCTCGAGAAGAGAAGAAGAGGTGCAGATTGTACGACATAACGACGCAGGGCCTGTACGAGTTGAAGAGCTGCCTCCGTTGTATCAGGACCTCAGGAGTGATTAATATAACCTAATTATTCATGCTTGCACTCATGCAGTACTTGGGATCGATTCATATGCTCGTGAATAATGGTCATTTCCGCCATAGAATGACAGCTTCGAGCTCTATCGGGTTTGCTTTCTGAATCAGAACTTAGAATCCACGGCGAGCGATGTATCATTCACGTTCGATATCAAACATTTACGCCTAGGTCACGGTTACCCTCCTCACGTTCACTAACTATAGCATCGTCAGTACAGCAAACTATGCCCAAACTTTGAGTACCTACTAGTATCTTCATCATATCTCTGCAATAATCACTCGTCTTCTGCGAAACACCAGGCCCCTGGCCAACTACTAAGTTCATCAGTAGCTTCTGCCAGTTCGTGATGCATATTGTAAGCGGTCTCCTACCAGTATCGAGCCTCAAGTAGACTAGATCAGGGTTTATATCCGCCACTGAGCTAGTACTGAGGGGGCAGGCCTACGATAGTCTACGGCGAGGCGATGATACAGGTACGAGATGCTCCTATTCTATACGGCACCTTACATTGCTTTTGGGACTGGGCATCTTTGACTACGGATAAAGGAAGGTAATGCACTTAAATATCGTTCATCACTGAAGTACTGATACTCTCTACTATTATAACAAGTCCCACTATGACCATTAATTTAGTGTTTTTAAGGACGTTTGGCATGCCGCCTCGACCATCCGGGTACGTGGCCATTTGTCCAAGATAGCTACCAAACTCACATTCTTCAAACAGACTCACACTAAAAACCCCATAGAACCACTGTTTCTTCACCGATCCTCAAGGTTAGCCCACAAAATGTAGAGTTTTTAGAGAGCTTTCGGACGCCGCCCCAACCTATCTATCTATCTATCTTCTATCCTAGGCGGGCTGTTCTCTCTCCCTTCGCGCCAATTTCGCTATGTCTTCCAGATAAGACCGGATGGCCTCAATATACCTATCTGAAGCTTCCGTTCCAATCCTTAGCACCCCAGTCCATGGTTTCCCAATGAGGTCACGGATGATCAGCTCTGGTGTCGGAGTAGGTTCAAAAAAGTAAGCGTCTTCAGGATGTGTTGATCGTGTCAGTTGAGCCTGGGTGATTCGTCCCTTCCCACTCCTTTGCGTCTCCTTCTCTTTCCTTTCTGTCCTCTCTATTGCTTCCATAGCCTTGATCTCTTTATCCAATTTCCAGAACTCTTCGATCTGCTTATCCTCGTACAACTCATCTTGCTCTCCATATGATGGACTACCTGCTTCAGCAATAACTTGCTCAAGCCTTCTTCGCATTTCATTCAACTCAGCTTTCCGTTGGGTAAACGCTTGCTCCTGCCCATCACCCCTTTTCCCTCGGTTATCAAACCTCTGCTGTCGTTGTTCCTTCTGATTCTCTCTTCGCTTCTCTGCATCCTTCCGTTCCCTTTCTGCTTCTTCCCTCCTCAGCTTCTCCTCCTCTTCGCTTCTCTTCCTTCGTTTCTCTTCTTTCTTCCGTCTTCTTTCGACCTCCTGCACGAGTTGATCTGGAGCTAGCAGTTCATCGTCCAATCCATGATCGTCTGCAACGCCCTTTCCGTCCTCTTCCAAATTACCTGCCTGCTTGTCCAACAGTACCTCGAGTACCCTTTCAATCGTCGCCTGAGTAAAATCTCGACGTCCAACCAGCTTCTCTCGATTCACCACTCGAATCTGCCAGAAGTGTCCTGCGCCGGCAATTAGGATTACGATCATCTGCTGTGCAAACCTGGTGCAGCAGAAGAGAATCCTTGCTTGTGACATGACCTGCAGACGGGCAGATTCCAGCATGGATGCGATGGATTTGACGTAATCTCTGATAGTCTTGGGTGATCTGATGATAGAGCGTTTCAGTTCGGCAAGGATAGGAAGCTCTAGTTCGGAGATGCGGAGGGATCGAAAATCGAGATGCTGCTTTGTGATGCAGTGTTTCAGAAACTCTGCAGTGGAACGATACGCAGGCCCGACATAAGCCACGGTTGGCAATATCATGCAATAATCAACTATCACCCCTCGTGCTCTGCCATCACTGATCGAACGATCCAGGTCGCCAACAGCCTCCACAGCACCTTGGGATGAGATATAAATGGGAAATTGAGGGCCGACAATGAAAATATCTTCGAAACCTCTGGACAAGGCGGAAAACAGTGTAGACCAGAAAGGATAAGTCAGCAGTTCGAGGCGACGGGGGTTTTGGAAGTAGGAGTTCACGAGTACTAGTGAAAGCAGTGCAGCAGTGAAATAATCCTGAAGCATGAAGGTCATCACAGATGGGCAACAATAAGTGATAGTTATATATGTATCCAGTCATACTATGTTCCACAGTGATACATAGATAGCTTAGCCAAAAGAAACAGTGCACATGTTCATGGAATGAATGTGAACGTAAAGGCCTTGGTGCGAGAGGAGTTCTAACTGAACAGGAATGTTTCCGGATGAGGGACCAACAAGAAACAATACACATGATCGATGGAGTGAATGTAAAGGCTATAGTGTGAGAGGAGCTCTAACTAATCAGAAGAATCATGATGTTTCGGGATGGGGAACCGGTACCACAACACCTGATCAACGTAGTGATGTGGAAGTTCGAAGAAATCCATATAAACCTCGAGAAGGCTGTCCAGCTCTTCCCGGACTAGGAACTTTGCGGACATTGACGGCGTTCTATTGCTTCCGAACTGTACGAACATCTGGTCCTCTTCCAAGATATTAAAGTAAGGTGATCTAGGAGGATGAGCATGATGACCGCTTGTTGACAATAGACAATGTCACTTACGGGCACTTATCGCCGTACTGCTGCCACCACCGAGGACTAATAAACTCCTCTTCAACAGAAGAAAACCAGGAGCCACATGATCCGTCCGGGTCAAAGACATCGATCAACTCGTACTTGTCGATAAGGAAACCCAATCCATAGTAAGGAGTAATCCTCCCGTCTGCTGTCAAAGTACCGCGTAATTGGGTGGTTGGTCTTTGGGTAGAGTCTCTGGAAATAATCTATTATCAACGGTAAGTAATGGGACCTCTGCAGCAGACGCTCTCAGCGCACCGATTAGAGCTTGAGGTCGACATGGCGGTTCAAACCAAACTTCAACACAAGTCATGTGGTTTCTCGGCTTTGCTTGTTTGGATACAAATGTGCAGCCAAATAACTACAAACTTTCTTCCCCGACGCCAACAGCACACCCTGTTTCTGATCAGGATTTATGGGTTTCTTAGTTCTTTATCCGCCACAATTCCAGACTACTTATTCATATAAAGCTATTTCGCATGCCAGTGTTGAAATACGCTGTGGCACACTGAGTTGGCCCAGGGGTGAAAGAACGTTTGACCTCGTATTGGTTGCATATTAGTACCAGAGGCAAACGAGTAAGGAATACAACGGATGTAACTACGTATTTATACTCCGTAAATAGCGAAAAATGCCTCAAACAAAGACCTCATGACCCCCCTATACGTCAAGGGGCTGTATCCAGCTTGTCTTGGCAAAAGTCCAAATCCAACAGCCAGATAGATTACATAGATAGATAGATAATACACGGCGTGGTCCTCTACGAACATGCCGGGCGTAGATGTAATACATCTACTCCAAACACACGACCAGCAGAATCAAGCACGTCAGCGCCGTGACGGTAGTTCCACG
Organism: Tetrapyrgos nigripes; assembly: GCA_013368315.1. Lineage (NCBI taxonomy): Eukaryota > Fungi > Basidiomycota > Agaricomycetes > Agaricales > Campanellaceae > Tetrapyrgos > Tetrapyrgos nigripes. The sequence goes on from JAACJM010000125.1 coordinate 46,193, forward strand.
GCGAGTGATTGGATCAGGAACTTGGAGTGCCATTTCAAAAACGTCGAATCTTGTCTTGATGGTGTATATAATGTGATATGAAGGCCCTCAGTAATCTGCTAGGGAGATGGTTTGGAATAGAAAAAAAATCCATGATGGTTTTGTGGGTAGTGAAAAGCACGGGTCTGACAGGTACGGGTCCCGATTTGGAAACCCGCGCCAACCCGTACCCGTACAAGCAGACCTGCCATACCCGTCAAATAAAAATTTTACTAAAAGTGTACATAGTAATACAATACATGTAGATGCAATTTTAAAATACATATCACAGTAATTCTGTATTTCAGATTCTCGTGGCTGAAAAGGCATATAGCCATGTGCTCTACACAAATATGGTAGGGTCAGTGATGCGAGCAGAATCCTCAGAAGACGAAAGCGTACCTCTTTGAAGTGATGCGCACCCTTGAGCCAAACTCATCTGGCGTCAACCTGAAGCCACCGTCCAACACACGCTTCTCATCATCTAATTACGGCGATGTCGAGCCACAGTCCAAGTCAGAGTAGATGGACCTGTCTGCGTAGGTTGCATATTGTTATTGAGAGGGTAAAGAATGAGCAAGGAGTCACGTACAAGTCACCAAGCATTCGTTCTCGCAGCGAGAGACCACCAAAAGCCATTGGAAATGGATGTCTACAGAACCAGCTTCGAAGGACGGATCTGCATAAAATGGTAAGAGGGAGACATCAGGAAAAGGCCAAATAATACGTACTCTGACGTGACGATCATAGGATGGAGACGAAACAAAGCCTTTGCTGGAGCCAGTGCCCAATTTCAATCCCACAGCACCGTTTTGATCCGCATCAGAAGTCTGCGTCTGCGTAGCGCAGCGCAGGTGAAGCTGAAAAGGGTTAAGTAGCGGTGGAGGAAGCTTCAACGATCATCATGGTCCGGTCGGTCGAGGAGGTGAAGTTTCAGTTTCGGAGAGGAATATGTCGGTTTGTGCTTGTGAAGCATACAACGAAAATTAGTCAGCTGCTCCATATACTCAACCCAACACCCAGCGACCACCTGGCAACCACCCCGACTCGTAGGGCAATGGCATTTGTGGCACTCCTGAGCTGGACAGCTCAATAGCCGAGACAAGTAGACTCCGAAAACAAAGTGCACACAGCACACCGAGGAGACACTCACCATCATACGCATACGCATATGACGGACTCCCATTTCCCTCCACTTCGATCTTATTGCCTTCGTGGTTCCAGAATATCCTCTTTTGGCTCGGGAGACGCAGGTTGACCTAGGGGTTCCTTGGACGTTTCCTACATTTCCATTTCCTCTGGCGGTGGTATTCTTATTCTTGGTGTTGAGGTTCTGACGGTACAAACGGTCACTGGTTCGATCCTCGAGGAACTCCCCTTCTCATAGGGCCTCGGGATTTCGCCCTTCACGGAACCAGTGGCTGAGGATCGGGACAGGCGTGGGAAACCTGAATCGATTCGGGGTCTTCTATATAAGGACACCGATCTGGGCCTGAGGAACCCAGAAAGGAGATTGCCTCGAAGGGGAGGTAAGGGTCACGTCCCTTACTCCATATATAGAGCCTGCGACGGTATTCACACGTACCGAATATTGTGGCCTTTTGGTCCAGTTGGAGGTTGGGTCTCATCGCAGGCTGACCTAATCCTTTACAGTTTCCTACATTTCCATTTCCTCTGGCAGTGGTATTCTTATTCTTGGTGTTGAGGTTGAAGTTACACCGTTGAAGTTGGAGCTCCTAAGGATCTTTCACACCACGTAGCAGGCTTGGCTGGAGCGAGAGTTGCATGACCGGGTCTTCCTGTGACGCGATTGGTAGGGGAATATATACATGTTGGGTTCGCCGCAGCTGTGGAGATCAGAATGAGTATCAGCGAATGACGAGACAGGAAGAGTGAATGAAGATGGCAAAAAGCTACAGGTATAGAAAACCTATGGATAGGCATAACAGTATTTAACAGGTTGCAGCCTTAGTGGGTCCCCTACTCATTCTCCTGTGCCTTCTGCCCACTCACCTCTTCCTCTACCTCCGTCAAATCAGCATAATGGACATGGTCACCATGAAGAGTTGTAATTGTCGACGGTGAAGGAACCGAGACTTGGTTATTCCGATATGTTTAACGGCTACCTGTTTCTTATACAGACGTCCAACTTCCCATATCTATTTCAATCTTTTTATTACTTCTCTCCTTATGCTTCGGTCTTGCTATTGGCTTTATTTTATGCAGTCATGTAAGAGTACTATGCTTCTCTGTGAAAGGTTGCTCTGCAATGTGTCTGTTCCGTTGCTCGTTTGATTTGTCAGTACATACTTTAGACTTTAGGGTATTCGACTGGGTTTCATATCTCTAGTGAAGTCTTGACTCTAATAAATTACATATTACTCTATCTAGATCTCAAGCTATATCAAATTGGTATTGTATCACTCAGAACTAAAACTGCGAAGCCAGATCCTACTAGTACGAGAGGTTGAGAATAAAATTTCTCCCTGTAGTCGATACTCCCAAAAACCGCGTATGTCCCGCCAGGAAATCCACCCTTCTGACACCTCCTTGTCGTTCCTGATACGCAGCATAGTCATCACGAATCCGCTCGTGTCTACGTTCATAAGCAGCGTTAACACGCCTCAGGTTGGACCGAGACCTGATCGCCCTATACTCCTCCTTCGTAACAGGGATACGAAGAGACCATTTACAATTGTCAACCACCGACGTTGAACCCCGTCAAAAGCCTCCGTCAATCATCGAGGTCAGTAGAAATTTACACACATCACACAGTACTTAGCCCGAAACAAATTATTCTTATTCTTAGTACACGCATATGTAACCATCCCCTCCCAACCATCTTCCGTAACTCCTCCGGCGTGAGTTCCTTTCCATCTTTCCGAGTAGAGAAATATCCACTGGCGGTCTTGGCATCGATTTCGACGCGGGAGTCGGATGGGATGGGATGGTCTGTGTATGAGGGAATGAGTGAGTATATGCGCCACAAAAGTAGTAAAAAGGAATATGCACGAAAGAATAAGTATAAAACGAGTAGCAAGTGAAATAAATGTAAATACGAAATAAAAAAATGAAAGACCCAACTAAAGCCAAACGATCGGAGAATGAGGACGAGAACAAGAGATGATGCATTGAACAGAAAACATATGAAGTCAAAAAGATAAAGATAGGGCTGGAGAAGAAAGAACCGAGAAGGGCAAAAAAAAAAAAACGAGAAAAGAAAAGTAGGAACCAACCTAAAATCAGACGAACGGAGGACTCACCAGGCCACTCATATGTCCTCCCAATGTCCATCCCACGTCATATCACTCGTTGACACCATATTATCCCCTCGTCCTCCCTTCTTTCCTTCTGCACCTACAGATCCGTGACCATTGATGTCGATACCGAGCCAGTGTAAGACGTCTGGCATGGGGGTTGGAATCTATAACATGAAAACGGATAAAGAGACATCGTTAGTTGAGTAGAGGGTGAAGGAAGCGAAATGAAAAGAGGACTGAAGTAACATACTGACCCACAATAATCTCCTTACTCGCAAAATACCCATCCGCCGAATCCTCTTCCCTCTTCCTCAAGTTACGCACCACCTCTCCCAACACCGTCTCTTCTTTTCGGAAGCACCCAAACACCCTCCTCGTCCCATATCCGCCTGCACGTCCTGCGCCGTCCGAATACACTGCATATAACAAGTACGGTTTGGATGTACAGATATCACTCCCAAGCACCATTACATTCGTCGTGGACTCGGAGAGTAACGTGTACGTCGGGTGAGGAGGAATAGAGGAGAGGGAGGTCACCGAACATGTAGACGGTAAAGTTACCGATTGGGGGAAGGAAGGTTTTGATATCGGGTTGTGTGATGAGTTCGTGATACATTACACCAGTGTCCTCGAAGAGGATTGACGAAGGAGGGTTGCGGAACTGCAGAGGGTTAAAAAGACAAGAATGAGTGAAAGGTGATGAAGGAGAACAGTGGAGGAAGAGTTACAAGTCAGCAAGCGATGACGAAGATAAAAATGGGCCACTCACATCCCAAACCTCCCAGCTACACCCGGAAAATACCAAACGGGCTCTTCTGCTGCGTTACTCAAAGCAATATCAACACCAGGTTCAATACTCTCATTCACACTCCCATCCTCGCTCTTCATCGGGCAACTCTTCATCACAACCTTCCCATCCACGTCAATCTCCCCTCTCCTCACAGTCTCACCCAACTCACTCAACTTGATATGCGCACGTGTAACCGCAATGAAAACCCAGATATCCAAACCTTCGCCACCTTCTGCCTTGGTACAAAGCTCGTTAGTGAAGATCCGAGGAACAATGTGACCCTATGGATCAAAGGAGACGATTTTGCCGGGTGTCCACCATGATTGGTTGGGGTGGTCATTGAGTAGTAGGGATGATGGGCAGAAGAGAAGTTGCGAGCGCGGTAGAGGATCTGGAGTGATGAGTGTTGAAAATTTTGATGGAAGAAGGACGGGAGCAGGTGGCTGGACGAAAGGATCTTTGGTGAACCAGAGTAGAGCGTAGGGTTGGATACCATGTTGGTCGGGATAAGCTATGATACACGTGTGTACGATGTTGAAAACGAGCAACTTAGGCATGTCGGAGGAAAGAAAGATAGAAGGAAAGACGACTACGCCAGTAGCCCTCTGCATGAGAATCTTCCCTACCTTTCCTAAGACCCTGCTCAACCCGTTAGCCAAGAATGACCTCAACATGTAACATCCAACCACTCACCTTCCTCGTCCTCAAAATCGACACCCTACATATCGTCCCATCAAAACCGAGTCCGTATGAGTGGCCACCACCTCCCTGATCACTGGTAAATGGTTCAGTCCTTCCTCCCCCAAAAGACGCATAACTTTAACCCAAACAGGGAGTCACCCCAGCTATTTCAAACTTTCGGATACGTAGTATGGATTTCGGTGGGCAGAGAGAAACATGGAATGGCATAATAACTGCTGGCAGTTAGAAGAAAAGAATTTGCACTGGAGAGAGAGTACCTTCCCGGTCTATCGCTTCCGCATGAGCGTTAAGAGAGAGACGCGCTTGTTTGGTCGTGTTGAGATCAAACGCTTTCTCCTCGGACCGGCACTATGCACTGCGCCAGTTCTTACTGGACGAGACCTGTTTAAGATAAACCAGCTGCTGTATGCATGCTAAGACTTCTTGCAAAGCTCTGCAAATCCAGCTACATTTCTGGAGAAAGGATATACGGCGAAACGCAGAAGTTTGGGGCGGTAAAGGAATGGTATAGAAATAGGGAGTGTGATGGAACTGTGGCATTTTCCTATCTATCTTCGAATTACTCTTGCTGCCAGTGCATACCTTGAAGTATTGGCCATAAAACTATAATTAGAATGAAGCTGACAGCGAGTACTTTTACATTGCGCGATGAGGTATATAATATACCAAAAGATTCAAGTTGCCGCTTCATCTACAATTTGAACTTCCCTCAACTTCTGATGGATGTCCGAGTCAACCTCAAGGAATGAAACATAGTTCGGACCTTGCTCAAATTCCATGGGAACGTCGCACGACCACATAGCCGCTAAGCAGGACAACGAAAAAAGTCTGTCTAAAGCAGCGTTGTAAAGACTCCAATCTTCGCATTCAAAGAGAGTGAGATGGCAATGGGCCGCAACGAGGAAAGGATGGATGTCACTCTTAAATTGTGGCATGTCAGTATACGGATAGTCAAAGTGGGTTGTACCATGAGACCCATGGACAAAAATGCGGTCCGTGATACCGAGGTTGATGAGCTCATATTCGTATTCCTTGAAGGGCAGTACCTGTAAATATTGAGGAACGGCGTAAAGGTAGTTTACTTCATAGCTCACTTTGGCAAAATGAAGACGCCTACTCATTGGATTAGCGTAGTTGTACCGTTGAAGATCTGCCATGAGCTCCAAGGTCTCTTCCGTCGGCGCAAACGACCATTTCCCTGCCTTCAGTACTCTCGACATGCTAGGTTGGACTGAAAGTCGCTCAATGTTTCATACTTTGCAAATGAAATGAGCAGACACTTACGAGAAATGAGATTTATAGTGCTCTCCAAACATAATTCTGACTTCTTGAGGCCCATGAAATACTCGATGTAATGAGGCTAAGTCGGGTCAATGACGGAGTAGAGGAAGAGTAAGTGACAACTTACATGAGGCAAGTGGGAGGGAAACAAGAACTGAAGCTCCGGGGAAGTTCTCTCTGATGCGAGTGAGAGAGAGTCTATACTAACGGCGCCATTCCTGACAGCTTGCGTCGGAGACATGGTGGTGAGTGGAAAGAAGCAACCAGCGTCATGTGACCGTAGTTGAGGGGCTCGGTAGTTTCCGAAAGACAGAACCCCTCGCGGCAACCTCGAGGGTGAACTTCACTAAACGCTCATCATGCAGCAAAGCTCTCCCGAGTACAACCCAGAACAACAAAAACTTCGAGAACAGACGTTTGAAAGTACTCCTCCCTATAACCTGAACCATAAATTTGACCCCAGGACATCGAAACCTAAAAACAGACTGATAGCAGCATCTCTGCTTGGTTACCTATGCATTTTGTCCCACCAGTACGGAGGCGAGATTAAGAGGATAGTCCAAGGTGCCCACCTCATCGCTAGAAGTCACCCGCTGAAACTGGTATGTATCGAATTGTACATTATCTTTGCCTCGAATATCATTATTACCTATTATTACAGGTGGGGGAGATTGAGTGCGCTATCGGTTTAGAGCCAGGAACTCTGCATCTAGACACGAGATATAACATCATTTTGGGTGGGTCCTGTGCTTCACTAGTAAATAAATCTCTCAGTACTTACTTATAGGATTATCATCTTAACAGTACGATCAGACCTTCACAGCTCGTTTGACGATGATGCCTGGTGCCTGCTCCCTGTGGACAGCGAGCTCGAAAAGATATTGCATGTTATTCGCCATAACCAGAAGGTCTCCCAAAATTCAGAGCAACCCGAGCGGCTTCTCGAGGTGAGACAGCACCTATGCAACTCATGAGGCACTGACTCCTCACCTGCTTCCAGGAGCTTCCAATTTCCTCGGAATCACTGTATTCATATCGTTTTACTTCTCTCAGATACGGACCTGGTGACGCCATTCACCAACGAGATATCGACTTTTCTCGATCTACAAACATCTCCGATCGACCGTATGAATATACCGGTCATTACACCGCTTATTTCTACCCTTTCCAGGAACAAGCAATGCAAAATATCCAATGTCCCGCGTACCCGTTTTTTGCGGCGTACAGTGCCGGTGAAAAGATGAATCGACTGTATAAAACCGATGCTCAATTGCACCACCACCTAATCACTGTTTATCCCTCCCTCAAAATAGCTGAAGATATTTATAACGGTTGCCACACCAACCCCAAACGCGCGGCGCGGAGCAATGAAACTTCTCAGCCAGAGCATCCAAATGCCGAGTCCCCATTTTCCTCTCAAGACTATGACGAGGAACTACTGGGAAGCTCTCCCGCACGGCCCAATCAGCTTGAAGGGTTAGCCGCTAATCTGGCTGCTCAACTGGGTAGAGAACCGACCACGCCAAAACATGAGCAGTCACGGTGGATGCTACCAGTCAAGATTCCTCAGGTTGGACGAGTCGGACATGCGACTGCCTCACATATACCTTTCTCCGTTCGCGCGACTGACCCTCCTTCCCCACGCCTGGATGTTCGACATTGCCAAACGTCGAGTACCTCAGTCAAAGTAGCCGACGATCTGCCAATCCTCCCGAAATTGCTGCTCAACCGCAGCGACGCCAACCCCAGTTGGAAACTCGAGACGTTGATAGCGATCCTGTAATGAAACCAGATGTTTTTGGAGGAGGTAAGGATCTGATTCACTCGTATAAAGCTACTAAAATACGTCCAGGTTCTCGCAGGCCACTGGTGGCTTCGGGTCTGCAGTTGAGAGATGTTGGTGGTCAGCATTCTCAACCAGAAAGTATGGGTGGTGATAGAGTCTCAAGTGGTTCAGGTGTCGCCAGGGACGCTTCGAGCAGGAGTTCAAGGAAAGATGGAAGAAGGTTAAGGCATTAATTGGGAATTCTATGGGCGAGTCAATGCGCACCTTTTCAGCAATTTGAAATATTTGCTCTGGGATAGAGTACTTGTAAATGGCGACCTATCTGAATTGTTGAGGCGGCGCCTGAAAGGCATTAAAAAACTTTATATATCACGGTTAACAAATTTGAGGATTGGTGAGGAACTCGAAGTTCTATGCGCACCTTTTAGTAATTGCACAGAAAGTCGCTTTAGCGCAGATCTTCGGCAAATGACCACGCTTCCGACAAGCATTGAGAAATTCTACATCCTGTATATTAAGCTTGAAGATTGATAAAGAGCTCGGAGTTCTAGTTGAAGGATCCCGATTGAAAGTATCTTTTTGGACCATACACTTACATGCAAGAAAAATCCGATGTTGGCTCGTTGAGCGTGTGATCTGATCAGACGATGTCAGAGCCGTATTCTTGAGGCTTATGGACCTGTAAGAGGTCAGTCTAGAGTATGGATATTGATAAAGATTATTCCTATTGTGGTATTTAAGCCGACGACACTTCATGCCGTCTCTTCAGTCTTTTTTCGTCGTACTATGCCTTACTTGCCCATGCACACCGGAAATGCCAATATATACGCTTGACGGATAGGTGACCGGATAGTTGTATGAAAATATGATACATCTGTAAGTCAGATACCAGTCCAGATATCTCACTCAAACCTCATTGGCAGCTTCTCCTAGAAGAGGCTCGCTTGCGCAACTGAGAATATTAAGATCAACTTCAGTTACTAGTAAGCGCGATACTAGTAGTACATAAATATCTTGATAGTCCTCAGATCCACCGACAGTAGTTCGGAGCTCAGGCTGCTTTACATGGCAATCTCGACTCACTACCTTAGCTCTCCAAGCAGCCTCTGCTGTATCGGAAACTTCGAGTTCAAAAACTGGTGCAAAGCTGCGCCAGCAAATGCACCCAAGTCTACCAATTCAGAACAACTGGAAAGGGAGGGGTAAGCAGTAAGGCCGAGCTATTCCCAGAATAGGCAGCTCGAGGAGTAGTGCTGGAGGTTCGTAAAAGAGGGAGGGGCAGTAGAGAAAAAGTCTTGAGAAAGACACTGATGCAGTGGCATGCCCGAGGAAAAGCCGCAAACTCAGCAGCCAGGCATTCAAAAAAACCTCTTAATTGGACTGCGGGCGAGTAAGCTCAGCCGGGAGTCCAAAAGAGCAGGAAAAGGACAGGTGATAGAGAGTGCTAAGCCATTGGGCCACGAATTCCGTGTATAATGGAGCTGAGGGACGAGAGATCGCCGATAAAGCCTGAAAGCGGGGAAATGAGAAGGTGTTAAGAAGAGTGAAGGCACTGTTGCGCACCTGGAAATCCAAATCTCTGTTACCGAGTCCACATCTTCGGATCTACGCATCCAATCTTCCCAACCTAACCCACTCGGAACGCCCTAATCCTAAGACTGACCGCCAACGAATGCATAGAATAACCTGTAAAGAGATTGTTAGCCGCACAATCAAACCCGCCGATGCTCTACACAACTCCGACTCGTGCAAGGACAAGAGATGAAAAAAAAACAAGTACTCACTATTTCTAAGGGCCAAGTAAGAACTGTTCGTACATGGAACAGGTATTTCAGAGCCGATTCGGCACTCACCATTGATCCGGAGAATAGGATCAAATTAGCAGTCGCCTGTGTATAAAAAGACTGAAACAACTCACCTGAAGTGTTGAGGAACATCTTAAGGGTATTCGAGGGGGAAGACAAGCTGAAGCGTGGCAGTATCATACACCGCCTCTAGTATAATCTCCAAAGGTCCACCAATTAGCGTTGTTCCGGTATATATCGCAGCGGAGCTTCGGAATTTGAAGATGAGGGGAGAGTGATGGATTGAGAGTTGACGAAGATTGTACGGCAGCGGAGGAAATGTCGTGGTATTCGGGTTCACCTGTGAAGAGAGGTTTCGGTGAAGCCTGTAGGTAAAAGTAGAGAGTAGAGACAGAGAAGAGGGAGTGGTTAGTATTAGTAAAGCTGATGCTGATGGTGGAGAGTAGAAGGAAAAGAAAAAATAGAGTAAGAGGTAATGCGGAGCCGCGAGGATCGAGAGAGCTCAGCTTGAGACATCAACAGAAGGCGAAAAAAGTACTAATCCATCGTGCAACACTGACAACTCGAGAGCTAGCCCACTGAACCAGCTGACAGTGCCAGTGCTGACGTGAAAAAGTAAAAATTATTTCAGCGCCGCCGTCGCCGTCAATGCCAATGCCGTCGAGACCCAATAAATACCCAATAAATACCCACAGCATCAACAGTAAAGACGGGTAAGAGACCAACGGAGACGCCAGAGCGGGGGAAGAAACGAGAAACAGAGGGAAGAAATGAGAAATACAACGGAAAAAACGAAGCGGAAAAAAAAGATCGCACTAAGAACCCAAGAACCCACAAGTCTCCAAAGAAAAAAGCGAAACATTGAAGGAAGTGCTGGGATGGGGCAAGTATGAGAGGTATGTGTCGCTGTCTTGAATAGTAGAATGATGTAGAGGAAGGGCAATGGAAAACAAAAGGCACAAGGAGAGGAGAGATGAAGGATGACATGTATGGACATAGCAGCGATCCCTATAGCGGTAGATGAAACGAAATAGAAACAAAAAAGGTGAAGAAAAACGCGTGAAAAAAAAAGGAACAGAAAGAAGGAAACGAAAAACAAATAACTAAACCAGAAGAAATCACTCACTTAAAGTAAAACTGTCCCCCCAACCTCCTCTGCCTCTGGTTAAACCTGATTAGCTGGAATGCCGTGAACGGCTCATCTCAAAACGGCATCCTTCGTCTGCGCCAACGTCTGCCAGAAAGGGTAGCCCCCACTACTCGAAATACTTGGCCACGACACTCCCCTGAGGCGCCACCGGAACCGTAGGTGATGGACAAGTGCTGATTGAGGCTTGTGACCGTGGAGGAGGCGGGGTTGTGCATTGGTGAGGATTGGCGTCGGGATTAGAAGGAGAGAACGGGGTAGGTCTGTCGATGATGACGTTGTACGATACAGAAGGGTTGCCGATGGTGATGGTACCGAACATAAAGAGTCAGCACCTTAGTATCACCACAAAAACAGCAAGCACTAGGAGGAAAATGAAAGACACGAACGAAAAACAGAGAGAGACACGTACACTTTCGTCCCAGCTGCCCTCTTCTTCGGAACTTTCAACTGCCAAATTAGACCAACGCCAATCCAAAACCGAGTCGAAATCCCAAATCCCACATCCCGGCTCCCAATTCGGAAAGCCAACTCGCACATCCAGCACGTTGCAGTAGCAGTCCACCCCACACTGTCTTCCCGTCTTCATTCCTATCCTACTCCTACTCCGCGGGTGTACGTGATAGGCAGCCCGTAATTTAGACGAAAGATAATCTGCTATGCGTGATCTGTGGACTTAAAGTCAGATACCGACTAGTAAGTTGAAGAAAGGAAAAAGGCAGTAACGGCAATCTACATATCGCCAGGCGTAAGACGAGAACAAAAAAAGACCATTTAAAAGCAAGGTACTCACCTATCAGCTAGTGGGCTAAAACACGTAGCTCCATGTTCATAAATAACAGCTCGACACTTTTCATGCTCCACATATTGACAAGTACAACGCTCGGCCAGGTTACAGTTTGCATGGGTTTGTTTCAAGTAACATCGAGAAAAAGTTGTACAGACATGGTAGCGAGGTCTATGAGTTGCCGGAGATGAGTAAAGGGTCAGAGAGGAAGACATAGAAGACACGCAGAGATGGTGGTGGTCAAGGAGAAAGAGGTATCGACCACACGTGACTCCTTAATTGCGAAGTGTCGCCCAACTCCTCTCAAGCTTTCAAGTGGTCTGAGTCTTCACAAGGCGATTATTAGTAGGTAAGCCTATATACTGTATGGGATGAGGAACTCAAAGCAAACGTGCGCGTGCTCGAGTAGGTAGTACATGTTTAGTATTGAGCAATAGGGCTGAGCCAAATGGAGACGAAAGAACGTAACTGGAGTCGCTTCTGATGGAAAGGTTGGATGGGAATTTTGGGCTACGAATGGAATGCATACAGTGGATGATATTATCAAACTACGATCCACTTAGCCTTGATGTCTGTCTTCAAAACCCTCTCCAATTCTCGCAACTTTTCTTTTGATGATACGCAAAGCTTACAAATGCCAGGACGACGAGGATCCCATTCAGCAAGGTAACGAATGTCGACTTGGCTAGCAATTCGATGTACTAGTAGCCCCTTGTACGGTGGACTACATTTCTGAAGAAGACGAAAAGAAAAGGTGAATTGGGCTACTGCTCGATGACTACAGACAGGGGAATGTAATATAATGAAGTACATAGAGAAATTATAGATATTTTATCCTGGTTAAGACAAAGGCAAGAGAGGAACGGATTAAGGACACGAAGAGATGAGTAGACAAAGAAAGATGATATCATGAGAAGAGATCAGCCATGATGTGATATTAGAGTCTTAAAGACACATAGAAGTGCAGAGAATAATATAAAGAATGGGAGAATGAGACAAAGGAAGAAAGAAAGACGATGATTTATGAAAGAACTCTTGTCCTCACACGTATGCCCGTACACCCGCACACCCTGTCATCTCTAAACTGTCGCTTTCGTCCTGCGGTCCCTCTCCTTCTTAGCCAGACGCGTCAGATACATTTCAATGAGTCTCTCGTATTCGTCGGAAGCTGGCGTTCCGAATCGCAGAGGACGGGTCCAAGTTTTCCTTTCAAGGAGGTCCTGGTGTGATGGCATCGGACTTGATTCAAAGAACTGAATTTCATCGTTGGCGGCAGATTTTCCTGGATTCTGTACCTCCCACTGAAGTTTTGCGAGCTGATTTAGTTGTTGATCCGAGTACGGAGGACCAGTGACATCTTCTGAAGGCAGGTTGACCTGGACGAACGCTTCCAGTTTCCGCCCTGGCTCATCAAAAACACGTTGTGCCCGTCTCTTCGCCCTGTTTTCCCGCTCCACTCTTTGATGCTCCATCCTCTTTTTCCTGTCCTCTTCCTCCTTCTTCCAATAATCCTGCTCCCGTAATATTTGTGCCTTCTTCTCCACTGCAAGTTCTGGTGAGACTAATTCATGTTCCTCCGATCCAAACAGTCGAGCCAACAGTCCATTCCCACTGTGCGTTTCCTCTTCCTCCTCATCATAGCCATCGGGGTCATCAAGTAGTCTTTCCAGAATGCCCTTCCGAGTGCTCGGCATATCTCTGCGCTGAGCCTCTGCACGCGAAATGGCTCTAAAACACCACACATCCCCAGCTCCAGCAATGGCAATGGCAACATCTTGCCTGGCGAATTTGACAGAGCAGAAGAGAATCTGTACCTGGTCTTCGACTTGGTTCTTGGCTGCCTCCAACCCCTGATTAATAGCATGAGCATGTTGGAGAATGTCAACGGGATGTCGAGTTGATAAACGTTTGAATTCTTTGACTAGAGGTATCAAAGCATCGTCAACCTTCAGAACATGGTGGTCCAATGTATTAGTCTTCAGGCATTTCTCGAGGAAGTCCTGAAGACATCGGCAGCCGGAGGGAGGGGCTTTTGCGGAATTCGATAATCGGGATTACAATGCATGCATCAACAAGGACACCCTTGGCTTGACTGTCACTCATTGTTCGGTCGGGGTCGGGGTCAGGTCTGAGTGGCGAGGAATAGATAGGGAATTGGGGGCAATAAGAAACACATCTTCCAACCCGAGGCACCATCTCATGGTGACAGTAAACCAAACCGGATATGTCAAAGCTTCGAGGCGTCGAGGATTCTGCTTGAGAGAATAACAGAAGGCAAGGCCAATGATTTCGCTGAGAAACATAGAGACGGTTCGATCCATGATGGAGAGTAAGCAGGAAGGATGATACGAGAATTACATTAGCTATATATACAGGGATCCATGGAGTAGTTACGCAAGTATGGTGGAGCTATGTATTGCTTTGGTCTATCTTTATGGCTCGCCTGCCGAGGAATGAATCAATGTCATCATATGGAATAGGGAGCCTATACCAGAGCGGTGGGGGTAGGGAGCGATCGTCTAGATTAAGATATTCTCGGTACGTTGCTAAGAGGTTGTTCTGGTCAAGTTGATTTACTGTCTTAAGGCTCAGCGAGGATTTGTTGGATCCAAAAGAGATGAGTATACGCATGTCTTCAAGTACGTGAAAGCGAGGGGAATAGCTGCCACTGAAATGAGGCACACAGTAAGCCTTTGAAAACTGGGAGAGATGTACAAGACGGACCCGAGCCTATCCGCGTATTTCTCGTACCATTTAGGTGTGAGTACATGATAATTAAGGTCCGCAAACGATGAGCCGTATTCTCCTTCAGGGTCCAGGGCTTCCAATATGAGGTACCGATTCACTACCCACCCAAAGACATAGGTAGGAGTTGAACCTTCCGCCGTCCAAGTGTGACGCAACGGTGGTGCTTGGTCTTTCTCAAGTGTATGAGGATGGTGTCTAAAGTATGTCTGCAGTTAATATCGTAATGATGTAGTCTGTTAATGCTCACCTTTTCTCAGTATCAGAGGAGGAATCTGTGGACATGGTGGTACGGGTCAACTTCAACTTGAGTCATGTGACTATGATGACGTTTGCAATATCCTACATCCAGATCAAGAGAGGGATTGAGAGGCAGAGGAAGATGAGGGCCAGAGTACTCACGGAGGGAAGAGATGGAGATGGGACTGAGACTGAAGGACAGGCTGTTATTAAGTCAAGAAAATCGGGACGACATTAACGGTAAGTTACCGACATTCACCACCACCAATGCCTTCATTCACTTCTCACCGTCCGTCTCTTCCTCAGCAACTTTATTACATGTATTCTTCACTGACGACCTCTGCCCCAGCAAGAACAAGGACAGTTCCTGAAGAAAACAAATCCATTCCTAATACCAAACGCACGAAGAAGGTGCGTTTTACCTTTCTCATCTCTTCTTCTCATTGCACTGACAACTCTCTTTTCATCCATTCTTCTTCTATCTCCTTTATCCTTAACGCATCACCGTTATTCATATCCCGTCTGTCCTCTTCATACCCCGTAATCGTCTCCGTGCTGCTCCATCTCCATCCTCCCATGCATCACGACTCGTACATCTTTCACCTCCCTCCCTCAGCCTAAAACGACATTTAGGAACTCAGCAGAGAGAGAGTGCGCTCTATTTATCTTCGTTTTGTCTTCACTGGTTTTTTTCGCTTTATTGTCATGTTAAAGCGAGTATATGCGGCGCTGACTCCTTTTCGTCGTCCCTTCATCTTGTCCCGCACATCATTTTATATCCGTCCTCCACTGTCCCAAACCGCCCTCACCATCATTCCGAGGTCTCAGTATCACAGGACTAGGACGCAGGGAATGTCGATGAAGCAGGGATACATCATTTTGGCGCTTCACTTTGGCCGAAAAAAATGCTCATTTTGAACGCATATGCGACTACTCGGCGACTACCGATAGTCCTTTCGCAGTCCTTCCGGAGTAAAACATTGTCATCTCATTCCTCAAGCTGATATTTACAACGTCATCAAGCTTCTCCAATCTTCTTGCAGGAGCTGTTTTTTTCTACCCTCGGGCTTACCCCCCATGACCCCAACGGCGAGACGACTTGGGACAGCTGGTACGTTGTCTGACGTTGGCGTTGAAGGGATGTTTGAAGGTTCGTATCCGATGGACAGAATTGGAGGGGATGTTGAGGTGGATGTGGCGTATTCGTTGTTGGTTGGACGATCTAGCTAGGATGGGTTTGTGGGAGTTACGTTTATGGGACTTGGGTTTTGTCGTGGGTCGGTGTCGTTTTGGTGTCGGTGGCTGGTGTTCGATGATGATGTGGATGGGATATGTTGGGTATTCTCTCGCTGGGGTGGGGCCGTTAAGAACGCTGGAGTTGGTGCCAGCTGACCGATGCTTAAAGTTGGACGTTGAAACGTAAACCGTTATGCAATCGAGCATCAGTTTTGTACAGTCGATTCATCTTTTCACCGGCACTGTACGCCGCAAAAAACGGGTACGCGGGACATTGGATATTTTGCATTGCTTGTTCCTGGAAAGAGTAGAAATAAGTAGGTATATTCATACGGTCGATCGGAGATGTTTGTAGATCGAGAAAAGTCAATATCTCGTTAGTGAATGGCGTCACCAGGTCCGTATCTGAGAGAAGTAAAACGATATGAATACAGTGACTCCGAGGAGGAGGAGGAGGAGTGTATTACCCGGGCTGGGACCAAGAACTGATACGCCGGGGGTCCGGGAGGCAACCCGATGTAGCTACTGTACGTAATACTAATAGGCTGACCCCTCGTTCTTTCGTTCTCCGTAAAGATCTGGGTTAATAGTGGCATGCATTGCGATTGAATCAGTATGAATCAACGAAGCGTGGCGTATCTACCGCAGAGGAATTGGCTAAGACTGTAGTACATGTACAGTGATGCAAGAGTGTCGAGTGCGGGATTCATATCAAACGAATGACAGTATCTATTATAATAATTGGGGTACTTGTAAGGATGTATATGTCAAATTTCAATCTTTCCTACTCAACGCCTGCAATTGCACTAGCTCATAATAACCTCCTTTTCTGGCTAGTAGAGTCTCGTGGGTACCAAATTCAGAGACACGACCTTCCTTAATGACATATCTAAAAAGAAATCAGAGTCACAATCAATAAAGCCGATTGGAGTACGAAGGAGACCAAGCACTTACATGCAATCTGCATTTTGGATACTCGACAACCGATGAGCAATGGCAATAGTCGTCCGATCCTTGGCAGCTTTATCCAACGCCTCTTGAACAACCTTTTCCGAATTAGAGTCGAGTGCAGAAGTCGCTTCGTCCAGGAGGAGGATCTTGAGATTGCAGATAAGAGCCCGAGCGATAGCGATTCTTGCTCAACGACCCTTAATCCTCGCCCTCTCAATTCATCAACTCCCTTTCCGATGCCATCAATACGTGCAGCACGACTCAAGACGAAACACCATTGACTCCTCTCCTGCTCAATGTGGTCAAGGGGATTCAACCCTTTCACCTTCCTCAACTCTTCAGCATCGTCCGCCCACCGCTTTTGCGACCCCTTAGTGCTTCACAGGGCTTCAAGAGTTTGAGCATCTGGCAGGTAGTAATCTTTTGATTTGACGGGAACTTAGGCTGGGTTAGTCGTAGTTTAGTATACTCAGTGTACTTAGTTGGAACAGCAATAATATTCTTATTTTTGCCAACTTGTATGCGCGCGATCCCTTTGAAAGAAATTTCTTGACTTTATGTTTACAGGTCGTTAACAGACGCAAGTTCGACATTCTAACGGCCTCATGATGGTTCAGGTGGTTCCATCTTACATTCCAATTATCGGTGTAGAGTTGGGGAACATGCGTTTTATCTACAGTATAGGAATGTTAAGGTGTCGGACGTGAGTACCTGGTTCTGGTTTCTTTTCATTCCACTTTATACACCTGCCGTTTAATCCTAAATACGCTGGAATTTCAGAGCTTAGCCGAGGACTTCGTACTCAGGTCTAGCCATGACGGGAAGTGGCAGCTAGCAAGGAGGGTTGGATGGTTTTAAACAAGAGGCGATTTGTCTCTCTTTCTCTATATATAGGGAGCTTTCAGGAAGCGTGAAGGACATCGTTATAGACGAAGAAGACATAAGTTAATTCGCCTAAAGGGCCTTGTAATTTCGCGCACATACATGTACTCGTTCTCGTTTTTTTACTACTTTTTTGGCGCATATTCTCACCCCCTCATACACAGACCTTCTCATCCTGTCACATTCTCGTGGTGAAATCGACACCAAGATCGCCAGTGGATACCCAGAAATCTGTCAGGTACGGACTATATCACTCTTTCCATCCGAGTCCTCACATACTCACTAAGTCTCGTAGGCGTAGCCATCAGATAAGCCCGGGACCGGGTACTAAAGAAGCCGGAATTTTGAGTCCGAAATAGGAAAACGAAACCCGATGGAGTCTACCTTCCTATTTTGGACTCAAGTTTGGTTCATCTTTTCACTTGGCCCATTCCGCCGATTCTCCTTCATAAGCTTCACGCCGAACTTTTTCCTCTCAAAAGCATAATTTTACAAACCGGTAGCTGAAGCCGGGGGTATCTCTGTTTAGTATACCCCTTCCTGGGACCTTCAGAGCGTATGTTTTCGAATAGGTTACCGTCGTTATTTGAGGTACGTCCTACACTATTATATCCACAGAATGCTTTCCAATGGATAACTAACTGTAGGGAATCTGTAGTATGCAGAGAATGCTTTCTACTGAATACTGTTTTGGATTTGGCGTTGGTGTCCAAGAGGAAGATGGTAGGAGGAAGATGGGAGTTTGAGGTACGAAACAGATGGATCTTTGTAGTCGACCTTCTCAATGGGACATGGGGCATGGGGCATGGGGCATGGGACATGGGACACGGGACATGTCAACGTGTTTGCAGAGAAGCAGAAGTTCACTAATAGAATATGAAAGATCAGATATGCTCAAAGTAACATTGTGACTGTTGATATCACAATTTGTGATAATGTAGTCAGACCAGCAAGAACACTTTAAGCATTGAGATATGGCTCCCAAAGAGACAGTGACAAACTCAAAGACTTGAGCTTTGGGCTGACTGGGATTCTACTTGTCTTGAGACACTTAAAGTGTCAAGTACTTGTCTTGATGCTCAGAGCGTTGAGCAAATTACTTGATACTCTGAGCGTCAAGAGAAGTACTCGACGCTGAAAGCGTCCAGAAAGTTACTTGACACTCGGAATGTCAAGTAGAGTACTTGACGCTCTGAGCGTTGAGAGGAGTACTTGACACTTAAAGTGTCAAGTATGAGTGGAGAAAAATGCTTGACGCTTTGAGTGCAGGTCTGGATGCTCAAAGCATCAAGACAAGTACTCTACGCTTTGAGCGTTGAGTACAGTACTTGACACTTAAAGTGTCAAGAGAATCACTCAACGCTTTGAGCGTCGAGTACACTTAAAGTGCCAAGAGAATTAATCAACGCTCAAAGAGTCAAGAAAAATACTTGACGGTTTGAGCGTTGAGTAAAGTACTCAAGTACTTGACACTTGGAGTGTCCTTGGTCTGTAAATCTAGTACACATCTGAACGCTTTGAGCGTCCGAATGTACTTGGAATGTACTACTAGATTTACAGACCAAGTAAAATTATACTTGGTCCATGCATCTAGTACACATCTGAACGCTTTGAGCGTCTGAATGTACTACTAGATTTACAGATGGTTGATTGGCTGTTAAAAAGATTTGGGGAATTTCTTGGAGATACCATATATTTTGACACTGGATATGTGAGTGGAAGTGTCTTGGACATGCAGAAGGAAGCTACATACATTGATATGTTGTGTGTACAGATAAATATATGATCACGTCTGGAGAATATAGCACTTGTGAGTATGCCCTGTATTTTTATTTTGTACCTAATATACATTATTTCTATCTCGCAAAAGTCTATAAGAGGCAAATGAGTACATGAGTTTTGAAGTGAATTGCATCGGCCAGTTGTCGGGGGTGTCGGGGGTGTCGGGGTGTCAGGGTGTCGGGGTGTCAGGATGTCAGGGGTGTCGGGAAGTGCTGAGCAGAGGGTGCTGATCACTGTTATTGGCAATGAGGGCTAATTGATTCAATGCCATTGACGAAGTCCCGGGATCATTCGGAATGATGTTGACACACTTAGCGGTGTCAAGCAACCTATTGTTGAGGTTGATGACATTCACATGCTAGTCACATCTGTCCCTGACGGCTGGACGCTCAAAGCGTTCCGCAACGTAATGAGTTCTGAGAGGCTCTAGTAAGTTCTCAACGCTTTGAGCATCAGAACTCCACTAGAGTGTTGAGTAAAGTACTCGACGCTTTGAGCGTCGAGTATCTTTCTTGACTCTTTGGCACTTTAAGTGTACTCGACGCTCAAAGCGTAGAGTACTTGTCTTGACGCTTTGAGCGTCCAGACCTGCACTCAAAGCATCAAGCATTTTTCTTCACTCACACCTGACACTTGGAGTGTCAAGGACTGTACTCGACGCTCAAAGCGTCAAGAAAGTGACTTGACGCTTTGAGCGTAGAGTACTTGTCTTGACGCTTTGAGCGTCCAAAGCAAGCATTTTTCTTCACTCATACTTGACACTCTGAGTGTCAAGAGAAGTACTTGACGCTCAAAGTGTGACTTGACGCTTTGAGCATCCAGAAAGTTACTTGACTCTTTGACACTTGAAGTGTCAAGAGAATTACTCAATGCTCAAAGCGTCAAGACAAGTACTCTACGCTTTGAGCATTGAGTAAATTACTTGACGCTCTGAGCATTGAGAGGAGTACTTGACACTTAAAGTGTCAAGAGAATTACTCAACACTCAAAGCGTCAAGACAAGTACTCTACGCTTTGAGCGTCGAGTAATTTACTCAACGCTCAAAGCGTAGAGTACTTGTCTTGACACTTTGAGCGTTGAGAGGAGTACTTGACACTTAAAGTGTCAATAGAATTACTCAACGCTCAAAGTGTCAAGACAAGTACTCGACGCTCAAAGCGTCCAGAAAGTTACTTGACGCTTTGAGCGTTGAGTAAACTACTTGACACTCTGAGCGTTGAGTGATTCTCCTGACACATTAAGTGTCAAGTACTCTCAACAGCGTTCAGGTTCAGATATGTACTGGATGCATGGACAAGTAAAAATTTTACTGTCCATGCACATCTAGACGCTTTGAGCGTCCAGGATCTGGATGCCCAAAGCATCCAGATGTGTACTAGATGCACGGACCAAGTATAATTTTACTTGGTCTGTAAATCTAGTAGTACATTCAGATGCTCAAAGCGTTCAGATGTGTACTAGATGCATGGACCAGTATAATTTTACTTGGTCTGTAAATCTAGTAGTACATTCCAAGTACATTCGGACGCTCAAAGCGTTCAGATGTGTACTAGATTTACAGACCAAGGACACTCCAAGTGTCAAGTACTTGAGTACTTTACTCAACGCTCAAAGCGTCAAGAACTTACTTGACACTCCCCTCAAAGTTTCTATAGATTTGTGTGTACATGTATTACTACTATGTCTTGTAAACAACTCATTCTACTTTGTAAAATAAAGCACTAATATCCGAACGCTTTGGGCGTCCAGATGTGCACGGACCACATGGACCACACGAACGCTGCTTTGGGTGTCTTACTTGGTCTGTGGACTGCAGCACCTGAACACCCAAAGTGTTCACAGACACTTTGAGTGTCCAGATGTGCAGACCAAGCAAACTTTTTGGGTGTTCTGACTTGGTCCGTGTACAGGAGATCTGAACGCCCAAAGCATCAGTGAACGCTTTGGGCGTGCACAGGAAACACCCACACCACATCTGTACGCCCAAAGCGTTCACAGACGCTTTGGGCGTTCAGACTTGGTTCGTGCACAGGAAACCACAGGAAATCTGAACGCCCAAAGCGTCAGTGAATGCTTTGAGCGTACAGATGTGCTCTTGCACCCGATGAGCATAAAAAGGTGTGTTCAATTTTATTATCCATGTGAAGTCGCTTAGGTACAAATTGAATTGCTTTATATATTATCGGTAAGCTTCATATAATGGCAACGTCCTAGTCCTCCTGGGCAATCTCGCAGACATGTACTCCTCCACATGAAAGCAACTATCCTGTAATTTTTTCACTATTTTTTTCGATTTTTCCAGACTTTTCAAAAGCTATCTACCTCCAGAAAATTTTTTGATATCAGAAAATAAGCGAGACTCCAAGACTTCCGGCTGCCACAAACAGATCAACGACTTGAGCGTTCACCCTCATTTGTCTGCATGAATGACTTAATCATTGACTCTGTACGCCCAAAGCGTTCACTGACGCTTTGGGCGTTCAGATGTGCTGCAGGTTTGCATTGCACAGACCATAGGAACGCCCAAAGCGTTTGCTTGGTCCGTGCACATCTGGATGCTCAAAGCGTCAGTGAACGCTTTGGGCATCCAGATATGGATTTACAGAGCACGGACCATAAGAACGCCCAAAGCGTTTGCTTGGTCTGTGCACATCTGGACGCTCAAAGCAGAAGTGAACGCTTTGGGCGTTCAGATGGCAGCAGGTTTCCAGTGCACGGACCATAAGAATACCCAAAGTGTTTGCTTGGTCCGTGCACATCTGGATGCTCAAAGCGGAAGTGAACGCTCTGGGCGTTCAGATGGCAGCAGGTTTCCAGTGCACGGACCATAAGAACGCCCAAAGTGTTCACTTGGCCAGTGCACATCTGGACACTGATGGATGAGTGAAGTAATACTCCGCTCACCGTGTCCAAAATATATTCTATACTCAAAAATTTAACAGGACGCTGTGAGCGGAGTGAACACTCACAGCGTCCAAAACATATTCTACACTCAAAGATTTCATGGACACTGTGAGCTTTCACTCCGCTCACAGCGTTCAAAATATATTCTACACTCAAAGATTTAATGGGACGCTGTGAGCGGATTCAATGCTCACAGCATCCTGGTTTAATGCTTCAGCCACTGAGAATAAAAAATTGTATCGAAAGAGAGGCTCTAGTAAGTTCTTGACGCTTTGAGCGTTGAGTGATTCTCTTGACACTTTAAGTGTCAAGTACTGGAAGTGAATTAAGATCGCGGTCGCTGCCTGAGACGGAAGCTTCGATATCTAAAAAACGAGACATGCTGTAGGCGAGATATACAGCTCAGTTGCTACTCAAATCCTCGTCTCAATGGAATCAAAAACGGTCTGGAAAGTCCAACTTTGCATTCGAGGGACTACTAGACAGATGGTGTGCTACTATTGAAGGAAACACTTACTCTGGAGAGGGGGAGGAGGCAGAGAGGGTTCGTACTTTTGTAATGACGGTTCGAAAAAAAGATGAAAAAGCTTACTAAGCTGAAGACGACTCTCATGTATAGAAGCCGCGCGGCCAGGATTTTGCTCACTATGACGTCATTGATCATAACAAGCCCAGACCGCAACTGAGCAGTTCCAGTCAATCGTACCTGCCAGCGTGCTGCAGTTTGTTGCAAGATACACATTCCAAGGAAAGTCATTCCCACTCAAAACTGGCGGAAGTGAATTAAGATCGCTCAAACACGTCCAAGCAGCCAACGTATGCAAATCTCGATGAAATGAAATGTTATTTTTGTGATCATAGTGGTCATACGAGTAGAAATTACCTGCACAGAGAAGAAATGATTGATGAAGGATTATTAATTGAGAGAGACAGTCATATCTTGCTTCAAGATGGTGCTCCAATCCCCAGATTCCCTGTTGAGTACAGCGAGAAGCAAAGAGTCGAGAAATTCTACAAAGACTTCTCAAGGAGAGAGGTTGAAAGAAGTGCTGCCGGTTTATTTGAGTGGATATCAGGCGGAAGAGGGGTCCTTACCGTTTCCACAATGCCTGAGCTTGCCGCACAAACAGATCCACAAGACGAACAGATTGCTGAGCTGGAGAGCTGCAAATATTCAGACCCAATCGCAACAGACATATGAGTTACAGTATGAGAACGAGGATGACACCGGACAGGGTTATCGCGCCACTAGCCACTCCTGTTCCGTCTCTTTTTACATTCATTCGGAAATATCTTGGGAGGTAAAGAGAAATCGAGAGAACATGAACGATGCCCGTTATGCGCACTGCTTGACTAGGAAGTCAAGATTTTTAGTGTGGGGAAGATACAGCCGCGAAAATCGCAAAAATTTGCGACTGCTTAGTATGAAATCAGAGCTTACAACACCTGAGACGCCTGAGTGAACGAATAACAACCAGCAAAAGACTCCCTGGTCAGTACTAGCTAAAGAACGGAGCTGTGGCTCCAGGCTAGTCATCTCGAATCACGAGTGAACAATGGAAAGCTTGAAACTTGATCCCGAGTAATAGAATTCTTTGGAGACTCTTGGAAACTAAGGAAATGAATACTGTGGCAACAGAGAAGTAAAGAACAATTGAAATACAAGCTCAGGGAAACTCGACCGCAGAGAAAGAAGAGAACCGATGAATAGAAAGGCATACACTCGGGCTCCAAGGCTGCCCCCACAGATATATTATCCATTTGCATCAGCAATCATGTATATATTTCACTATAATTCATTAGACGTAGACAAGTAGACAATCTAGTACTCTCGGGAAACCCTTGGGCATGCGCTTTCTCATTCGGTTTTTTACTCATCTGCAACGTTCCTTTCTATTCTGGATACTTTTAGTGACCCATTATCTATGCATATAAGCCTTTTTACCCTCAATACACACCTGTGTACGGCCTTCCATCTTGCTCAACCTTGACTTATGCTACGCGCCCACCAAGTGCTCGGGATCTGTCATTTGTCGGTAATGTTTCGCGCTTGCTTTGATTCAAGTAATCCGAGCGCTACATTTATCGGTAGATTCGTGGTTCGAAAGGACGATGAAGAAAGGTTACTACGCTGCTGACTCCTGCTGTTTATTGACCGACCGGGCCAGGATTTTGCTCACGATAACCTCTGAAAGTCTACGGTGCAAGGACTTAGGAGCAATGACATCATAGTGAGTAAAATCCTGGCCGCGTCGCTCTGTAAGTGACAGGCGTCAATAGCTTAGTAATCTTTTTCATCTTCTTTGCGAACCATCACCAATAAAATCCTCTACATGTTCTTGGCTTTTTCCATCGCTCTCCACTCCTACTGCCTTTCCGGCACCAATATCCCACCGTATTGGCTTTTCACCACCCCGAAGTTCTCCCGGACTGGTGGGCTCATTGTTTCTTCACGCAGTACGCCGACAGTGCAGCTCTGTTCTTTTGTTACAGCTTACTGACTGAGGTGTCTTACATCTTCGTTCTTTAGCTTACACAGATGTTGCCAGGTGTTACGATCCGAGGGACCTAGTGCATCGACTTATGCTCTCGGAAACCTCTCATTATGCTTTCACCTGCTGTTGCCTCTACTATTCATGTTCTACTCATTTAACTGGTTCTCAATACCCCTCTACCTACAGAATAATAACTACATTTGTGTTTATGTACCTGATCATATATAAGTAGTGTCTGGGGCCGTATTGACTAGAGTGAGGTTGAAAGAAAACTTGAGTCCAAAATAGGAAAGTAGACTCCATTGCATCTTGATTTCCTATTTTGGACTCAAAAATCCCGGCTTCTTTAGTAACCGGTCCCAGTAACTGAAGGTGCGTAGAGAATTACTCAAGAGAATCACTCAAAGCGTTGAGTATATCACTGGAGAATAAACAAGTACTCTACTTTAAGTGTCAAGTAATGTAGTCTATGGCCAAAGCATAGACTATATCACTCGACACAAGCCAAGTACTCTATGCTCAAAGTGTAGAGTACATAACTTAGAGTGGGATTCCTGCCGCTTTCTCCCTTGTATCTCATGCCATTCTAGACATCTATCCAGTAGACAGCAGTCTCTGGATAGTTGTAGCTGTTATTTCACTGGCCTGCTCCTCATCCCAAATCCAATATCCACTCCTCCTCGTCCTTCCTACCAAATCACCTCATGCTGGACTCAATTATATCATTATTTGACCCTCCAAATTCGATCGTAATGCTCTAGAAGCCTCTGCGTCTTGGCCGGATCTGATATGGAGTTTTTTCGCATTTTGTAGGTTTTAAATTGGACATAACTTTTGACCGCGACATCCGTTCGTTTTGATTTTGATACCGTTGGATTCCCCTCACAAAATAGATTATATAGAGCACTCAACTTGTCCTATTCCGTCAGAATGGCGTTGTCCGCCATCCCTTCCCCCTCCCCCTTACTACATACACACCTCCTCGACATTCCGCCCAAATCGCTTCACTCCGGACTGGATTCTAGTGTTATTTAACCCTCCAAATCCGATGGTTACAATTTCAAAGACCCCAAATGGCTGCCGGATGCGCTATGTCAGTTTTCGACTTTTTGGGATTTCTGGGATTTTGCATTAGTTGTAACTTCTGAAAGCGAGGTGCGTTCGCTTCAATTTCCTTACAATCTTATTCTAATAATAAAATCGATTTCATTGAGTCACTAGCTGGTCCAAATCCCTTCATATCCCGTCACCCGCCATCCCCTCTCTTCCCTACCGCTTCTACTACTACTACTCAACCCCGCACTAAAATCAAACCCTAAGAACACGATGGTGCTGGTCTGGAAGCCATCCGAAGACGTCCGGACTCAAGATGCATACCCGCTCCTCCTCACCCCGAACAACTCCATTCCTCCTCGCCCCCTGCTTAGAATCTCCTTGTCCAAAGCTCTATTCGGGGGTTATTTTTACTCTCCAAACACGATGGAAGTGGTTTTGGAGCCGTCGCACGCCATTCGGATGCGATATAGCTTATTCATGCATTTTTGGGTTTATTGAACAGGCTATAACTTCGGAACGACAGGTGCGTTCGCTGTCTCTTTAATAAATTCGTATTCTACTTAATAGATCGATTCAAAAGCACCCCCTACTTGCACTATTCCATCAAAAATTCGTGAATCTACAAGCCCTCTCCTCCTCATCCAATATTGCCTCCACTACACTCACTTCTTCGCATACATCTTTTCCTCAACCCAATCCTACATTCTAGTCCCTGACGGCTGGACGCTCAAAGCGTTCCGCAACGTAATGAGTTCCGAGAGGCTCTAGTAAGTTCTCAACGCTTTGAGCGTCAGAACTCCACTAGAGCGTTGAGTATTTTTCTTGACTCTTAGCAAGAACGACAAAGATTGAGGACTTGGAATAGCTCTAATCAAATTCTACGGCCTTGAAAATGGAGGATGACGGCCGGATAGCGAGAACAACGGAGCGGAACGATGTTAAAGCCAAGGAGAGGTGGAAGGTGGTGAACCAATTAAAGAACTGAGCAACGAAGCAAATTCGTTGATCAGAGCCATATGAAACGAATTCGAATACCGCGAGGAAGGGAAGAAGAACGGCACTTGCGAACTGTACACCATGGAACGATCAAGGCAGAGATATATGTGTGTACATGCATGCACACAGATACAACGGCCACAGCGGAGATACATGCATGTAGATGCATGTACATGTGCAAGTATATTTCCACAAACCATGCAAACCGGAGTTTACATGGTCTGTTCAGAGCTTCCTCCTAGGACGGTGGAAGCAGAATACATAGATCTATCTACATACAAATAAAATCCAAAATCAACATATATATTATGATATTAAAGAGAGTACATAGTTCTCCTCCAAAGACGGCTTCATAGGACTGTTACAACACCATACACATCTTCGGATTCCTGTTGCGCAGGTATCCAAAGGGTGCATAGTGTGTGACTGGGCTACGTTGCTAACATACATGACCAGGCAAGGACTGGAGGTTCAATGCCAAAGACGGTGATGAGATGAGAGAGCCGGGTTGTAGTCTGACGAGATTTTGATGAATTGGGCAAGTCAAGGGTCCTATAGAATGAGTTTTATGAGAAGAATACAAATATGTGATTAAAAAGGCGAACGCACTTCGCGTTCCCAAGTTATAGCCATTTAAAAAATCAAAAATCACGGAAATCGGGGATAGCGAGCCCGGACGACGTCATACGCGTTCGGAAACATCGCCATCGTGTCCGGAGGGTCGAGAAACCCTGGAATGGAGTCCGGCATGAAGAAATTTCGACCAGGAGGCGAAGAGGAGTGGAGGTCCAACAAGGGAGGAATGGCCTTAGGTAAGGATTTCGGCGCCGAGATGACGACGGTAGAGGCAGTTTTAGGTGGGGAGGAGAGGTAGCTGTAGTTTCACCAATTATTGATGGAATTGGACAGATTGGGGATGCTATAGAATCGGCTTGATGAGCAAAATCCGAATATATGATTGAAAAAGTGAACGGACCTCTCGTTCCAAAGTTATACCCTTTCAAAAAATCGAAAATGGCAAAAATCGGGGTTAGCAAGCTCAGACGATGTGCTACACCTTCGGAAACGTTACCATCGTGTTCGGAGGGCTCTTAAACCCTAGAATCGAGTCCTGGATGAAGAAATATGGACAATAGGGCGAGGAGAAGTGGAGATAGGAAGGGGGAGGAGGTGCAGGTGCACATATTGAAAAGACCTGATGGCGGGTGCCCCAGAGTCGAATGTAACGGGCTCATAACGTCCTAAAAGGAAGGAATGGGCTCAAAGAAGGATGTAGGCGCAGGAATCAGGCTGGTAGAAGCAGTATAAGACGGGGGGAGAGGGTATTGTAGCTTGGCCAATTTTTGACGGAATAGGACAAGTGAGGGGTGCTATGGAATGTGGTTGGTGAGTAGAATACGGATATATCATTTATAAAAGAAGCACACCTCCCGTTCGAAAGTTATACCCTCTGCAAAGATCCCAAAACCCGAAAATGAGCCATATCAAGTCCGGACAACGTGCTACGGCTTCGAGAACGTCACCAACGTATTCGGACGGTCGGAAAACCCCAGAATCGAATCCAGGATGACAACATTTGAACCATAGGACGAGGAGGAGCGGAGGTAGTATTGAGGAGGAGGAGATGATATGGATGTGTCCAGAACGGGGTGTTGTATTGCCTCAGAGTGGATGGTATTCAATTCGGATGGTCTTAAAACTCATGATTAGACTCAAAAAGCAAAGAAAACGATGAAAAAAAGACATACTTTACGGAGATTTTTCATCACTGAGAGTTGAGTTGAGGAACTTGCTAGTTCCTAAGATCCTGACCGGTAGCCAGAGACTGCTGTCATCCGAAGACCGGTCTAGGATGTGATTTGAGAGCGAGGGCTGTCGTCGAGGTAGTGGTAAGAGAGAGAGAAAGACTTGATGATGTAATTAACGCGATCGCGTTAATTAGACACGGTTTTTACTTGCACGTATGTGCATACCTACATTGACGGATACATTAGATGTAGTCTCCGCCTTTGACGTTTCATGCATGTACACACATGGAACAAGGTGGAGATGCTAGGTACATCTATGTACCACATCTGAACGCTCAGAGACCAACTAATTTTTTTTGTGAAGAACGGCATCTGAATGCTCAAAGCGTCAATGCTAGATGTGCCTGGATACATACATGTACGCTCAAGTCGTACATGTATGTAACCCTAACCCACACTTTGAGCGTCCAGATGTGTGGACCAAGCAAACGGTCCGTGCACAGGACATCTGAACGCCCAAAGCGTTCACTAATGCTTTGGGCGTACAGATGTGCAAGGACCAACCAAACGCTTTGGCGTTCTGAGTTAGTCCGTGCACAGGAAACATCCACACCACATTTGTACGCCCAAAGCGTTCACGGACGTTTTGGGCGTACAGATGTGCACGGACCAAGCAAACGCTTTGGGCGTTCTGACTTGGTCCGTGCACAGGACCACAGGACATCTGAACGCCCAAAGCGTTCACCAACGCTTTGGGCGTTCAGATGTGCACGGACCAACCAAACGCTTTGGGCGTTCTGGGTTGGTCCGTGCACAGGAAACACCCACACCGCATCTGTACGCCCAAAGCGTTCATGGACGCTTTGAGCGTACAGATGTGCACGGACCAAGCAAACGCTTTGGGCGTTCTGACTTGGTCCGTGCACAGGACCACAGGACATCTGAACGCCCAAAGCGTCGGTGAACGCTTTGAGCGTACAGATGTGCACGGACCAACCAAACGCTTTGGGCGTTCTGGGTTGGTCCGTGCACAGGAAACACCCACACTGCATCTGTACGCCCAAAGCGTTCATGGACGCTTTGAGCGTACAGATGTGCACGGACCAACCAAACGCTTTGGGCGTTCTGGGTTGGTCCGTGCACAGGAAACACCCACACTGCATCTGTACGCCCAAAGCGTTCATGGACGCTTTGGGCGTACAGATATGCACAGACCAAGCAAACGCTTTGGGCGTTCTGACTTGGTCCGTGCACAGGAAACCACAGGACATCTGAACGCCCAAAGCGTCAGTGAACGCTTTGAGCGTACAGATGTGCACGGACCAACCAAAGGCTTTGGGCGTTCTGGGTTGGTCCATGCGCAGGAAACACCCACACCGCATCTGTACGCCCAAAGCGTTCATGGACGCATTGAGCGCACAGGAAACACCCACACCGCATCTGTACGCACAAAGCGTTCATGGACGCTTTGGGCGTACAGATGTGCACAGACCAACCAAACGCTTTGGGCGTTCTGGGTTGGTCCGTGCACAGGAAACACCCACACCGCATCTGTACGCCCAAAGCGTTCATGGACGCTTTGGGCGTACAGATGTGCACAGACCAAGCAAACGCTTTGGGCGTTCTGACTTGGTCCGTGCACAGGAAACCACAGGACATCTGAACGCCCAAAGCGTCAGTGAACGCTTTGAGCGTACAGATGTGCACAGACCAACCAAACGCTTTGGGCGTTCTGGGTTGGTCCGTGCACAGGAAACACCCACACCACATCTGTACGCCCAAAGCGTTCATGGATGCTTTGGGCGTACAGATGTGCACGGACCAAGCAAACGCTCTAGGCGTTCTGACTTCGTCTGTGCACCAGACATCTTATGTGCTCTTTCACCCAATGAGCATAAAAAGCGTGAACGATTGGTCGTTCACGCAGAATAAATGAGAGTAAAATTGCGTGAACGACCAAGTCGTTCACGCAGATTCATAAGAGAAAAAAGGCGTGAACGACTTGGTCGTCCACGCAGATGAATGAGGAACAAGGCGTGAAGGACCAAGTCGTTCACGCAGAATTAATGAGAAGAAAAAGGCGTGAACAACCAGGTCATTCACACAGAATAAATGAGAGTAAAATTGCGTGAACGACCAAGTCGTTCACTCCGATTCATAAGAGCAAAAAGGTGTGAACGTCTTAGTCGTCCATGCAGATGAATGAGGAACAAGGCGTGAACAACCAAGTCGTTCACACAGAATTAATGAGAAGAAAAAGGCGTGAACAACCAGGTCGTTCACACAGAATAAATGAGAGTAAAATTGCGTGAACGACCAAGTCGTTCACACAGATTCATGTGAGTAAAAAGGCATAAACGACCAAGTCGTTCATGCAGATTCATGAGAGTAAAAAGGCGTGAACGACTTAGTCGTCCACACAGATGAATGAGAGGAACAAGGCATGAACAACCAAGAAGTTCATGCAGATGTAAGTACTCTGCACGCAGCATGGACGACTTGAGCGTCCAGCTGCGTGTCACTCAAAATCTCAATCCTATCAATATAAGTACTCTGCACGCAGCATGAACAACTTGAGTGTCCAGCTGTGTGTCACTCAAAATCTCAATCCTATCAATATAAGTACTCTGCATGCAGCATGAACGACTTGAGTGTCCAGCTGCATGTTACTCAAAATCTCAATCCTATCAATATAAGTACTCTGCATGCAGCATGAATGACTTGAGCGTCCAGCTGCGTGTTGGACTCCAATCTCACAAAAAAAAATACTATCAATGTAAGTCAATGTCAGAAAAAAGTCTGCAGTAAAAATACAATCAAGGTAAGTGCAGACACATCTCTCTCCTGTCTCTCCTCTCCCTCTCCCCTACCCCTCCTCTGCCCAAATCCTCCCCTTCCTCTACCCAAACCCTGCCCCTCCCCTGCCCCTCCCCTACCCAAATCCTGCCCCTCCCCTACCCAAATCCTGCCCCTCCCCTGCCCAAATCCTGCCCCTCCCCTGCCCAAATCCTGCCCCTCCCCTACCCCCCCTGGGGTAGACCCCTACTCAAACCCTAGGATATCCTAATAACCCTAAGTCAAAGCGTGCAGATAGGCGCGAAGAAAATGACTACTCAAGCTTCCATCGCCTTCCAGATATCCAAGGTCCTCTCGTATAGTATAGTCGAAGAAGAATGTTTTCTTCCACTCCTCCGGATGAGTATCCACTGTGACCTCCACATGATGTCCTTTAATTCTCGTCCGAATCCGTCCGTCTGGAATGAGGATCCGGCGGGACTGGCCAGATAATGACGGCTTCAACACCAGTGTATTAACGAGGCCATAAAGCGTCCCGATTGTCGGTGTGTCGTCAACACACATACCAGGGAAGGTAAGACACTCCATGTTCCCTTCAGAATTGACGCTAAAGGAGAGCTGGAATCTCGGAAGGTCTACGTCAACCCTGGCTCCAGCAGAGTACGTGGCAGTCAAGAATTGGCTATGCTCCATTCGATTCAGATAGCCAGAAATCATTTGGAACGACTTGCTATGAGTGTCGATAAGATATTTCTCATCTAGCACCATGTTTATATAGTCCCCACGAAGCTTCAATCTCCAATTACCCGTGGATGAGACCCAAGGCGAAGTGTATGGTCTGAATTCAACTTCTCTCTGCTCAAGGTCCATCCAATGAACGTACTCTCGAACCAGAAGCTCCGGAAGATCTCCGTACAAGCGTCTCTGCGGTATTAGTTCAAGTCGAGTAGAGCTTGTTAAATCTTGGGCTTGGATAATCAAGTCATTTCCACGTAGGTCGAAATGAACCTGTTTTCATGCGTGAATCAGATCAATCTTGTACACGCAAGACAAAGTTTACTCACCTGGTATCCATGAATATCGCTGCGACTGCAGAAGGCCAGGCCGTCTTTACTGTCAGACGGGATGACCTCAAGGAGGCGCTATTCAGCTCTCGGTCAGCAAGCTCTACTGTGAAAAAGCAGTTAGTACTCACGTTACCAAAAAGCCTTTTGAAAGTCGAGTGTTCTGTCATTGTTCCAGGCAATCTGGACAAAGCCTTGCCATCGACGAGTAGCTGTCCTCCTAATATATTCAAATGGACGCTTTGTCGTCGGTAGCTAGCCGATGCTCTCGTACAAGTAGACATCCATCGCTCGTTGGGAGCATGTAGGTAGCTCCAGGGATTGTCTACGCATAGACGATAGGAAGGCCAAATATTGAGAAGAGCTTGATCTACCCCTCGCCTATCTTTCAAAATAAGAGAAGTCAAGAAGGGCTCGACAAACTGAGCCAATCGACGGGTACGATGCAAAAGCGTCTGGATATGGGATGGTAGAGTTTCCCAAGACGCGAGAGTATTATCGAATTTGTGGATCAAGCACTCGAGGAATATGGAGACGTCATGTTGGGTCGCTAGTAACTTGGAGAAGTGAATGCTGTCGACATCGTAGGTGGTCAGACAGGTGAGCGCCAGTTCGGAAATCGTCCGCTGTCGCTCAGAGACAACTCGGTCGTCGATAGAATCGATGGGGTCATTGACCAAAGATGACATCCATTTGTAGACCACATTCCGTACGCGATGCATGAGTCCATAAGCCTCGTCAAGAGCTGGTTTGCTCTTGGTTGCGGCGAGAATTCGAGCACAAAGTATGATGATAGTGCGCACCGAAGTAATCTCCATCCAATTGGATTGAACATCGGTCAAAACCTTGTCGAGTTCGTCAAGTAAAACGTGGCAAAACGTAAGAGATTCCAAGTCTTGGTGAAGATCTAACTTCCCCAAAACGATATCTCCAACCTGAGAAGCAGACTGAGCCAGCAGGAGATGAACCTCT
The DNA here is from genome assembly GCA_013368315.1 of Tetrapyrgos nigripes. NCBI lineage: Eukaryota > Fungi > Basidiomycota > Agaricomycetes > Agaricales > Campanellaceae > Tetrapyrgos > Tetrapyrgos nigripes. The sequence goes on from JAACJM010000125.1 coordinate 79,637, forward strand.
TCGTTGTGAAGAGTAAGCGTCCGTGTGCGCATCTCCTTGGCAATATTCAACCATTGAAGCTGCTTCCCACTCCTGAGCGTGGCAAAGGATAGAAATTCGTGGATGTTGAGACTGTCGCGACAATGGTGTTGATGTGCTATGGCGAGGTTGGAACTCTGCTCGCAGGAGCCCAAAAAGCCTTGCAAGGTATCATAGGAAGTATGGGAGGTCGAAAGACGGAGAGTGCATGTATGAGCAATGGTGAAATTTGTATCAGTGGACGAAGGTCTCGTTGGCCACCTGCCGTTAGTCACATCGTACAGTTCCCAGGAAAGGCCACACGGTACGATGACATCTGTCTCGGACCGTGCTTTAGCTATCTTCTTCAACTTGTAATGTGCGACGAGGAATGACTTCTTTACAGAAGCAAGGGAAATACGTCCAATCTCCTCTTTCTTCGCATACAACTCTGGGAAATGATTGTAGTACTGGTACAGATGAGAAGTGGGCTGCGCTCCTGGAGGGTCCTGTCCACCCGGTGGTCGGCAAAGGTCGTTCAAAAGAGTATATGTAGCTTCCCTCCAAATGCGAAACTGGACTGGGCATTTCATCTCGAATATCGCTGTCTTCGCAGCATTGATGTCGGAGGGCAAAGGCCATTCATGGACCGCGATTTCGACCTTATTCGCTCGTGCAAATGATTTGCATTTCTTGCATTTGTAAGGAATGTGCTGTCCATCTCTGTCGGAGTTGCAGGCCATCTGACGTAAAACGTCTGTCTTTTGCTTGTGCTCCTCGCGTTTCTGAATCCACTCCTTACGCTTCTCGTCCCTCTGCTTCTCCGCCTTCTTTTCAATGTCCTTCTTTGCTTTCTGAAGTGCCGGAGTTTGGTCAAAGAACTTCACGGCGAAGCTACCGCCACGGGTGGGGTCTGTGAAAACGGTCCCGAATTGGGCATTTTCATGACGATGTCGAAGGTAGTCGTGGATGAGAAGGAGCCTATGAATATGCTCAGCTTTGCGCAGAAGCAAGGGTTGGAATAAATCCGGGGGGACTTCGGGGGAGAACGCTGCCAAGAGAGGAAGTCTCTTAATAACGGCTTTGTCTATGGCTACCCAAAGCTCAAACAATGTGAGGATCATGATGGAATTGTCCTCCGGGAAGACGTAACACTGGCTGGCTGCAGACCAATACGCAATCATGAGGGTGAAGAGCACAGAAGGGGTAGTAGGTTCGTTCATGTGCCGTCCAATCCACCCGTCTAGATTGTTCTGAACTGCCAGTTCCAGGTCGGCCAGAACGACGTGGGTCTCCGAAGCAAAGGCTTGTTCCAGATATGGCTTCGTGCAGAGCTCAAACTGTTTGAGGTCTCGAAGAGGCCGGCGGGGCATTTTGGTGAGAAATCACCGGGGATGCTGTTGCCGCCTTTGCGTGAGAGGACGTCGAGAAGATATTGGCGTGATTTGGGCATGGTGAGATGAGTATCTGCCTCAGCCTTCGACTGAAGAGCTGCGCCATCCCACGGAGGAGACTGAGCTTGCTCCTCTCGGAGTTTGGCGAAACGAGTCTGGAGTAGAGTCTCTACTTTTGCAGCTACATCCTTCGCCCGCTCTAAAACGTGGTCAGGAACCGAAGCTCCAAGTTTAGAGACACGAATGGCAATCTTTACACGCATGGTGAACAACATGTCGTTGACAAAACGGGCTTTGACGGCATCCTCCAAGACATCGCACATGAGGAGGATCATGAAGACTTTGTACTCGTCATTGTCTCCAAGCAGAGCAAAATGGGTCTGAAGCGCGACACGAATCACCAGCCAGACCATAGAACGACGCCACGGATGCTGAGCTTTATCCCAAAGGACCTCGTCTGCAATTCGCTTCCGGATACGCAGTACATCTGCTGGCTTTCCGAGTCCCCGAAGGACACCCGTCAAAAGGGACGAGATATACCGAGGATGAGCTGAGTCTCGTTCCTCAATGATGTCGGTCTCGGCTTTCCTGGATGTAGCAGCCGAGTCTAGAGTGTCTGTGTCCATCTGGACCAGGAAAGAGGATAATTGTTGAAGGAAATGAGGATTTTCGAAATGATGTAGGGTAACAGCGATCGCAGGACCTGGGTACGAATAAGAGAGCTTTCCCTGGACGGACATGACTTTTTCCGCCGGTGGTCGCACCTCAAACGCTTCGTAAACGATGTCATCTACACTCTTCTTGAAGATGACACCGGCGTTCTGTTCTCTGACTAAGAAAGCGCGTACGTCTATAACAAATGAAAAGTTGAACAAAGCAGTCTGTACTGATAGAGATAACAACTTACCTCCACTCCTCATAGTCAAGAACGCATTCTCCAGCATATTTCCATCCATGCCCTCCGTAGACTGAGATTGAGCCAAATGATCCAACATTCCAACTAAAATCCTCCAATCCGACCGGTGCCTCTCCTCCACGTGTTCCGAATGAAGATATTTGGTGGCAGACTGCAAGACAGTCCTGCATAATGCCGTCTCGTTGGCGATAGTATAGTCGTCTTTCTGAGGGAGTTTTGGGGGCAGAAAAACATGGTATGCGACGTAGTCCAAAGTCGACATGGTGGTAGAAACGGAACCAGGACGCAGAAGAAACACGTTGCCGGATGAAAGGTCACTGCAGTGACCGCAAGACAAAGCAAGGACAGAGCATCCCGATTTGAATTGATCGATAACGGCGAATCCGAATTGGAAAAAGGTATAAAGGTGGCGTCTAGGGGCCTGGGGGTACAAGGTTTGATGAAAATGAATGGATTTCCAAATGGACGAATACACGGAAGCACTGCATACACCTCGAGGCAACAGTGTGGAAGTAGACAGTTCTGCTCGTTTCTCTAGCAGAATCTGTCCCAATGTCTCCCTCTTCGACAAAAATTCTCCAAATACAGCTCCGAAACGAGTGTAGTGGCCTATACTGGCTTCCACACCTTGAAGGGAAATACAAAGTCGGTATTCGAGAAGTTGTCAAGGGAATAGTATGGACCTACTTTGACTGTCACGTCTGATTGGCGGAAGCTCACATAAGCGCCGAAGGCCGAACGGTGACATTGACTTCCTGGAAGAAAGGCGTGAAAGAAGGATAAATAAGAGAAGATACTCATAAACGTAGGGCAGCGTACAACTACAGAGTCGTTCCAGACTATAGCATCATACTCGTACTCACCAGGGTCCATGAACGTCCAAATGGCCTAGACCCAGTTTCTACCGTTGCCCATTGCATAAAATCCCATGCCTGACGATGCAAGGGAATGTTTTACGCCGTGTGAGACCTGTAAAGCCAAGTACTTTGTCAACATATGCAAGGCTCCAAGAATAACGAGAAGGACAGGAGACTGAAGAGCGGAAGACTTTGAGAATCAAGACAAGGGTGTACGAACGCGCCGACAAAATGAAAAAGTGAAGACCGAATACCATGGCATCAACGTCACTGACAGAGGAAAAGCTGGGAACGAGGAGGATGGGTGAATTACCCGGCCAAGAGAAACAAAAAAAAAAGGAAACAACCAAATGCAATCGAAACTCATGAGACGTAAGAAGTCAGCTCTTTCGTCCAGAAAATTGTCCCATGCTGCTCTTCTAGAGTACTGCTTCATCCTTAACAAGCACGGGAACGACATTGTCCAACTCGCAAGCATTCGTGAAAATGACAGCTTCAAGTTGTTTCATGTGCTATTGAAGCCTGCGAAAGGATGAAGAAGCAACCAGAGCATATGCTGAACAGTGTCAAAGACAAGAGGCACAGGAGAACACTAGAACAAGAATGGCAGAAAGACAATGACAGGTACATACTTCGAATAGCCAGAAAAAGGAAAAGAAAATCAAAAATAAGACGGAAGAAGACGACTTACTCATCAGCCAGTGTGTACTTATAACGACCCGACATTGTAGTCATGACAGAGCCCCAGTATGAAAACGACTGTCCATGGCTGGTATCAACGACGACAGCTTGAAAGGATGTGACTTTAAGAGTGCGGGAAGTTCGTAAGACAGCGGATATGCAATGTCGGCGAAGTAGAGTTAAGGTGGAACCGGAAAATTCGTCATCTGATAGGGTAATATAGACATCGTTTTCTCTTCGTCCTTGAGCAATGGACTAGGCTCCCAACACTCATTTGGGACACAAAAAAAAACAGGGTGATGTCCATCCGCGTGCGATAATAGGTTTGCTGAGGATCGAGAAGAAACACTGCAGGAGTAGATAGAATGGACAAATGCGCATTATTAACGCCATGTACGACCAGCAACTTCTGTTATAATTTAGACAGTTTCCTTTTAATCGATTTCTTCCCTAAGAAGTGCGTCAGATGTGGTTCTCTCGTAGAAATTGGCAGGCAAGATACCAAAGAATGATCAATATTGACCTCCCACTCGCACGGCGTAGTGCTGCTACTCCAGGCGTTTTGTCATAAACCGACGAAGAAAAGGTTTGACGGGTAGTATTGACGCCGACGGTGCTGTAAGTCCAGGGGAAAGTGGAAATGTTGTAATAGCTGCAAGGGAGGCGAGTTCATCGTGGATGATGGTCGTTGTGGTTGAAGATGGTCGCTTTGTGGCTGTGTTCGGCCTAGACCTTTCCTCGCCTCAGGTTTCTTTGGCTCAGCTACAGGACCTAGCTGAGTCAAATGAAGATGAACAACCCAATGAATAACTAGTCTTCAAGAAATCCCATCAAGAATTTGAGTAATCGTAGACGACAGTACTTACTTTGAGAGTACTAGTAGTACTTAGTGGTGGTCTACTAGTCCAAGTCCGCAGCCCCCGACATACTAGTACATGCTAGTAGAAGGGAGATAGAAGATTACCAGTGTCTAAAATCAAAGGCGATGGTGGTTTGAAGCAGTGACGAGGTTGCCTGCCAGCAATCGACACGTACAGCGGCGGACCAACGGCGGACTTCACACGATCCAACCTCTCTCCGCTACCATCACCATCAACGACGTGAATGTTTGCCAGTCTTCAATACACCTTCAATGAGGAATTCATTGCACGCAAATTCCATGGCTCGTTTAACGCAGTCCAACAAAGTCCCTAGATTTTAAGTCTCTGCTGGAGGACAGATGAAGGTACGTTCAGCTTTCCCCCCCATATATTCTCTACTAATCTACGAAGTCTCTACTCTCAGATTGCTCTATCTCCCTCCATCCTCACTTCACGGCCAAGCCCAGAATTCCAGTTTTGAACGCATGAAACACCAAGCTCTTCAGCTCTAGACTCCAGTCGACTTTCTCCTGACCTTTCAGCTGGATGCTGCTTATGCTCGTTTTGAGAGAGGTTTTGGAAATTAATTGGGAATGGAATATAATGACATGAGAATAGAACCGTATGGAAGCTGGGTTATTTGAGGTTCACACTGGTAGTTTTTGGCGGACTGGCTCTGGACGAGACAGCGTTCCCCCTTCTCCCCATGGTCGTATAACCCTAGGCCTCTCCTTCCACATCCATGGAACTCATGGTCTTCGCCGTAGTAGACGCCTTGAACGACGACTTGTACATTCGTTAGCCTTTCTGCCGCCGAGCTTGGATGCTGTTGGTCATAGGTGTGTTGGTGATGATAAGGGCCAGAGGAATAGAGTTTGAAGATGCAGTTTCGATTGGAAAACTGTGATCAAGGTTTATGTGAGTGGTGACTCTCTGATTCGTCCTCGTTCCTTCACTTCTCTATTTTTTCTTCTTTTTGACTGACGCCGTATATCGATTTTGTAGAACGTCAAGACGTCTACCTCCCTCCATGCTATACGACCGGTCCTCATGAGGGTCCTCCTCGCTTGTTCCCTCTCCCTTTCACTTTTATGTCCTGTCTCTTCGTCCTCAACAACTTCTACCTCCCACAACGACAATTAACCACGGTGGAACCCCCATATACACCCTTCTACCTTGGGCAGCAATGACTCGTAACGACAGCGCCAGCAACTGCACGAGACGACGTGTAACATGTGTACAGTTTCCACCATCTTCCCTTCCGTCTTCATCCACCTCTCTTCCTCCCTCCTCCGCAACATCACTCAAAGCGACCCCTGCGTTTAACGACAAAGCTAGAAGTCTACCCTTCTCCTTCCCATCCCCTTCTTCCTCCGACACTTTTCCAATCCGAATAGTCCATCCGAGTCCACGTCATCGTCGTACATTTTCGGGCCGTCTCCAAATAGCGGACATGTACACTGGTATCCATACCCATACTCCACGTCAACATGGATATAATACCCGTTCTATGCGCTGAGGACAGCCAGCTTGGGTACCTCAGCCTAGGTGCAGAGGGACCGGGCGGGATAGTCAACGACGGAGATGACAATAATAAAAGGAGATGGACGAGAATTTAACGTTGCAGACAGTGACGGTGGAGGACCAGGCGAGGTGGTGGAATGAGACTCTGACGTGAGACGGTGGATAGTAAAGAGTTTGGTGCGACGTCCCGATGAGCTGAAGAGATACTCGACACCAGACACCCAGACATCCTCACTCTACACCGCCAACGACGGAAGTATAACCCTTACCTCCTTTCTCTCATCATGCATCAACTCCCAACCCCAGTCAGGCCTGTTCACTTCGTCAACGACCCATACTTTCTTTCCACTCGTCCACTCGCCTCCACGTCCAGCACATAAGCCTATGGCTGAGAGATATCTCGCAAATGACTCACCAGCTGGTTATCTATTCCCCGAGGAATGCCAAAAGGCGTCTACAGCGGCGATGAAGTAGGAAACATCGAAATCCCGGTTGGAGGGTTATAAAGCTGTGTTGAGGGGCGTTGTGCTGAGGAGACGGTGAGCGGGAAGCCGTTGCTGGGAAGTTGGGAGAGTGTGCGAAGGATGATGTAGTTGCTTTCGGTATGGGTCTGGATCGGGACAAGATCCTCTGTTATCCCTGCAGCTTTCTCATCCTCTTCTACCACCACCGTCACCACAATACCATAATATCCTCAATACTACCACCTACGCTCCTTCCCTTCCTTCTTCACTGTTTACTGTTCGCCCAATGCGCAGTCACCGACCTGTTACCAAGACGACGCGATCAGATCAACCTTTCACTTTTATCACGACCACAGCCACCAACTTCCTTCCCTCCAACTTATCCATTTTATCGCCGTTTTCCGCCGCGCTGGAGTATATTTCAGGCTAACCAAGGACAACGATTTCGATTTCGATTTTCGAGGCACTTGAAGCTCATTCGCTAATGCTGGACGTGTAAGAAGCGACACCTCAGCAGCAGTTCAAAGGCAAGACATACGCGGTATCTCTAGTTCTGGAAGATTTTAGAGGGTGCTGGGCTCATCTTCAACATCTTTAGTCATCTCAACTCATTGGTGGAAGCTCGTTGGCTTGGTGTTGGCTCGTTCTGGTTGTAGAGGATAGTTATTCCTGGTTTTACCTTCAGGTGTCCTCAATGGTGCGTTATACGCAGTCTTTCCCTATTCTTCATCTACCAATTCACTATCTTAGCACTCCCTCTTTCGTCGCTTCTCCTACCACCCATTCAAACCGTGACGACCAGCTTCTACCTCGAACGGTCCCAGCAGAACCCATCCCAGGAGTAACAAACTCGTTCAAGAACGACCGTGAGGAAACCGACATAGGACACGGACTCGGAGCCCGTCGAGCAGATTATTCAGAAGAACTACAACTCTGAAGTGAAGGGGCATAAGCCAGCTGCGAGTCCGAGGAACTTGAAGGATACTCACGGCGATGATTTCGAATGTCGGGGACTTGGAAATGACGCCGGAGCAGCAAAGAAGATTTCAATGGCCGTGCCGGAGGATGGGTTGAAGGATAAGAATGAGAAGCAGAAGGATATACACGACGGAAGTGAAGCAGCAAATGCTGGAACAGGAAATCGAAGAGTTGAACAAGGAGATGGAGGTTATCAGTCTTGGGGCTTTGACGTATTCTAGTGGAGCAGGCGAGTCCTTTCCAGTACATCACCGTGAAGGAGTGCCTGCCAGAAGTAAATGACGATTATTATTAGTTCTCCTTAGGTTACTATTATACGAAGTATCTCAATCATACTTGTTTTCTCAATTCTGGTTGACCTTCAGAAATGGTTCGCTGGACTACTACTTAGTAAATAATCATCCTCGTGTGGTTCACTGTTCAGCGCGGCTCGTGGAAAGAAGAGGTATCTTAGTGATCATACAGAGAACGAGGGAAGGGCCGGCTGCGTCGGCAGTGACCTTGCTTGCATATAACCGTCCATCTATTGCAGAACTACATTTGAACTAGATATTCATCGAGGACATTTGGACATTAACCCAATCGTGTTTTCTTTCCATTTGGGTATCGCACTGATCTGAGTCAGAGTCCTCGTCTCTCTCCATCTCAATTGCCTTCCGTTTACGGCTTGGCACCTCCATGACAATGCCATGCACCCGATCATGGGGCAGTACTATGTGCAGAGAAGTAATGCTCCCCACGAACTAGTTAACACGCGTAGTGCTTTTCACTGTGTGCAAAATATTAGTGAAGTTATTGAGTAATCATACAGAGAACAGAGTCATAATTTACTGTGCTACTGGTACGTGGGTTGTTGTGATCAATTATTGTGGTATGGGTTACTGCGATCAAATTCCTGTCCACAGTCAATCTCTACCGAATCAAACTGACGCTGGTCAGTCGGTTGCAACGACACGATCCCATTCTGATACCAAATATAGTGGTAATCATTCTTACCAGGATCTCCAGAAGGATCTCCATAATTAAGCCTGATCCTTCCTGAACTCTGTTTGTTCGTCACCCCGACTGTCAGTGCCTTCTGCTTTCCAGCTGGAATAGTCAACGTAGTAGTCTGGCTAACAGTTTGAGATTTTGACTCGCTCCAACCACTTTCCCCGCCAATTTGGATTCCAAAGAGATCAATCCCGACGCTGTCAGTGTGCTCCCATGTATCGGTAACGGTTGTAGAGCCTCCTACGCTTGTGCTGAGGTTTTTAGCTTTATCATTATCGCAGTTTTCCACGGGATCACCGACGATAGTCCATTGGATCTTGTCAGGAAGGTCTTGCTGTAATGATTGGGAATGATTTTAAATATATATCTCTCGTAAATTGAGTAGATCAAGGCCTTACCTGTTTCTCAAATGTACAACGATCAGCATCACCCTTGGGACGGCCGGGGCAATGGTCCAGGTTGGCTGGATCGGGCGATCGACGTTCTTCCTTGCTTCCAGAGCAGGAGAGGCGGATACGATCTCAATGATAGTAGCAATAGCGAGACAAGTGGTGAGATTGCGGCGCATGAGTAATAGAATGTTTGAAGAATCGAAGATGTGATGAGTGTCAGAAGCTAGTAGTTTGTTGAGTCTGGTTGTTGGTGAGTCCGATAGACCTATGAAATCGAAGCTTTTATAGTCAGCAAGCCTCCAGTTCTTGTTGCCTCGTTGACCTCATCGAAGCAATGGTCATAGGTTTGTCTCAACAGACAACGTCACTGTCATAGTTACATTTCAGATTTCAAGAAGTTGCACTGGAGCGCAAAGTGGTCGTCTTTTGCTTCCAGAAAAGTCAATTTCGAAGATACGGTATACTGCCTACTCATGGAAGTAATAGTCATAGGTTTGTCTCAACAGACAACATCGCTGTCATAGTTACATTTCAGGCTTCAAGTTGCACTGGAGCGCAAAGTGGGAATCTTGCGTCTCCCGAAAAGTCAAATTCGAAGATACGGTATACTGCCTGCTCGAATCCAGTGAAAGTCGATACTTCATAACCGTATCAAAGCCTAAGTGCGGGTAGCCGTATGGGAGGTACTGAAAAGCGCAGTCATGTACTACAAGTGTGTAGGCTCTGGTTTACGCAGGGGATACTGCGCGTACTTGTACTGTTCTGTAGCGATGAATTAAAGCAATTTTTCTGCATCTTTTAGTTAGTGGGTAAACCGGAGCAACATTCGGGAAGAACTGGGGGAGGAGTATTATCCGGACTAGGACCAAGAACTGATAAAGCGGCTGCAGAGTTGTGCGGTGTTGATATTCAGGCTCATTTGATGGGGAAGCTCTAATTGCCCTGATTTGGAACTTGAAGTCTCAAGTTCCACCTGAGCTTCGCTGGATAGTCTGTGTACATTGTGACCACGAGTGTTCGTTCTTGGAAGCTATGGCCACCGTACCTATAGCTACTACGTAGGTATCCAGATCCAGGATGATACTGACGCTCATGGGCCAAAATCGTGCTCAGAAAGTTGAACAGCGGTGGTTCCTAGATCTTTAACTAGCTGTCAAAACCTTGCGCTTAGATTGTACCTGTCATGATAATCTATGAGCCCTCCAGCCCTCGGATCAATGTCTGTTCCAATCAGCCATCAATCCGTATCCAGCACACTCGCCAGAAGTTCGTGCACCATGGGTACCCGCAGTTTTTCCTTTTTTGTCTCCCGCTTTTATGTACGAAGTGCCGTTGACGGCATTCAACTTCGAATTTGAAAGCGGGCGGTCAATTTCGTCGCTAATGAGACGCATGTGGAGAAGTATAGCATAAGTAGTAGTTAGTACCTACTTAACACTACTAACCGTATAGGATTTGAGCTCCCAATCCGATGGTAAGTTGTCGCTAATGAGAGCATGTGGAAAGGTATAGCATAATGAGTAGTAGTACCTTAGCACTACTTACCGCATAGGATTCGAGTGCACAATCCAATGGTGCGTCGTCGCTAATGAGACGCATGTAGAGAGGTATAGCATAAGGAGGAGTAGTACTCACTTAGCACTACTTACCGTATAGGATTCGAGTGCACAATCCGATGGTGTGTTCTGCTACTATGCGCAAGCTTCTGTAACCATAGGTACGAATACACACAAAGTCTGGCTAGGTTCTCCAAGGCTATACTAAGCACTTTCGAGCGATAGTATTTAAGCCACAGCGCCGTCCAGACGACTTCCTCACACAACATCACACTACAACAACACACTACTCACAATCGATCAACTTTCAAAGCCACTCACACTGTTTCAAACTTTAAAACAAACATTATGCGACTTTCCACAACCTTTCTTGCTCTTCTCATTGTTACTGTCACAACTGTGACTGCCGTCCCACGCACGCAAGTCCAAGAGAAACGAAAGAACGTCGACCGTCCAGATCCTACTAACCTCGATCACTGTCCCGGTAAAGCCAAAGGAGACGCCGACCGATGCACCTTCGAGTCTCAACAGCAAGGGAAAGACCAGCGTATCCCACACATTGTTGGCGCTCCCGTCGACAACTGCCACGGTTCAAAAGAGGACATCTCTACCTCAGTCGGTGGATCTGTGACAGTCTCACAAACATGGAAATGGGGCGTCAGCGAAGGGTTTAGTGCTGATGGGGGAGAAGAACTTCCCATCGGTGTTTCTTTCCAAAATTCGGATTCTTGGAGTAACACCAATGCGCAGACGTTTAGTCAGCAGGTTCAAATGACTATTCCCCCTGGACAAAAGGTTGGTTGGCTTCGTCTTATGGGCTACTACTTTTTGACTCATACTATGCTTTCGCTTCCAATTTCCAGGGCGCTGTCATTGCTAACGTTCTGCACCATACGTATTCTGGCAGAATCCGTCTCAACTATGGCGATCCGTCTGGGGATCCTGGAAAGAACGACTACCACTACATCTGGTATAACAACGGCGTAGGTAGCATCCAACCAACTAACGACGTAGTTTACGGTCAGAATGTCGTCCCTTGTGACAAGGACCTGTAGATTATTAGATTATTTATCTCATTGTTATTTGAAGAGATTGAAAGGATGAAGAGATGAGTGAGCATCCAACCGTTGAAAAAGGAAATGGCGCCACATGTGGGAAGATTTGGTTTAGCCGAGGCGTCAAGTTGCCAACATCTTGCCAAACCCACCAACGATGCCGTTTACGCTCCAGCTCTCGTATATGAATCCCCGGACGTTTCACGCCACACACGCATGTTTACGATCGCTATTCCTGAAGTTTATCGCTCTCTGCCTCTTACTCATCGTTCCTCTTCGACACGAAAGGGGTGGGCCAGCACTACGGCGTGACGAGTACAAGGCCGTAGGTTGCCAGAATTATAAAGTACATATTATTTGTACTATTTCACCTTTCCTTTTTAACTGGTCTGGGTCAGACAGCAGAATAACAAACTCGAGATTCAACGCCAGCATCACTTCACCACTGCCAGTGTAATATCCAACGATATACCCAACTGAGCACACACTCCCAGCTGGAATATCCTCTGTACACAACGGAAGAGAATATATATTCCTCCAATCCTCAGGCAGCTTGCCGAGTTATGGTGAGCAGTGTTAAATAATTGGATATCTGTATTGTCTTAACTTCGCTGTGCTTTAGAGCAGTGACCATGACATGTGGGATGCTTGCAGCAATATGCAACATCCTCTTATCATCTCAAGATTCGAGTTACTATAGAGTTACGCGTCAGGAATTTGCATTGGGATTTACGATGCTGATTGACTCAAGGTCCGTGTCGATCCTAGTGTCCAGATTCCAGCCATTCACATGGATGTTGACATTAGACGCGTTCAGCCAGTATACTTACAGTCGTTGGAATGTAGGCTTTAGGGCAATAACGCGCACTGCGAGGATTTTTGCGGTTGCCACTGAAGAATTAGAAGATGTAGTTAGTTGCAACCATTCATTTAAATGTCTTCGTCCGAATTCATTCGCAATGTCTTGATTCTAGGTGTCTGTTCTTGACGTTCAAGAGATTACCGTTCATGATGCGGGATAAGCTTGGTTTGGAGACCGCCTTGATTGAGCATCGGTACATAGCTGGATATGTAGCCGTCGCTTCGGACGGGCTTTGCTTTTGAAGTTTTCATGAATCAAAGAGCATCCTATCAGTTCACGTTAGATATAAATACCACATAAAAAGATAGACCGGAGGACAAGCAATGGACCTATTCGAGGTTGACATCGTCGTGGGATTTCCGCTAACACATCTCGGACATATAATATTCCATACTATAAGATTGGGTTATTTTGCCCCTGGCTATTGAGAGACTTGTGGCGCTTGGATTTGAGAGGGGATTCGGGTCAAGATGGCATCATTGGATATCAATGAAGTTACCGTTTATTTACCTACAGCCATTTACACACGCGGACGGTATCCGGCTGGTGTGCAGGTAACCTCACAGTGTTTGATAAATATAGAGAATGTATTGATACGAGTAATGGTACTACGAGTACAAGCAGCTATACAGAATGACTGGGGAGTTTGGGGACATACGAGAAGTATATTGTCAGTTAAGCCCATGCATGTCGTCTTCAGCATCCCGCTACAATAGCCTACAATTGGCCATGATTCTATGTCGCCGGCGCCCCTGATAAAAATGTCCGAGCCATCTCCGGAGTCGATGCAGCAGTGACGATTTTGTTCAAGAGAGAAGGGTGAGTTCGAGATGCTACAGGCCATATTAGCAAGATTTAATCAGGGAAGCAGTGCGAACACACCTATCATCGACATTGCCAGCCAAAAAATAAAACACTACGGAGCACAGTGTAAGTAGTAGGGCTACGTGCCCTCCTTATAGATTCAACCCTTTCTTTCTCTTTCATCTCTAATTCAACATTTTAGATACTTACTTTGTTTCAATCTTGTTCAACGTATTTCCTTTTATCTCCACCCTTAAGTATGTCGTCTTTCACATTGTTCTCCACTCTTCTTTCTCCTTCCGGCTAGCCCGTTGTCTGGTTCCAACCCTTCGTTCTGATAACCCGATCCGTCCTTCGCGTCCATACCTTGAGCAAGTGTGTATGGGTCTATATGGGGAGCCCGCCTGACGCGTCGTATATTGTTTGACGGTAATCCAGTTCTTGGGGCAAGATGAAGACCAACGCGAGCGAAACCGAATTGTCTCTTGACATGGACACTTTCCTCTGATACTATTTTTACTTGTCTTCCTTTCGATAAATTCCCTGTTCACTCCTCCAATCTGACATTGTACGCGTTCCTTAAAAATCTTACACTCCTTTTAGGAGTATTATTGATTCTTCTATTGTACGGACATCGGCGTAGCTACAAGTATGTAGTTCTGCGTCTTTGTTCCTAATGTCAATCCTTCCTTCTGCGCACCTTTGAGCCCCACTGAGCCTGAGCCTGAGCCTTCCGAGCCTCTTTCTATTTCTTTGAGCCTTTCGTTTCTTCGAGCCCCTATTTCATCCTTCTTTCACTTTGAACTTTCCCTACGCGTCACTTTCACGTGGTCGTGTTTATCCTTTCACCCTTACTCTCATCTCCGAGACTCGACCAGTTTTCCCTAGGTCCTCGCTTGGACCCGAATCTCCTGCTTCAATAGTGAAAACGTATCCGCCGGTGAGTTGATAGAAAGGGCTTGAATCAAGGGAAGGGCAGTAACGCGAATAGGGAAGACGTTGGAAATGGGATCGTCATTTATCTTGAGTGCTAGGGAGAGGAGGCGTTGACGTAGGCTCTGTATAAGAGTAAGCGCTTAACGAACAACAACAGAACCGAAAGAAAAAAAGAAAGAAGAGGAAAAAGAGAAGAGGGAAACACGACGCTGACGACAAGGGAAATCGAAAGCGAAAACGTAAAACGTGCATGAAACCAAAAATGCAACTCACCACGTTAGAAAACATAAGAGGATTGGACGAGCAGGACAAGTGTTGTCCATCAAAGCCAAAACCGCCGACGGGCGTCAGTGAAGGGTGAGGAAGGGTGAGGAGGAAGATGGGAGTACTGAGGATACGGATCCAAGCTTATTGCTGAAGTGGAGGAAGACGACGACAACATGTCGCCAAAACGAAGAGGAGGTGCGAGGGTTTTGAGGAGGTCTGCGGATAGCGAGGATAAGGTTGATATCTTCAGTCTTCATCACTGTTCAGTGGTTCTCGAAGCCGATTTCGTATAAAACTGAAAAAGTAATAACCTGGTCAGTAGATTGAAGAAAACAAATTAAGGGAGGCGTACCGCCGTAGGGGTCTCTTTTGAGGAGAACATAGAAATTGCGGTAATAAAGGCAACCAACAAGAGCGAGAGATAAGACGATAAACGAGAAGAAGAAACAAGAACGAGATAGACAACGCACCAGAAAAACACCACTACACCGTTGCTACCGGCTTCTATCCTCTGCAGTCAATTGACTTCCAACGTTGTATTATCGCGAGTAGAGGTCTCCCTGGAATGGTGGGCGAGGATGGAGCAAAGAGGAAGAAAAGAGGAGAGGGGGCTGTAGTGAAGGACGGAGGAGGAGGAGCTGGGACCAAGAACAAGACGGCAACCTGAGGTAAAAGTCGACGCAAATCTGGTCGGCGGAAAAAACAATTCGGACAGAAAAGCCGATAGAGCAAAAGCTACGGGAGCTTTCGACATAGCCACAAGCAGAAACCGAGTGTAAAGAACTCAGGCTCATTCTTCGGCCTCGTAAACTAAACAAATCTTTCCATCGTGACGTTCTACAGCTCCATAATCCAATGTAAAGTCTCAAAGGAATCCACCCAGTGTTCCTACGAGTCGGACCCAACACACTGGGGAGCGAGTGAGCAAGAAGAGTGGGAAATCGAACCAAGCGAGAGGCGAGTGGGAGGTCGAGCAGTCGCTTCTGTTTCGCGAAATTGAGGATTAGAATCATGAACCAACGTTGATAGGATGGATACAGCGTACCTCGGCAATGAATGAGCTCAGAATGGACGTTAGAGGGTAGAAAAACATGGTCAGATTAATCCGAAAACCGAGAGACGGAGCAAGAGTTAAACGTTAAACGTTACCCATGTCCGCATCATAAGCTGAACCACAATACATAGGTGCAAGATAGGAGAACGACGTTGAAGGACTTGAAAATTTGGAACGAATATTGGTAGTTGAAGGGTGACCTTGCCATCAGAGATGTTGACGGAGTCTTTTCGGGCGGATATGAAAGAGTCCTTGCGCCGTTCGACAAGTTTACCAAAATTCGACGAAAAAACCTTGAAAAATGATGGAGAAAGGTGGTCTGTAAGCGGTTGAGGGAGTCGTATGCCTAGACAAACGGACAAGATGTTATACCTCGGCGTAAGTAAGCAGAGCATAATCAAGAGAGAGAGAATAAGACGCACCGGGAAGGACCTACTCAACTCTCTTCGAAAGCTAAAGGTACGTCCAACCAAACAGAAAGTTAAGGTCGAGTTAGTCGAGTCAGATCAAGGCCTAGAAGTATGTACATATCTCGCTTCCCCTGGTATCTCTGCAGCGATCGATCGCGCACTGGCAGCCTCAGGCAGGCATTGTTTATATAGGCATAGATCCCCGTGAATATTACGATGTGCCTTCTCAATGATCAGACCCTAGTAAGGCCTACCGGTGAGTGTTACTTGAAAGCGAGACTAGCGGTATGTACTAACCAAGACTGTTCTGTGGCATTACTGACATGACTGACAATGACAAGTTGCGTGTATAAAACAGCTTATAGCCCTTAGTCGTGTGTATATGTAGCAGGCGCAGACGGACAGGTTATGAAGGAGATGTGGGCCACCACTGCGTATGGCAATGACGAGGCCCAAAGGAAAGGGAGTAAGTGGCGTCGAGCGTTGTCAACTACTTCGGTACTGGCTTCTATCAATTCTATCAGATTCCGAGCCGGAATGTAAGCATGCTGCTTACGCGCTGGCCTCCAAGGTGGACGTGGAGTTCCCAGGGTTCCTGTAGTGTCTATATATAGTTCCGAGGTTTATGAAGTAGTATTACTTCATAAATCTGCCTTTTAGTGCAGTGGCACAGGCCTCGGATCAATTATGTGCGTACACGGAAAATTAGTAAGAAAATCCCGAGAAAAGCGTATATCTAAATTGCATAGCTTCACGCGGAAGTCTCAAGTTATAAGAACAACTCCATAAAGGGTCTCGTAACGCTGTAACCTTCATGGATGATGAGCAGGGATGAGCAAGTGCAAATGATGATGGGCGTCAAATCGGTCCAGGCGTTGGAGACCACGCGTTTTTGCGGTAACAGCGGACCTAGCGCACACCGCCACACGATTCGCCAGATTATAAGAACGAATCCCTAAAGGGCCTCAGAATAGCCCTTGACCCTAGTCTCTAGTCTCTCCCATACCTAGCCTACCTCTATAATATCCCTCTCCCTCTCCAGCCTACGGAGCATCTCCCTCTTCGGCTGGAATTTCAGCACGAAGCCCGGCCAGAATCCGGTCCCGTCGTCCACTGAGCGCTGTGTCGAACAGTGCCATGGATGCCGCTCGTATGAATTTGCACAAAGTCATTGGGTACGTGCTACCTACTACTTAATTACATAGACGCTCCAAGTTTTATCTCATTGCTGAGACACATCAACCATCGTTTATCCTCGGAAAACAGGACAACGCTCATAGGAACATGGTTGAACTTGATGTTGTTTGTGTTAGTGATTGACCAGGTGAGTAACAGTTTTCTTTTTCTGAACAGTTTATGGTTTTCAGAGTCAGAGCCTGGGCCTCATCTCTCTCGAATTGGACTCTTGACACGTAACGCATATAAGGACTGACATATATGTATGTCTAGGGTTTGTATTACTTTCGCCGCTACCACCGTAGCGACAGAATTGTCGTCAAGATTGCTGTCTTTGCTGCCCTTGCCTGTGATATGGCTTCGATAATCGCAGATTGCGCAGACGTCTATCTGGTGAGTCGCATATTTGCACAATTGCATACTCAGCGCCTGATTTCACCAAATCACTTGGATACAAGAATGCTGTCACCTTTCAAGGTGGGTACATTGACCGGTACCGCTATTACTCATTTTTTTCCTGAGTTCGATTCAAGAAAATGTTAACTTTGAAGCTGATTCGATGCATCATGGCCCATGGGTGGCACAGGAAAGATAGATGCTCTACAAACGCGACAATGGTAAGTTAAGAAAATGATTTTAGTAAAATGAAACGCCATTCGAACAACTTACTCATACTCATGAACTTACTGTTTGACGATTGCACAGGCCTAAAAGCATGCACCTGGCTGCCACTGGTATCTCTGCATCGATCGTGCAAACATTCATGTTGCATAGATATTGGTCCTTGTAAGTATGTTTTGAGTTTATCTGCATTCAACTCATTACCTGACCTATTTTGCTTGGCTGAAGAACACGAAGAAAAGTGCTTGCAAGTGCCGTAGGACTTGTGATACTCTCGTCAGTAAGTACTGTTTTCAAGCACAAGGGTAGCTCCCTTGATCATGAAATAATGTTCAATAATCATGACTGGCTGGGATCATAAAAGTTTGCAAGTACCTTGTACCTCACCATCATTAGCATTTTGTTCCAATCCCGAGGTAATGTTCTACGTATAGAAATGTTGCCTGCGGCGATGTAAGTTTCAGGTTCTGTGTGGTGTCTCGTACCTCACAAACTTATTCCGTTCTCCCTTATGATAGTTTGTGGTTATTAACCGCAATTGTGGCGGATCTATTAATCGCCCTACTCTTGGTCTTGTATTATCAAACGACTGACCATGACAGGACGCTCAGATCTTCATCTGAGTGAGTCCCCTTCCCACTTTGCAAATTCTGTGATGATTAGCTTAAGATGAACAAATTCCTTTCTTTTCAAACTTTCTTTTCAGACTCATTCGCCGTCTAGTAATCCTCGCACTCAAAACCGGCTCTTTCACTGCACTGATTGCAGTGCTAGCTCTTGTAACTTATGTGACTGATCTTCAGAGTAATGGTATGTCCTATGTCCTATCCTCTCTCCCCTCATTTCCATTGTCATGGGACATTAACATTTGGCCTCATTGACCTTTTGGATTGAAGTCACCTTGATATTTGGCTACTGTATGGGCCGTATCTATTCATTGACGCTCTTTTATAACCTGAATATTCGTCGGAAGCTGATCAATCGCACGAACACGAATCCCGCTGATCTTCTGTATATACATATACCTGATTTGGAGGAGGAGGAGAGTCGAAGTGTTGTCCCGAATGTGGAATCGAGGTCGTAGAGGGACCGAGTAGTTACTACTAGTATACATACATAACTAGTAGGGAAATTTGGCTCCGAACCGGACAGTAAAGTAAGAATGATTCTTTAATGCATTCGGTTCGGCAATTCGGTAGTTCAAATGGATTGAAGTGAAGTACGCAAATATGTAAATATAAGATGAGGATGTCCAGTGACTCTCGTCAAAGAGCCAGCCTCAGTAAGTACTTTGATGAAGTGGGTGCGGGCCAGCGCTAACTCACCGCTGTCTCTGCGCGGGCAGATCGTGTGGGGAGGGTGGCACATTGACTCAAGATATACACTCCTGTCACAAGAATCATCGACTTTTTCATGAGTGAAGGAAGTATAAACGTCAATACTTGTACACTTTCAAAATTCCACTCGTCTTTCCGAGTTATTCTTTACAGAATAGCCATCGCATTGGGCGGACTTGCGATCCCTCCAGCCATGTTTAAGTTCTGAAGTGTAAAGAAAAAGGTGAACCTGTTCAGCCTGTGGCAAGTCTCTGCCAAGGTTTCCAAATCCAGGAATTCCACTGATCATCGCAAGAATCAGTATGCATTCGAAAGAAACTTGAATCCAACCAAACTCACCCAAACTCTGCCCCCACCCCCCAATAAAAATCTGATGCAAACTCCTCCTAACCCCTTTATCCGTGAAACCCGGCTCCGTACTCATAACACCCCCAAGTGGACTCATTTCCACAGTCGGATTATCACTCCCCACCAAACTAGCCTTCTTCTCCCATATCCACCTCAACATACTATGACTCGGCTCAATTCCGACCCAAGCGGCGTTTTCTCCTGTTCTAAATGGTAAAACTTGTTCTTGTGCAACAGGGAGCGAGATGTATTGTTTCATAAATCCTGTTCGGATGATGAGGAAGTCGCCTGGGCGGGAGAAGTTGGTTGGGGAGAGGTTTTGCCAAGAGAGCACGGAGTCGAGGTCGGAGGGGGTTATGTTTACGGACTATGGACAGATGATGGTGTTGGACGTTAAGCTTCTAAGAGTGGTATGGAAAGCAGGAAAATTAAGTAAATACTCACCGAAAAAGCGTCGAACGTTTCGTTCCTAGACTCCTTCCATCCTGCCCAGTCTAGCAACACACCTCGTCCAGCTATACCCTTTTGAGCAGCATCTTATTCATTACAGGTGACTACGCGCGCATTTGAAGTAAAATAAGCGCACTCACTTTGAATTCCAAGTGTTTTAATCCGAGCGGGAGATACGATATCATTAAGAGAGATGAGATCGTTGTAAAACCTAGAATCCGTACGCCTTTATGATTAGATCCTTGGACGGAATGAATTTAAGCTCACTGATACGTCGAGACATTAGCGTTCGTTGAGTATGGAAAATGTCTCAAACCGTCGAACTACGTCGACACTTGCGTATTAAGAGAAATGACATCGTCTTGATAGCCTTCGAATGGGATAATCGCTAATACAAGGAAGGTGAGTACTTATGCATTTACTGAAAAGACAAAAGAAGTGAAAGAATGGTGAACGCACCGTGTATCAACTCTGGCCTCATAGGATTCAGAGGCGGATTCGGAATCTCCAGCTCCAAGTTCATACTAATAGCTATTCCCTCTTTAATTTCCCCCCTCGCTGCTTTGATCGTATCTTCAGTAATATGATTGAGCGCTCCAAGCTCGTCTTTAGGTCCCTGTCAATGTCCGTGTACATGGAAGTATCACAACGCATTTAGCTAGATTATTTCACTGCTAGAGAGATCGAGCAAATATGTAGAATAGTACTCACCCAAACTCCCCAAGCAGCTTTCGTCGGAAAAGATGGATCCAGAGGAAGCTCATCGTACGTAGGCCAATTAGCATACATATTCGACGAGAGACGTGGATGACCGACTTGTACGCCTGCGATTGGATTGGGATGGTGTACACCAATGAGATCAGGGCCAGGAGGCTGAGTATCAAAGTCATGAAGTGAAGATGTTTCAAATTCAGAAGCATCGTGAACAGTGGTTGAGACGAGTTGAGATGATGGGGCCCGGTTCAAGGTCGCAAAAGTGGAGCTCAAGAAGAGAATGGATCCTCCCTGTAGGCTCTAGCAATGCCCTTACAGCTCCTCCGCGAACCCTGTTACTAAATTTGACCTCGGGACCTGAGGTGGGATGACACGAGCTCCTGACCAGACATGCTATCGCATACGTATATCTGAGCGAGGAAGTCAGGAAGGACGGAGGGACGGATGTCCTTATGATCCCTTCAGCCCCACAGCTATAACGGCATCGATACCCAATATCCTCGTGCGTAGGATATTGTGAGTACTAATATTTTTTGCTATAGATGACTTGTCGTTGAAATTTGCTACTAGATAAATGCTCTTGCTCTTGTCTCCGATGGTTGCATCGTCTAAAGTTCGTTCGAACTGATGACCTTGATTAGACACAGCTTTGATAGTCTGAAAGGTTTTAGGTATCCAAAAGTCTTAGTCATTGTTCTATTGGGGAACGTGAATACTTATTACGAGACCCTGTTAAGGGAGTTGCAGTGTGCCGTTTCTGCGTGTGGTTAGGCTGAATCGCTTCTCTTCATGATAGCAATTAGCAACGCATTTAGGCTTTATGCGTCGAATACGTTGCCGAAGTCGAGAATAGTAAGTGAGCGGATGATAGCGACAACTTCCCAACCTGAAGGACAGGGAAGCAAGGAGAATTGATCTAGGATAAGAAAAATCGAGCCTCCATCGATGATTCATTGACTCACCAACAGTGATGTTAGAAGACAGAGGCTTTCTGAAGTCCAACACGGGTGGCATATCGAGTTTAGTGACTTACTGCTACCATGAAAAGCAGAGGAAGCAGGTTGAAAAGTTGATCAACGTGTGTAAGTCTCGCTCTCGAGCGCTTTGACTTAGATTTAGCCACTCCCTTGTCGAAAGCCATGAAGGACTGTAAGGAAAGTAGCTTGCACTCGTATCAGTTGTGATGGCGGTGACGGAGAAGGGACAATGGCCCGCAACTTTACACGTGGCAATTTGAGGCGGGAATTTACTAAACAAGCCTCTTTCAAACTAGCAAAAGAATGACTCAGAGTACCATTCTGGACTGTTCTAGGAAATGACAGACCAATTCTACAAAGCTATTAGAAATGTACTGAAGGTGTTGAACGGTGTATACCTATGACTTATACAAGAAAGTAAATCTACGTATACAATCTCCTCAGCCACGGCCAGCGCCTTAGGCAACTTTCGCCAGAAATTCTGTCTGAGCTGAAGAAAATTGAGGCTCTATTGATCGGCAAGAAAGCTAACATCTACAAATGTAATCTAGACGATAGTGATTATATTGACGGCTTTACTCGTACATGGTTGAACAACTTCATAACTCTCCCAACTGCCCAGGGATTCATCGGAAAACAAACTGTTGATGACTCGGTTCCTCCCCTTCTTCACATCCCAACGATTCCAACGATTCTCGCAAATGAAACGCTGCTCGTCTCGGTGGCCATCGTTCCAGCTCCAACCCAGACGCTGTAGTAATAAAACTGTGGGAGTCTCCGACGTATAATGAGCCTTGAAGATGTCCATTGGAATAGGCATTCGTACTGGAGCCTCCTCTATCCTTTTCAACCAAACTCGAGGAAGCGGGCGGAGATGCAGATGTGGATACAGAAGCAGGTCTCGTCAAACTCTTCGAGGACCCGCTCGCATACCCATCCCTTCCATGGCTGCTGTCTCTTCTGATGGAAGCTGGCATCGATCCAGCACCCGACGTCGACCTAGGGCGCGAAGTTGCAGGTGCAATAGGTATAGGTGTATGCCTCGGTGGGACACCCGGACCACTTATACCGTATGGCCCTGTGGTATGAAGATGAGCATGGGAATGGGAACGGGACAACGAAGGGGGTACGGTCTGTCTGTTATCGGTGTAGATGCGAGGATACTCAGCAGTATGCGAGGAAGAGTACAAATGCAACGAAAGAGGTCTAGAGCGCGGTGATCCTGAAGTAGACACCGGTGCCGAAATTGACGTCGGTGCCGTTGAAGGGAGTGGTGGATGTGGTTCTCTTCTATACCCTGGAACATTATTGACAATTGTCCAGTATGCTCGTCCTACACGGACAAGTCTCACCATTGGAAAGCCGTGCTCGACAATGTGAGCGACCGTTTGAGAGATTTGAGATGATGAGGAGTAAGAAGGGAAGTCGGGAAGAGAGATGGATAAGAGTGAAGGGGGGACACCTGGACGAAGTTGCTGTAAAGTAAAGAAATCAGCATCAGTCAACAGTCGCTGGAGAAAAAGAAAATCAGACTCACGTTTAAGAAAGTACAGACCTCCTTCTCCCCTTTCCCTCCCATTCCCAACCCACCCACCTCCCCAAGCCCATAGACCTCTAGCCTCACGACAGCCCTTGGAACTAGCCACATACCCAAACTGGGGGCTAAATCCCTCGGATACGTCATACTGAGTCCCTTCAATCCAGTCAGGGAAGGTAGGACACCCCAAATAGACGAGTCGAAGCCTAAAGAGGCTAAGAAGACAGAGGTAGAGTGCTGGTGGTTGCAGGAATCACCAAGACTCACAGTCAGTCCAAGCGTCTTCAACTCCTTCCGGTCTCGTAGGAAGTCGGCTATGGACGGGAAAAGGTCTTTATCGACAGTAATGTCTTCGACGTTGGCTGTACCGCCCGTACCCAAACCCCCGCCGATGGTGGTATGGATATGGACCCAAAAATGCCTCAGGAAAGGGATAGAATGGGATAAAGCCCGAAAGTGGGATGAAAGGCCAAGTCCAGCTTCTTCCTCGTTGGCTGGAACGGAGAGTTTGAGCGTGAGCTTCAAGGATTCGAGTTGTCTTCCATGTTGAAGGATATCAGGGATACCCACTGGTATGGACATAGACGTCGAGGTAGTGATGGGGACGGATGGACCTGTAGTGGCGAAGGGTAAAGTAAAAGCAACATGAGTCATATTGCGGATGGCTAGACAACCGGAATGCGAATGGGAATTAGAGGAAGCCGAAGATAAAGACTCAGAGACGGAATCTGTATTAGAACCAGACTCTGGTAGCGAGAGTGCGACAGTTTGGAGGTGGGAGCGATTTTGGAGAAGGAAAGAGGACAGTGAGGTCGCCGACGTCGACGTCATCGTTGGTACGGCTATCGGTATCAAGGATGGGGACGCGCTTGGGCCGGCAGTATGTTGGCGGGAAACGAGGCGAGAAGAACTGCGAACCTCATATGCGAAGTGGTTCAAATGACTAAACGTCACCGTTGACCAGTCGATATCAATCCCTGCCTCTGGCCAGTTGTCGTTACAGAGTAAGTTGATGGATATGGACAACCCCCTCAACCGTGGATGGCTCGCCTGAACCATATGGAGGAAAGGAAGTAATAATTGGGAGTGGCATTGAGCTTGAGGATGAGTGTGAATATGGTTGGAATACAAAGACGAGGACGATATCGAGATATGGACTTGATGCAAATTGGGGAGCTTGGGGATAGCGTTTGAAAGAACACCTGTCGAACAGTGAAGTAATTTAGTCAACATTGGGGAAGGAAACAAGTAAATGAAAGAAACAGAAAACGTGAAACGGAAGAAGAAAACGAAGGTAACGAATTAGAATGCTCACCCATCTGAAAACTATTCCCCATCTCAAATCCTCCATCGGCGTTGACGTTGAAGAAAATCCTCAACGTCCTGACATTCCCCGCAAATGCCCCATCCGTGATTATACGAGTGAGGATGTCTGCTGTTCTTTCAGCTTGGGATGGTCGAATGGTTTCTGGAGCATAGTACGAATACGAGGGGTGATGTTCAAGTATTGATGTCGGTGTTGGTGGGGATATGCGTGCCCGTGTCCGTCCTAACGGTCCAGAAGAAGTGGTCATACTTGAAGAAGCCAAAGCAGCTGTGAAGCTTTCAGATTTACATCTCACATTTCCTGCCAAGGCCGTCTCGATGGAGCTGGGATTAACCGACGCCGAGGTCGTTGGCACTGGTCCAGAGCTGTAAGGGTGATTGTCATCGAGTACTGCGTCATCGTCAATGAAGGAAGAGCTGTTGTAAAATCTATCAATGAATGACGCCCTTGGAGCATTTAGCCAGCAACACTCACCCATCCTCATCCCCATAGTACTCGCATCCGTCACCGAAATGCAAATCGACCCTTCTAAACAACCTATCCGCTGCTATTCTCGACAAAGCCCTGTTCATCCCCGTAAACACCCCTCCAGGCCCACTGTATACCCCTACTAACGGGCTCGAGGTTAACCCAGGTCCAGGCCCAGGAACCCACAACAACATAATTAGATCCCTCCTCGTCAAGAAAGAAACGATTTCCTTCCATATCTCATCGGAGAACCTGGTGAGAGGATGTCGCCGGTGTGGATGGTGTGGGTAAAGGAAGGGTGGAGAGGAAGGGCCAAGGAGCTAGGGTTTGGTACGGAGTAATTGGGAGATGAGAATGGGGAAGGGAAGAGCGTTGGTAACAGCGAGGATCACAGGTCGGTTCCGAGGAGATGTTAGTGACGACACCAGGGTGAATACATTGTTACATGGTTATGAGTAAGGTTCATAGGAGAGGGAGAAAGAATCAAGTCAATGTGAGTTTGACCTGTGCATACGTTATACAACACGAAATAGACGCACCTTTTCGACGTTGACAGACCTCTGATGAAGGAGAGCTTTTGCTTCGGGATTGTCTGGTTCGGCGACGAGCGCTGCTTGAAGATCTGGATGCAATATTGTTAGATACGAGTATCAATGGTGATAGAAGTTTTAAAAAATGAAGATATGTGGTCTGGACAAAGCCTAGACTAACACTACGCAATAGAAAGCTCGAGCGACCCTCCCACAAACGTCCAATAAGATGACACCAAATGAATCCATATACTCACCTTCCTGTGCCCCAAAGATAGACCCAGTACTCAATCTCGCTCTGGCCCTCAAGATTCTAGCTTTGGCTGTGTTCTCCGCGGAAAGGGTGGATACTTGGAGACAGGACTGGATGGCGTTCTCAAAGACAGTACGGGAGCGGCTATTTGAGAAGGAGAGCACAATTAGCGAGTGAAACGACAAAAACGAAGGGAAGGGGGAAAATGAATGAAATGAAAAACGGATTTAGGACGGAAACGGAGCATGGTGATTGGAGGAAGATGGCCAAAAGCGAATTGAGGATCCAGACCTATGACGCGTCCGGTCCCATTGTCATCCAGCTGCCACTGATAGGACGAGGGAGAAACAGAAAAGTAGATATGTATACGCACCCTTCATACCCAAGACTATTCATCGCGTAGAGTAGCAAGTCAGCTTTTTGGTTGTCCGACAGACACGACGAAACATCACGAATACTGGCATCTAGGATTTTTGGGTTGAAGACGTTCATAGAGGGCCTTCTGGTTGTGGTTTCGTTGTGAAGCAGGTCTTGATGGTTTGGGTTATATACATATCGCCGTGTCAAAGTGCTATTTCTGTGTGAAAGAGAAGCGATCGGAAGGAAACGGAGACGGGAAACGTAGAGGTCTAGAACGAAAGACAGGCACAGCACCTAGCGAAAGTCGCCGCCAAGTTGTCATGAGCTTCCTCGGCATCCAAATGCGTATATTTCGCTATAGAAACTCGGAGGCATACAATTCGTATCTGACTAGAGTCCGTCCCGCCAACGAGATTTCAGAATGACGAAGAAAACAGGTAGCTTTGAAAGTTTACAGTCCAAGAACACCTGGAGTCTATCGTTAGCGTCCATTCGTAGCTATGGTGCAGAATGAGAAATACATGCCCCAAATCCGTTCGTCTAAGCATTTTTCCCGCAAACATATATTGGTCCTCGGCAACCAATCCAAGAAACCGCATTTCAATTTCCTATTCATTTCTTTCATGTTCCTCATGGCAGCGAATTCCAGAGGAAACGTCCAGGGCTTTATAGCAAGAGTTATACAGAACTGTACGAGCCTGTTTGGCAGCGACGGGACGCGCATCAGGATGTTCTAATGGATTTCATCCTAGTCGCATGTAAGCTTAACCGACCTTTCGCCGTGAGCATGAAAGTTAGACCAGCGGGAAGGGAAACGACTGACGGAGTCGCTCGGCACATGTAGTCGCAAACGAATGCGTAGGGCCATTGAGAAGAGGGAGGGAGGAAGCAGTGTTGAGGGCAAAGGAGATTCGGAGCTATCTCAAGCGCATTTCTGTAGCAGATGAATTGTCAGTAACGAGCGAAGCCGAGCCAGAGAAAGTAGAGAAGACTGCCTGCAGCAACAAAAAGGATTCGGGAGAGAAAAGGAGAAGAAACACGTCAAATAAATAAAAACCACTCACCTATTAAAGACCCATGAAAAACATAAAATGTCTTCCGCCGCTTCTTGTCCATCCTGCCCGCACTTGGTGTGCTAGCATGTTTGACCCAAATTGCGGTCTGTGTTATCGGTAGGATGCAGCAGCAGTTTTTCGTGAGTCTTGATGACGATATAGAGTGTGCCGGTGCGTAGAAAGAGATGAGACATCACGACAGACGCTAGCAGAGCTGTACTAGATAGTCTTGTACGACATTCATGAGCCTGAGCAGACTGTAGCAAACGGTATGGTGAGTACAGAAACTCTAAACGTGACCTCACGATAAGGAAACTCACCAGACATGCAGTGGAGCCAATAATGAAGTTTAAAGGAGAACAAGGCGACGAAGCTGAGGATGGTGGAAGTGTAACGGAAAAGGGTGGTCGAGTGTACAGCCACTGTCAAGTGGACGTCACTGTTGCAAAAACGTATCTACCACTACTACTAGTAGTAGTACTCATTTCGAATTGTGGTCATGGACTGAAGCATTCAAAACTTTCTCTGGATTTTCCCACTACTCGTGAAAACGAGGTATGTACTCTGAAATTTTAAAAAACACGGACACCTCTACAATACCATCAAGATTGCTCCAATAATCCAAAAGGCATACATACACCTTGTATTGATCCAGACATACGTCTAATATAGTCCATGTAGAATCCTGGGAATAAGTAGTAGAAGACAACAACTAGGATAGCAAGGCACACGG
Source organism: Tetrapyrgos nigripes (assembly GCA_013368315.1). NCBI lineage: Eukaryota > Fungi > Basidiomycota > Agaricomycetes > Agaricales > Campanellaceae > Tetrapyrgos > Tetrapyrgos nigripes. Next base: position 107,523 of record JAACJM010000125.1, read on the forward strand.
CGCATCAAACCAGCCATCAGAGAAAGTGAAGGACTACGTCAGGGTAGGGACTGCACGAAAGCCGGAATATAATAGCGGGCATTAGAGCACAATAAGATAATGCGAGGACATGGGTATAAATTATAATCCTGTTGAGTACGCAGCAAGATTAGCAAAAAAGGACTTCAAAGAGCTCAACAGATAACACATACCTAATGCAACCAACAAAGAGAGGCCCAACGCAGCCCAAACACCCTCCTTAGCACCTATTCCAACCGCGCCATTATCATTCCCATTCCCATTCCCACTCCCACTCCCACCAGACGCATTTGTTCCTGTCGTCGAGCCATCCGCAGTTCCCTTCGCACCATCAGAAGTCACAACAGCCGGTAACACCTGTGCATCACTCGTCGGCTGCGTCTCAATATTGCCCGACCCAACAATCACATAGGTTCCAGTCGACGGAATCCCATTCACCACAACGAAAACCATCGCCGGACCAGGTTGGAATACGTTAGGCAAGGGAGGCATTTGCGAGACGTGGAGTGTTAGGGACCCATCAGAGTTGACGGTGTATGTGTTATTGAGTTGAAGGTAACGTTGACCGAGGTTCATCCCATGGGTTGTCCAACCGGGACGAACGACGGAAACATACGTGTTGGCGGCCGCGTCGTTGGATAAACCGGAAAAGGATGATTCGGGGATAGTCACGTCGAAGGAGGATCCACCATAGGAAAGGGTGTTGGGGATTCCACTTGGTTGGGGACGAGTAGAGGCGGAGAAATAAGATGGGTAGAAGATTTCTGCCTTATAGGTTGTTGGGAAGACGGTGGTGAGGTTGACGTCGACATTGGGGTTTCCACCAGCGATCATGACTGAGCCGTCGGGAAGGAGAATGGCGGAAGAGTGGTAAAGTCGAGGGATCTGAGAGTTGGAGAATCCGGAGTTGGACCAACGACTGCCAGACTGGGCGTTGGGATCATACTCGGCAGGTGTACCTACAGGACCTGAGGCCAGAGACATACCGAAAGGCATCTCGCCATAGGTCTCAGTCACCAATGTCCTCTCTGAATATCCAGCTGTGCCATTTGTACCGCCATTGACAACGAGAAGTTTGCCGGTGGGAAGAATAATAAATTGACCCATCGTTCTGCCTTCGAGCATATCATCGTCCTGGACATAGGCGGGCTGAGAGCCGTCTTCGGGCTCAGGAGTGATACGATGACAGCCAGTGGAAGCAGGGTGTTCCCAGGTGTTGACGAAAGGCCAAGAGTAATTACCCCAGGCGTTGTCGTCGAGATCTGAACCACCGCAGAAAAGAATGGTGGGATTCCAGTTGTTGGCAGGGGTAAGAGGGAGCATGGCAACGGCACCAGAGGCAGGGTAGACGCGGACGATACCGTCAGGCATGTCAGGGAGTGGCGTTTCGACGTTGGTCTCTGGTTCCCAGAGTACTACATACAAAATGTCAGAAAAAAATTAAACGATGGAATGAAAAATAAAGACGCACTAGTCTTAAGGTACGCTTGCAAAAACATCTTTCCCGACTTCATAAGGTAGCTGTGAGCGTACGAGTTGAGACCAGATGTGTCAAAAAGGAATTGCATGAGCTGAGGTTCCTCGCCTGTTGGTGGGTACCACTCAAACGTAGGCTCCGAGGCGTTACCCTCAAATCCACGGTCTGGGTCTTCGGGAGACTGTCGATTAACATAGCCTCCATTAGCAAAACCACCAATGATAGCAATACGTCCATCACCGAGTGGCTCGGCGGCGGAGTACCAGCGTTGCCTTTGCATGGAGAGGACAGAGGGATCGTCGAACCACTGACACTTGGCTGAAGTCATATCGTCCTCATTGGTGCACGGGTTGAGTACACGAATGGATTTTGTCCCATCGAAATCCTTGTAGGTGTCGTCAAAGTTGGCAGAAAAGCCTCCGGGATTAAGTTGGGAACCAAGGGCGCCTCCGACGGTGACAGCTCCGTTTCCGCCAAAGGTAACATAGGAACCGTTGGGTAGATGCATACCAGATGCACAAAAGACATTCGTCTTGATGTCCATGACGGTAGCGGATTTAGAAGCAATGTCCCTGGAGAAAAGAGAGGGTTAATGTGCTAGCAAGGTCACGAAAACGCGTTGAAGACACACCAGACAGCACCCCAAGCTGGATGATCATTAATCGTCTCTTGGTTACCCTCTGCCTTGTCGATAATGTAGACTTTGTCCTGGTTACCGACGAACATCTTTGAAACAAGCGAATGAGCAAAATGAGCGGCAACGTATAGTAACGAACACGCACCATCATGGCGCTGACAAGAGTTTCCCCAACTTCTTCTATGGATCCTGCAGTTGCTGCCTCGGCCGTATTGGCAGCCAACCATGTGGTCAGCATGGAAAGAAAGACCAGCATTTTGAGTAGTCGTTTAAAGCGTTCTAGTGTCCAAGAGTACGAGATACCGAAGCGTTATCGAACCGAAATGAGAGGAAGTGTTCAAAGATAGACCCGGTGGTGTAGGAAGAAGATGGAGGAGAAGAAACAAGGGACGTGCACGGGCATCAACTGCGCTGGCAACGGCTCCGAAATTGTGCCTAGACCTGGGCGGCTAATTTTGACATCATGTGGATGTCAAAAATAGACAAAGAGTGGGTCGCATTTGGATCATAGAATATGGCCAGACGTGGCCAGAGTTCATTCTGGCAGATGGAATCATTGCAAATAACGTCGAGTACGGGAAGAGAAAGGAGCAAATTTACGGTGCGTCGGTGCGTGGGAGTGCAAATTCTCGAAAGGGAATTGCCGTTCTTCAAGTTCTCACTATTCTTCGGTTTGGCAATCCTCTATCCATGTCGAACTGCATCATTCTGTACTTTCCAGAGCATTCCAGAGGTATTCAATCATCACGGGACGTTTGAAAGTTTAAACGTTTAAGTTCAAGTTCGGCTTTTTTGTTTCACCTTCCTCGACTTTGATCTCGGCCGTATACTTAAAATCTGAGAGTCCCTCCCCATGCCAACGCATCCCAGATTGGCGCCACCCACCTCTGGTTACTGGACAGAGGCCCAGCACGAGAACCTGGTCAGATTCATTGCCGAACATCGCTGGAAAGGTAAAGGAGGAATACCGTGGAAAACCATCGCGGCCAAGGTGAGCACTTCCTGATTCTTTACAGTTTGTTTTCCAATCCGATAAGCTTTCTTTCTAGTATCCGGGTCAGCACAGCAAGGGAGGTTGGGCCTCGCGGCACAGAGACTATCAGCCCTACTTTGAAGCCAGGGTCGAGGAGTACCTTAAGCTTTTCAGAGAAGGAAAGGTAAGCATATTGATCTCTATCTTCAACGGGTTTTGATTCTGACTCTGAAAAATATGCTGTCCGTCCAGGCACTTCCTCCACCTCTGCTAGATGTCGATGCGAGTGCTACCAGAAGTCGGGAAAATCCACGCCGTTTCACTGTGGAGGATGATCAGCATCTCATCAAATTTTTGGCCGAAAATGATGCAGACGGTAGACGCAGGAAGGCCGCTCCATCTTTATACTCTTTACTCCACTCCGAGGTTTGTTTCAGAGATGCGAAGCTCACGTAGTCTGTAACTGACGATTATAGCTCATCTAGCCTGAAAAATACCCTTGGGGTGAGCGACATCCGTATCGATCCTGGAATCAACGCTACCGAGTGAACCCTGAGTATTTCAACGACAAAATCCGACGGTACCAGCGAACGAATGGTCTTCCAGTCACCCCTCCTTCTCCGCCCGCCCCAACAGCGTCGTCCTCACGTCCGTCTGGTCGTTCCGCTAAACGCAACGTCGACGAGCTGTCTAGTGATGACTCTGAGTCGGAGAATCATGACACCTCTTCTTTTGCGCGTCTTCGAAAAAGGAGGGTTGTAAGTGATACTAAGGAGGAGGAAGGCTCGGAACGGTCCGAAGCTCACGGTTCGTCCCATTTTCGTTCCCGATGCCTTTCATTTACTGAGACATTATCCTCGTTCAACAGGGTCGCAATCGTCAGATAAACCAACGCCTCAGGCTTACACGTTTGACGACTTCGTCGCGTCTCTTGGAAGGAAGAATGTGCGACTTTATACGATGCCGTCCGAAGACGGCTCCACGGAACGCAATAATTCCAGCGGATATGTCAAGATTGAAGCAGAAGACGAATTAATGCATTTCGCTGAGGGAGATGATGGGGGTAAGTATCAGATTACCCTTCCTAGCTATCTCTTCTATTCCCCAAGTCTCTCAACTCCCCGGCTAACTATCGCATGTGGCATCCCGCAGATACTACAAGGGAGTCCAACAACTTGGAAGAGTTCGAGTCTGCGAGACCATCACTATCACCGGTACAGACTCAGACCTCCGAACGCTCCCCGTCACTCTTGTCAGCTGGCGACATGGAAGATAAAGCTGAGGATATGGGCCGACTTGACAACCTCAATGATGACTCGGTGGATGATTGGGCCGAAGAGAGAGACGTAGAAGAAGCTTTACTCGCCATCGATGTCGACTCCAAGGGTACTGCAGATGTTGGCCTCCAGTTTGATGGAGTTGGTACCGGCGATCGCAATGGGCAAGAGCGAATGTTTTTCGTCTTCATGATTCTTTTTCACAAAATGCTTTTCCCTCCGAAGACTTCAGACTCTGCAGCATAAGTTGAGCATAAGATGTCGCTTTGAGCTTTGAAAGAATTCTTGGTTACTCGATGAATTCGCTACCATGATACTTTTTTGCTACCCTTTGTTGAGGTTCTCAGAGAATGACCGTTAGGATACCTACTACTTGTATTGCTGGAATGCCTGTTGATTTACGAAACGAAAGTTTGATTGTACATAGAACGCGCTGATCCTTGAATGGGTTCGTACACATAAAATGGATGAGCTAGTCACTGCTTCAATTATATCCGCCACATACTGTATCACAGAAACTCTCTCAACGCCCTCTTCCCAACGCCCTCAGTCGTTGCAACTCGTACACTCCTACCCATCGCTTTCAACACAATCCCACAATGGTCGCAATTCTTCAAAACCGGCTTTAGATTAGCTAGTATAGCCAAAAACGACTCTTCACAAGGCGGTTCAACAGCCATTTTACCTAGAAGTTGAGGGTAAAAGGAGTGCCATTCGTCGCAATGGGATAACCCTCCTTTGTGTTGAACTGGGATTGGGTTGTTTAGAGCGGTGAAGAGTGCGGTGCGTAGGGATTCGCGTTTGTTGAACTGTTGATGATATCGATAGTGCAGCGATGAGATTCAACGATTATATCTATACTTTTCAAAGAAAAGAACACTCACCCAAGCACCAAATGCCTCCGCCCATGAGCCAGAATCCTTACAATATTCTTTGAACGAATCGTGTACCTGCTTGGTGGGTAACTTGTGCGTTTCCTGTTCAGCAAGGTCACGCCATGCGACGTGATTGATACTGTGGGCGTATGCAAAGAATCTGGCAGGAGATTCTTTCATGGCAAGCCTGTCAAATAATACGATCAAGTTGGCACATTGGGACATTAAAACTACATTTAGTAGTCAACTTACTTTGCTGCGACCTCTTGCAATCCAGTATATCCCCAGTTCGTGGCGTAGAGGAAGACGTCAAACGGGTGCTCCTTTACGGAGAATCTAGGATAGAAAAGAAAGTGTCAATACACACTGTTGAAGGAGACCACTCATTCCGAGTCATGTCCACTTACTCAAGAACGACGCTGCAAACTCCCGTAGCACAATACACCTTGTACTTTTCCGCCGCATTCGCAAATCTCAACAACAAGTTGGATGATATTAAACGTAGATCTGGCTGGGGCTGATGATGCATAAATTTGAGGAGGAGTTGGATAACATCTGGATCTTCTGGAAGATAGACATCTTTGGATTCGTCCGTTGGATTGAAAGAGGCTGTTTGAAGGGTGCTATTAGCGTCGGACGTAGTAGAAGAGACATCGCTCCGTGTAGTGGATGGGTCTTTGGTGATTCCAGGCGAAGCAGGTTCATTGGATGGAGGTGCGAGTGAAAGGATGGAGCTGTAGATTTGTAGATTTAACTTGTGTGTCCCAAAACGCGTTAGCGGATCCGAAGAGGAACGAAGGATGATGTCGATAGGTAGGGAACAATTGTCGGATGCTGATACAGAAGGAAAGGTTTCATATAGTAAATCAGAGTTAACAGTATAGTTGAGAAGGGAAGGTATTAGCATATACCTTCACATCGGATCATATCATTCTCGCAACCAGCTTCAGTGCCGTCCAACGTGACGATATTACTAGCATCCGGAATCTCTAAGGCATCAGACGCCATGGTCAAGAGCCAGCCTCCAGGGGAAGAGTTTGAAGTAGACTTGTCGTCGACGTAGGAGCCGGAGATTGTGGTGGTAAGAAAGGAACCCGTCCACGAGGGCTGCGATGGTTCGAAGTTCGCACAAGCGTTAGTTGATATTTACATAAAGGATCAAACGGCGCTGGCGTCTACCACGGCAAGTGTGGATCATAAGGCTATACTGCATCTACAATATAGCCACCGGAGAATCTCAAGTCTCTTCATGATATGCTCCAGAAATTACAACTAAGCGGCTCATAGATAGTATCGAGCTCGAGGACAGCGGCCTCTATGAGAAACTTGCAAACGACTTGGCACTTGCAAGCTTGCCGCTTGAGCAGTGTCAAAGACGCACTAAATCTGAACTTGATTATCCCAGCGTGTATGTCAATTGTGTCTGGTAAATCATCAGCGCGGACATGGAGAATAAGTAGTAGGACGATGATATCAGAATTTTGATAAGTAGAGAAAAGAGGAACCCGACACGACACATTGGAACGTTTCATTCTCAGCAAGGGACACCCGGAAGAGGTCTGGTAACTTATTCTGCTAGTATCGATACGTTGAAGACTGGTTACGGTCCATCGCTCAAGGCCAGGAAGAGAAAAGGCTGCAGTGCAGCCCACCATTGCAAACGAAAGTCTTGCGATAACCAGTCACAATTACACCTGCGTGTAGGCAGCTGCTTTCTTGATTAGTTTACACCAAGGAAGCTTTTATTCTTGTATCTGGTGCCCTTCTTGAGATAACAAGCTTTACATCGGTATGGTCGACGTTCTGAGATGAGAAAGCAGAGTTGTTATGTGGCTGTGCACTCATCCACTCTCTTTCCGCTACACCCATCATCAGAACGCGTACTAATCTGCTTTTCCCTTCAACAGCTATAAAACTCGGGATATCATAAGCTTGACTGGTAATTATTCATATCCTCGCTTGGTGAGTGTTTGACTGTCCGAGTCGTCGATCACGATTTGTGAAAAGAATATTTTGGACACTCCTCAAATTGCCAGGCAAGTCTCGGCAGACCCGCACTATTGGCTTTTCTTGTGACTGCCGATGTTGCTTTACGACTATCACAGTGTAAAAATGCGCTTCACATCCTCAATGAGATGTAGGACATTACATTACGCTTTCAAGTAATTGCGCAAAGCATGAGTGTAAAGCATAGGCCAGATGTGGAAAGGAGAGCAAAACCGAGCAAATAGTATGGCGCATAGTTCCCTGTAGGGTGTTTTTCGTGAGTTGTTCTCCTCTTTATAAGTTTTTTTTTTTCCCCGCTGGAAGACGTTTTCGTCGTAAGCTGACGCTTTCAACGTTGCTTTTACCATATGAATGCTTCCCTTTTCCTGAATAACGACTATTACAAGATAATCAACGGCACCTACGTCGATCTCGAAACTGTCAACGAAAGCCAAGCCAAACATGGCATGCCAGGCGACAACGAGTCGGAATACTCTGTCTTTCCGTATTTCCTCCAGCTATAGGGGCTACAACCTCATTGACCTCGCCTTTTCACGTACAGCATGTCAAGCTCGCTAGAACAGGAACGCTGACAGAGTAGTCAGGTATCGAAGACGGATGTGGTGCAGGGGGTGGTAGGTTTCTGGGTGAGTTTTTCCCTCTTCGTTATCTTCCGCTCTCTTTTCACGACGATGACAGTTCCTCTTAGGGCTACCTCTGATTTCTGCCGAGTTCGTCATTCACGTCGCCAATTGGTCGCTCTCTCTATCTTCTTGAGCTTGATTCCCGGTCTAAATCAATGTCTTCCGAGACGAATCCAGTGAGTTCTTCAGTCTGCGGTTCGTATATCCGCTAACGTTCTTGCCAGTCTGTCCCAGACCCTCCATTTAACCTTCTTTCGTAGTCACGAAACGCCGGACTACGTATTTCCACCTCCACCGCTACAATTAGTACCACGACGTCTTTCTGCCCCTCGGAAAGCTTTCACGAAGCCAGGCTCTTCACTATATGGGATTCTTTGCCTTACCGCCGCTGCAGGAAAATACTTCTGGTTGCGAAAGCGTTGACTCATCAGTGTTTTGACAGATTACTGGTTAACTGGTTCACAGGTAGAACTCATAACTGAACAATAACATGATTATAAGGTGAGTTTTACTTTTGCCGAAGGTAAAGAAAGGTCCGGGATATAAGAGGAGTATTTTGGTCAACTCCGAGTGCAACGTGTCGGGCGGTGGTCGGGGGCGTCGGTAAACCATCAGTTAGGCACCGATCATCGTCCCTGGCAACGGCGGCAATAATTTTGGGACATTGATCGACATCAGGAACCCTGCTGGTAATGCCATAAGCGATGTCAGGCTCGATGCCAGATTCTGGGGATGAAAGGGTAACCTACAGCTGGAATGATGTCGTATAGTGCCAGTGGTGAGTCTTCGCTGTATGAGCTGCTGCCCTTCAAACTCTACTTTGTCCTGTCTACACGATTCTTTCCTACAAAACACCTCTTCCTTGCCATACGTTGCTTTTGAGCACGGCTAACGTTTTGTCTTTTGGCAAGTACAACATCCGAGTCCGAGGATCTCAATGTCGCTTTCCCACCAGTGCTTCAACACGCCGAGATGCCCGAAATTTCTCTTTCAACATGGCCTCAGGCCGGGTTTACCTCACCCTCTTCAAGATCGGTCAAAGCAAGAGATATCCCATTTTACACATTCTGCTTCGTCTTGGTTTACATAGTACAGCCACGCGGGAACGACTCAGTGAGTCATCCTCTTTCGGTACAGTCGCCGCCCTCAGCGAGAGTACCAGGCTAATTTCTTGTCGTTGGTAAATAGGCGACGCTACATGCTCTATATCATTGACAGGACTTGGACAGCCACTGTGGAGGACTTCTCCTTGCCATGTCTCTCTGCGTCAATAATCCTTATTACCCCACGTTGGCCGTTGCAATCAAACGGGTAGACATAGAATGGTATGAATCTTGGTTTGCAATTCTGGTTACAAGTAATTCGACTGGGGGACTGACGTCAACCCTGACTTGATTCTTACTCTTCTAAACGCCATGTACAGCTATTATGTTCCCTACAACGCCTGTGTCCGATCGGTTTTGGTTGTCGAGTTAATGCTTTTCGCCAGGAATTCTGGACGTTTTGGGACACGGATTTGGTGATGCCTCAAGTATCCTACTGTCGGTATTAATGTTACTAAACCAAAGCGTATATTTGAATGAATAGACCTCTCATTCCATGACAACCTCAGTACCCTTATAATCAAGAAACCGATGCTGATCTACAGGCACTACGAAATCCCTTCGTAAAAGTCTCTTGATGTAAAGTACGGCCGTTGCAGGGCACGTATATACATATGTAAGTGCTATTTCCAGAAAGTGCTTCATAACGGGTTCTTCCATTTATCAAGTGTGGATGGTCTTCAATCTTCGAGTTTTCGCACTGCCACTTAGGGTCATCCCTTTGCTTCGTTACCATGATCGCAGCTGATATAAAACTTTGACTTTTTCTGAGTGAGGACGTCTTGGCCCTTTCGCTGTCCCTGGAGGACTTCCTCCTCCGCCTTTTGCAGTCATATTTTTCCTTCTCTTCCCTTATTTTTCTTGTCATCCACTGGAACCCGATGCCAAAGCGGAGGAGCCTTTACTTTTTCTTGTAAGTTTTCCTACTGTCCTATATCTCCCAGACTGACTTATTGACCTAACACTCAGCGTGCACATTCTTTACATCTGGTCTTCTCTTCTACGACTCCAAGCAGTCCATGCTTTTCAAGTCCAATGCCCTTCGCCAGCACGAGTCAACGAGCCCACCGAATGCAAGTGGATACGCACAAACGGAGACCCCTTGACATTCGGCTTACTATTGAGAAATAATACTCAAGACCATGGTGGAGATTTGGTCGATATCGTCCAAGGATCAAATGACGATAGTAGGACTTTTAATGTGACGTTTCCCGATGCTGGGTACGTTCTTTTTCTGAGTCATTTGCTCTAAACGGGTTCATATTAAAGGATCTATCAGTCAATATCTCCTGGAAGTTGTGAGCAACACAGAACCGTTAGTGTCTATCTCGCTTTTCCCAGAGATTCGGCATTGATATCCAGTTTGATTTTCTCTAGAGTTGCTTCGGATGCAGTCCCTCAAGTGCTGGCGAGTAGTTCAACGATCGAGGCGGTAGCAATGTATGTGATATTCGCTGACTTAATCGGCGTGCAGCTAAGGTGGACGTATATCTGCAGATCTTCGGGTTCCGGGAGCAATCAAGACTCAAGTAGCTCATCCATCAGTACGGAAAGTACTACATCGTCCAGGTGCGTTTTTACTTATCCAATCAGTTTCAATATCTCACTGATTATCCTCACTGTTGGCTTCTACAGAGGCCGCCGGCAGTCGAGCACTTCGTCAGTCGGTAGCGTAAGCACCGCTCCATCAAGGCGAGTTTTTAACCATCCATGCATATGATCGTGATGCGAACCTGAAGTTCTATCCCTATAACGACCAGTCCGAGTGCTTCTCCCGCGGCTACCATTACGACCTCTTTAAGTTTCACTGCAATCAATTCCCTCACTACATCGTGAGTTATCCTGCTTCACACCTACGATAACCTATGATTCATGAAATGCTTCAGAGTCGATGATGGCCAGTCTACAAACACGCAAGAGAGTTCTACATCTGTTTCGATCAGCTCATCGGACCAGTCTTCGTCGCCAGATCAAGTCCTAGTAACGACTGCTTTTCCCCCAACTTCAACGATACCCGCCAGCACAACGCAGGCACTCTCTGATACATCTACTCAATCAAAATCCCGTCTACCGTTGATCCTTGGACTGGCATTCGGTCTACTGGCCATCCTACTCGGTCTTCTCCTGCTTTTTTTCTGCTACTCGCGCAACCGCAGAAGAAGGAGAGAAGCCACACAAACATTTTGCCAAGAGAAGCTGGGGAATCGGAGTATAGCCCTCTCAGCAGAGGATGATGTCAGCTTTAGTATCGGTGGGCCAACTCCCAATTTTCAGTACCAGTTTGGCTCGGGAATCGGCGCTCAGACTGGACCTGGGTCACCTACATCCGTTTATAGCTACGATTCCTCCCGACAATCAGGATATCTCGATCCCAAACTCGCTGAGTTATGGCAGATGGCCACCACCAAGAGTAATAGAGCCAGTGGGATAACAAAGAGAAGTACGCAACTTTCCATGATGATTCGTGGTACAACGACTCTAGCTGCTCCTCGCAAAGCTTTCGACATTGTTCCTCCTGCCAGCGCTCATTCAAAAGCATCCAGTCTCAGCTCAACCTCTCGACTGAGCGTGCTTAGCGCTCCATCGTCCATGTCAGAACCTGAAGTTCTGTACTCTACTTTACCGACTCAGACGGGGAAGTCAGAAATATTAGCTAAAACTCTGGGAGTTGGGTGGGATCAGTCGAATTCGCGGTCGATTCCTAGGAAACAAGATCTCAAAAAAGAACTTGCCCCTGGATTTATGTTTCCTCGGAGACCACCGGAGGCTATTGTGTAACAATGACTCGGATGGAGTCGTGGATCGCAAGAGATGCGGAGTTCTACAAGCTCTGGGAATTTGTACAGACGACTGATGTATCTGTATATATAAGTAGTAGCCAATGTAGAGTACTGTACTTCTTGTCCTCTACTGGTATTGTAAAATGATAATTATTCTCAAATAGTCCGTCGCAGGTCTCTTTGAACGTGTTCTTGAGCTACTTTTTCTCATCCGGAGAGGTATTGGGGTGGAAATTACGAGGCCTTTAGGCTGAGTTATAACTTAGGTCGACCTCGAAAAATTTTCCACGGGTTCAGTCTCACACCCCTAGCCCGGTCTCTACCCTTCCCGACAACCGAAAAGTCTAGACTCGGTCTGGACCGGGTCCAAAGACCGTTGACGTTGACGACCACGGCGTCATGCTGCAGCTGATGCCGTTAACGCTCTCTCTCAGACACGAAGTGGGCGTAGTTCTCCTCATCTTCCCTTTTTCATCAATTTTCATTGTAATTGGAGTTTTGGATGGGTTTCATGGTTTGGTCGGGCTCTGGTTATCTGGTTAGAGATATGGCCTGTGATAGAGCTAGGAAAAGGACGATTAGCGTGCATGATAAATTAGAATGAGATAGAAAAAATAGTAATTGGTTTGCCAGCTTCGCTGGACATGGATCGTCCCTCCTCCCTATTCATTTATTCCTTCATATGCCAATCATCCTTTCTATTTCCGTTTAGTGACGCGTCTATGGATTTGGAGAGATCGGAAGGTATGCGAAGATCACTACGGTATACCGGAAGCTGAGTTTGGAGGGACGGATTCAGTATGTTGCCTATTCCTTAGTAGCGATGACCTTTTTTTGGTCATATTATCTTGGGCCTCGTAATTTGCCATGCGAAGCAGTGGCATCTTTCCCCATATAGAGAAATCATCTGGTGCCTGCTCTTAATGCTTAAAGCATGGATAGTACAGGGGAGTAGGAATTCCCGTCTATCCCTGTTTAGGCAGGCTATTCGGCATTTCCCGAGGTATATAATGTCTAGGACTTCCGACTCAGTCTTATCCACATCGGTTCTCTGTGGCATATCCGCTCAGGAGTTGCCTCTGGCTACTCCATTCTGGTGATGAGAATGTGATTCGTACTACACTCTTTTCGGACCTCTCAGCTCTGTCTTTTGAGTTTTGGCCTTCTTACGCGCTATACTCACTGGTTGCCGCACCTCCGGTCAAGCACAGATCTGGACCCTAATAGCCCTAATAGAGCAACTGTGGGGCAACAAACAAAAGGATGACCCTTTTGAGAACCCACCCACAACTTGGCAATATGTGGGCTGTCTAACCTGAAATCCGAAAAGACCGGGAAGCGAAGAGTGAGCGACAACCGGCTCTGGCAAATTCTAATAGCCGAGTCCGCGTACCTAATCTGGGTACTATGATGTGAGAGAGTGATTGCGAGCGAAGATGAAGCCTTCTCAGAAACCGAAGTCACTAACCGCTGGGTAAAAATGGTCAATGACAGACTAGAGCTAGACCGCAGAATGACGAATAAAAAATACGGACGGAAAGCTATACCGAAGCACTTAAAGAGAAATATCTGGCAGAGCCCGGATCAGTATTCTGACAATTTACTGGCGGCCGCTGGTATCCACTGGTACCAGCCGATGCAGGTGTGCCAGTGACCGGTCACCAGTAAACCGGCCAGGTCCAAATTCCCACCAGTAAATTTTTCATTCCCGAATGATCAACAATTTTTCACCTTGTCTTGGTTCTATAACGAATCAAAACACCTTCAGGAATGAGTGTAAGTGACCTGAGTGCCAACGGTCCAGTTTTTCTTGGAGCAGAACGCCTCGAACGTTTTGAAATTTGGCCGCACCAGCGTAAACCGGCAAAATAGTGCCCCGGCAATTTCCCGACTGCTAAAAGATGAAGATAAACTGCCAGACGATTGGACTGTGCTAACCGGAGTTTTTGGTGGGTTTTGAAACAGACTTGCGACGGTGAACGGGGCGAGAGAAAGGTAAGTATATAGGTAAGTGACTCACGTCCCCAGTGGAGCCTGCATGTATGAACACTGCGGGCATAATACCATCTTCTCACTATGTAAATCAATGCTTAGGAAATCGTAAACAGCCAATCAGACTCCAGGAAACCCATTTCCTATCAATTCCCCATCGATTTACTAGGTCAGAAGATCATATTATGCCCGCAGTGGAACCGAGTCCGACACTCACTGCATAAATGCATATCTCCGGGGAGGAAGACATCGCGGTTCTACTATGGTTATGGACTCTACGCTACTTATATGATTATGTCTCTACCAGCAAGGAATACGTCCCTTGCACCTACCGCGCGGGTTGAGTGGGCAGCCACTGCTTGCCTGTCGTGTTTATGGACTTAACAAGCCACTACAAAGCGTTCCTCAAAAAAAAAAAAAAGAGAGAAAGGGTGGCGCATACATCCGAATCTCTCGACCGGTGGCTTTCGACCCGATGTAACGGGTTCAAAGTCCGGACCCCCCTTAGTTGGGTCTGGCTGAGAGGGACTAGTAGGGTCATCCATTTGCTTCGTTCCTTCGTTACCATGATGATTGCAGCTGATATAAAACTTTTGACTTTCTCTGAGCGAGGACGTCTTGGTCCTTTCGTTGTCCCTGGAGGACTTCCTCCGCCTTTTGCAGTCCTATTTTTCCTTCTCTTTCCATGTTTTTCCTTTCATTCACTTGGAACCCGATGCCAAAGCAGGGGAGCCTTTTCTTTTTGTGAGTTTTTCTACTGCGCTATACATCCCAGACTGACTTATTGACCTAACACTCAGCGTGCACGTTCTTTACATCTGGTCTTCTCTTCTAGGACTCCAAGAAGTCTATGCTTTTCAAGTCCAATGCCCTTCGCCAGTACGAGTCAACGAGCCCACCGAATGCAAGTGGATACGGACCAACGGAGACCGTTCGACGTTCGGCTTACTGTTGCGAAAAGTTACTCAAGACCACGGTGGAGATTTGGTCGATATCGTCCAAGGATTAAATGACGATAGTAGGACTTTTAATGTGACGTTTCCCGATGCTGGGTACGTTCTTTTTCTGACTCATCTGCTCTAAAAGGGTTCATATTAAAGGATCTATCAGTCAATATCTCCTGGAAGTTGTGAGCAACACAGAACCGTTAGTGTCTATCTCGTTGTTCCAGGATTTCCGTGTTGATCTCCAGTTTGATTTTCTCTAGAGTTGCTTCGGATGCAGTCCCTCAAGTGTTGGCGAGTAGTTCAACGATCAACGTGGTAACAAAGTATGTGATATGCCATACTTATTTGGCATGCAGCTAAGGTGGACGTATATCTGCAGATGTTCGGGTTCCGGGAGGGATCAGAACGCAAGTAGCTCATCGTTCGGTACGGAAAGTACTACCTCGTCCATGTGCGTTGTTACTTACCCAATTAATTTCGATATCTTACTGATTATCCTCACTGTTGGCATCTACAGAGGTCACACAACTCAGACACTCTCTGATACCTCTACTCAACCAAAATCCCGCCTACCGTTGATCCTTGTGCTGGGATTCGGTCTACTAGCCATCCTACTCGGCCTTCTCCTGCTTTTGTTCTGCTACTGGCGCAACCGCAGAAAAAGGAGAGAAGCCACACGAACATTTTTCCGAGAAAAACTGGGAAATCGGAGATTGGCCCTCTCAGCAGATGATGTCAGCTTTGCTATCGGTGGGCCAACTCCCACTTTTCAGTACCAGTTTGGCTCGGGAATCGGCGCTCGGACTGGACCTGAGTCGCCTACATCCGTCTATAGCTATGATTCCTCCCGAAAATCTGAATATCTCGATCCCAAAATTGCTGAGCTATGGCAGATAAACCCCGCCAAAGATGATCGAGTCAGTGGTATAACGAAGAGAAGTACGCAACTTTCCATGATGATTCGCGGTGCCACGACTCCAGATGATCTCCAGGCTGTCGCCATCGTTCTTCCTGCCAGTGCTCAATCAGAAACCTCCAGTCTCAGCTCAACCTCTCGACTGAGCGTGCTTAGCGTTCCATCGTCTATGTCTGACCCGGAAGTTCTGTACACTGCTTTACCGACTCGGACGGGGAGGTCAGAAATACTAGCTAGAACTCTGGGATTTGGGTGGGATCAATCGAATTCGCGGTCGGTTCCTAGGAGACACGATCTCAGAGAAGAATCTGCCCTTGGATTTGTATTTCCTCTGAGATCTCCGGAGACTAATCTGTAAAAACAGTGGAGTCGTGGATCACAAGAGACACGGCGTTCTACAAGTTCTGGGAACTTTCACAGACGATTTGTACAGACGACACTCCTGATGTATCTAGTATACATAAGTAGTAGCCAATGTATCCAATGTATAGTACTATATTTCTTGTCCTCTAGCATTGTAAAATGATAATTATTCTCAAAAGTCCGTCGCAGGTCTCTTTGAACTCGCTTTAACGCGTTATTGGACTGCTGGAGGGGAATTCCAGTGGAAATATAGAAACTTGAAGCGTATCTTGAGCCTGCGCCGTATGGTTAACGCATGAATAGGTCGGCGAGCTAAGAAAGCTAAGAGCCAGACGCGTACTGGGACGCGTCGATCGCAGCACGCAACGTGACGAGAACTATTCACGTGATGAGCTCTAGAAGAGTCTAGACCGCCGCCGAAAACCTTGACCCACCTCCGCTTCGTTCGTTCGTGTGCACCTGGCTCTAAGTTTGATTTTGTACGCAACATCCCTCTGTTTGATATGATAAACTTGAGGCTCATCTACTCTTGGCGTCGTTCAAGATTTTTCTGGCTCAACCACGTCCTCACCCTCACCCAATTTGACCCTCATTTTCAGAATCCAAATCACGTCGACAGTACGGCTGTAATTCGCTGCCATGCATTTTTTAAATTTTGTTTTACAGCCTCTTCGTCTAGATCTGATTTCTTCTCTTGCAACCGCCTAGACCTTGGAGTATCATGATGAGGGTTCTTTGTCTCGCCCCAAGCTTTGATAAAGCCATAAGTATACCTGGAGTGGCTAGGCTCGGCTGTGATTTCGACATGCAGCAGGGTCCAAATCAGTGGTCTGTGGAGCCTTTTGAATGATACAATGGACTTAGCTCTTCCTTTTGGTGATCTCGTTCTTGGAATGCGCTATGGCCGAACGTCGGCAAGCTAGCCCTCGTAAAACTGTGGATACTTTGTGTGCGAAGCAAGCGCTCTTTGGCATTCCTCAATGTCTTCTCCTGCTCTTCAAAGTCGTACTTTCAACGTCCTTGCTCGGTGGAAGTGTCTTTGGCATTTGTCCTGGCCATTTAGGCGAGGTTTATGGAGAGGCTGTACTATTTCCCGTTGTGAAGGGATTACATCGAGAACTTTCGGAGGTGGGGCTGGTGGGGCTCACGGCACAGGAACGCTTTCAGGGCTTCTGTGACCTTGTATGAGGCCCACGGTATATAAGAGCTTGGGGGTGTGTAAGAATCGTTTCCCGCCGACCTCCCTCCACTTTCTGTCACTGTTCCTCCCTTCCCAGTGCATTCTCTGACCCGCTCCTCTCTCTGAGTGGCACCAGTTGAAGAACAGCTTCGTTGTTTCTCGAGGAACTATAAAATATCGAGGCTTGAAAGATTGCTGAGTGTCTATTACAGCGTTAGTCGTTTCATTTCACGTCTCTTTCTCTATTGTCTTTGTCGTCTTCTTAATCCACTCATCAGCCCTCATTCCTCCAATTACTAATCGAACTCAACCATCAACTAATTCCGAATTCCATGTCAAGACGATTTCTCAAAAAAAAAAAAAAAAAAGATGAAGGACTCTGTTTACGTCTTCCCGCTCTCCTCAATCAAGGTCTACTTTCCTACCCTCAGACTCTGCCCTTCCCTAGCCGTCGAATTGGATTCTTGAGCTCACAGTGCCCACCCACAAAAGCTTATAAATTACCTTACCCTCCGCTCTGTTAGCTCTGCCTGGAATACTATTGCCGACTCTTTCATTTGACTGTTCATCTGAGCGAAAATTTCTGGGAATCGCTACCACCCCTAACTCAGACTGGCTGGTCTCCACTCCTTCCCCCGGTCTACAATCAACTCATAGCACAGCTTTTAGTGGGTGTACTATCATTATGTATCAATCTTGTTGGTGTCCGTTCGATTTTTGGATTTCAATTTCTTGCAGAAGCTTCCTGCGGTACCGGGATCAAAAGGCTTTACATTCGATTTCTTCCTGGTTTCTGGCAGTTCTGCGCAAGAAAATTTTCTAGTCAAAAGTCGACGTTGACTGATCATTTATTTTTCGTTCTTCACCCTCGTTGCCTTGGAGATGACTTCAACAACAACAAGCGAATTGGAAATATGTATGTGACTATGTAATGTCCTTTTTGCAAACCCTTGGGGCTCTCGGCTAAGCAGCGCGATGTCTCGCGATGTACACTGGCGTGCCACGTTCACTTACTCATACATTCTGTCTGTCGAGACTCGTACTCATTCCATTCTCTTTTCTTTATATAGAGTCTTTTGTAACTTGTTCGCCGCTCAGTTCATTGACAGCCAAGTACTATGTATTCATTCACAGATATCGGTGTCCTCGGACGGTGATGTCTTTTGAATTCGCCTTGGAGTTGGTGAGTAGATACTTCTCTCTGTGCATATGTAGAGTACTTACATCAAGGCGGACTTTACCATCTGAACGATCATATAGCGCGCGGTTATTATATTCAGTTACTTAATTTTGGAACGGACGTCGACTTGATGCGCAGAGTCGCAGACTGCGCAGGCGTCTAAACATACATATGGGGATTAGTACGGGATGATCATCGACGGTAAGTTTCGGTATTCCATATCTCTACGGTCTTTATTTCTCATTTCTTTCTTTTCTCTTCAGGTATCTGCTTGGCCGATAGTACTGTACCTAAGTACCATCCAACGAGGGGTCTCAGGGTGCGTCTCTCGCTTCCATTTTTTTCTGATCATCTGTCATATTCGAATTCTCTCGCGAATGCCATTGGTCTTTTGTTCTTCGCTTCTAATTTCAATGTTTTCCTTTCCGATTGGCTACAAAAGTATCTTCTCAACCCTGTCACGACTCACGGCTGTTCGGGTGATACACTTGAGATATTCTTTTCAAATGCCTTTCTCTCTTCTTCCTTCACATGCAACTTATGTACATCGTGAAAATGATTCGACTTTTGGACGACCAAATTCTTTGACAATGGTTATTGATTGTAATTTCTCGCACTCGGTGCCCGCGCAGCTGCTCAATATCAATGCTCATGCATTCACAGGGTCGGTGTCGGTATCGGTGAATCCCCCAGATGCCAATGGAGGGAAAGACGCTGTCACGCTACTTACCGGAGATATCGATACGGTTAACGGTTATGTATGTGTACACGCAAAGACACATACATACGTGGAGTCATCAAACTTAAAGGTCATCAAAGGTCATCACCCTCCCTGCACGGTGCACCCTCCCATCAAATAGAGCTGAACAGAGTCAAGACCTCGGGCGCATTTGCGGTTTGCTATTGACAATCGTCAGATTCGCGATGATAGAGGATCACGATTCACAGATGCATAATTAAATCAAAATTCCGTTTATTCCGGTCGCCATTAGGTGTGTAGGTATGGCTGATACAAGTGATTCTAGTACTGGTACTGATAGATCTTAGGTTATATTATAGGCTGTGGATTAGAGCCTTTAGGATCTACGGAGATAGGTGAGATTTACAGTTAGTTTTTGGTTTCGATCTTCACTTTGGGACTACGGCTAAGGTTCCAAGTTTCAGACCGAAAGATGATAAGGATCTACCTACATACTACTAACACGTGCGGCGTTTCGTGGGCGGTGGCGGTTAGAGATGAAAGGACTCGAGTGTGCAACGGAGACGGAATAATTGTTCTTTCTCCCGACGGAAACGACGGAAAGAGGTAAAACTTCAAGTTGCAAATCATCCTAACTGATACAATTACAACTCGACTTAACTTTCCCAGCGCTTCTCAATTTCAAGTCATCTGCTTCGTCTATCCTTGTGCTCAAACTTGTTTTAGTGCAACTCGCTGGGGTCTCCTGGACACTTTTCGGATCAACTCGACTCCAAATCTCCAACCCGTTGAGAAGAAACAGCTTTGGCTTTCAAGTACCGAGTTAGCATCATACCTTGCCTTGACGACCGGTTGGATTAATCTGGGTACTTCCTTGGACTTGCTTTGGTCGACCACTCCGTCTTTTGTTCGGAGTCTGCGAATAGTTAGCACACTCAGAACTTGGAAGCTTCGACTGGAACTATGGTCTACTTAAGCAGTAGTTTATCTCAGCTCGGAAGCTTTCTCTTTGTCGGAATCTTTGCAGTCTCTTGTTTTACCTTTTCGTTTTCCCTTTTCTCGATTTTCTTATACGGGAGAAGATCTTCTCTTGTTGTCAACTCACTCCACTACTTCTTTCTCCTCCTCTCTTCCTCCATACACTTTGCGCCTGATAGTAAATCCCGCTCTGCGACTCTGCGCACCTGTATCCCTCAAACTCCCGGTACCGACCGTTCTAGTCCTCCCCGCCTCGTCTGAGCGTCTCGCCCGGGCTTCCGGACCAGCACTGACGTCACCTTTCCTTTCTTTGTTTTGATCAATGATGGCAAAGCGGGTGATTTGATCTCCGAAACGATCTCGTTAATGAGGTAAATTGAATATGTCGGTTAAGCAAGGGTGAAGGGTGATTGCCCAAGATGGAAAGGAGAGGTGGAGTGGGAAAAGATGGGCTTTTTTTGTGGTGACGATTTGAGTCTATTTTTTGTTTCGTACGAGAGTGTATATTGGCATGATACATGTAGTTGTGGGCTTGGAGGAGAGGGAAGAGAGGAGACCGGGCGTCGTAGAGAGAGATAAAATAGACGGACTAAAGAGAATTGTCTCCTAAATATTACTCCGAGGACTGTTGTCCTGACCCGCGCTTGGGTATAAATTTAGAGGAATAAACTTTTTGTGACAGACTGACGCTTAAGAAGGAAAGTCTACAGCCTTTTGCACCGAAAGCAGTAAATGTGACATCACAAATCATGAGCCAAAAAGCGGCAATTATGATTTCGCCCTAAAGCTGACGTCACAGTGTTTGAGGCATTGCTTGAGGCTACTAAATATTAATAAACAGCCCCACCCATAGTTAGTTTGTTTCCACCCCCACGACGACCGGTGCATAAACGAAAAGCACTACTCCATCCAGCGTCTACTCCACTTTGCTTGCTTGAACCGTCGGTAACAGCCATCTACACTAGACTTTGTAGGAGGACTCGAGAAACACCGACAACAGTTGAAAGGAAACTTTGAAGATTTCCTTGACGAATACGACGTCATTATTGGGTACTGGAGCGTAGAAAGTGCGTAGGCTGTTGCTTCTGCATATCCTTCACCCATCCCGC
Organism: Tetrapyrgos nigripes; assembly: GCA_013368315.1. Taxonomy (NCBI): domain Eukaryota; kingdom Fungi; phylum Basidiomycota; class Agaricomycetes; order Agaricales; family Campanellaceae; genus Tetrapyrgos; species Tetrapyrgos nigripes. The sequence goes on from JAACJM010000125.1 coordinate 128,658, forward strand.
TCCTTTTATCGCTTTTTTCCGGCTCTCTCCCCCGTTCCATCGTGCTGACATTGGTCGATTCCAGATCCCAAATTTTTCTCCAATCTCATAATCATCTTTGCTCTACGTACCGAACCATATCCGTTTTCTCCTTAACCGCCATCAACCTCACGAGCCCGTCTCCGAGCATCCGCTTCACCGAGATACGACACGAACACGTAGTGCCCTTACCCCTGATTATACGCGCTTTTTTGAGCAAAGAGAAGAAACGAATTATAGAAAATGGGAGGAGATCATAAATGCCCGGTCTGCCAAGCGACCTTTACGAGGCCTCAGCATGTCGCCAGACATATGCGTTCCCGTGAGTTATCACTCCTTTTGCTTCTTTTTCCCGTTCGATTTCGGTTCGTTCTGCGTCTGAGCATCGACTTGGGCCCCTTGCTTTACGTTGAAGAGAAGTTTTGCTTGTTGGAAGAGCGATTTGGGACTTGGGTTTGGATGGAATGGACGGATGGGAGCGGAGGCGGGATTGGGTGGTTGGGAGGTAATCTGGAGCGAAAAGGCTGGGTATATGCGCGTATATATGCGCTTGGTTGGAGACTTGGAGCTTGGAGTAGAGTGGTTTGATATATTCGTGGCGCCTGTGGGGCGTTCCACTTTACAGGTCTTGGATGGAGCAAGATGAGACAAAGGATCGAAAGGCTAGTCGACTCTGAGCAGCGTCAGTTGGTAGCCACGAAGGATGTGGAGTCTTGACCGACAACGCAACTGATCATGTGTTGCGTTGTACGCTGCTTTATTCTCACTCACATATCTTCTCTTTTCTCGGGCTTCTCTCGCCGTTTGATGCTGCTGCTGACGTACCTTCTCTAGATACTGGCGATAGACCTTACAAATGCCAGCATTGCGGGGACCAATTTGCAAGGAGGTGAGTCGTTCATTCTCTTTCTCCATTTTTTCCAGTGCTTACGCTTCCATCGACCACCAGTGACTTGCTCTCACGACATGTTAACAAATGCCACGCCAACGAGAAACCAATGTCGAGTACAGGAAACTCACGGCGGAAAGGGTCAGCGTCCGCAGCAAGGGCGACAACAAGTAAACAGGCTTGTGATCAGTGTGTGCAGAGTAGTCTTCCTTGTGACGGTTGCAATCCATGCGGTACGTCGTTGTTTTGTTCCATAGCAGTACATCTATCTTACATCTCTTCTTCCTTTAGCCAAATGCGTACAACGCAAATGCCGCTGCACATTCGTCAAATTTCATCGCCAAACAGCACCCATTGGCCCAGGCCATAATCCACGAGCTTCCAACCCCAACGGGATTCCCTCTTCGTTAGGCTCCATCGGCTCTTTGGGTGGACTAGGAGGACTCAACGCGATGGCTCTCAACGGACTAGGCGTCAACGGTATCAACAGCGTACCTTCCATGAACCCAGGACTCGTAGGTTCGATGGGCATGGGTGGTCTTGGCGGCGTTGGCGGCATCAGCGCTGGACTCAACGGACCTTCATTAACGTCCATCGGCTCTCTAGGCGGCGTTGGCTCTTTCTCACTTTTACCTCCCGGAACGACAGCCTCAGGTCTACCAGGTAACAGGATCGCACCACTCTATCAACAAAACGCTTCAGCAGCAGCAGCAGCCGCAGCCGCTGAAGCCGGTGGTGCAGCTACAGGAAGTGGCGAAGATTTCCTCGTTGCCGCCGCTGGAGCCAACGGAGACAGCTTTACCCAAAGCCAATTCTCGTTCCCTTCCGTCTACGGTACATCCTCATCCGTCGACAACGGTATCGGTACAGTTGGCCACTTGGGCGGAGTCAGTGGATTAGACGAGTATGCGAACAAGTTTAGAGCGCAACAAGCCGAATTGATGAGAAGAGGGTCGATTGGACATGGGTATTCGAGTCATCATTCTCAGGGACCTCAAAGGCCTCATTCTAGTCATGCCTCGCCGACGAATTGGTCTATGGGTAGTGTGAATGGATGGTCGACTGAGCCGGAGAGTTATCATCGCGGACATAGGCCGACGTTTATGGATGATGGGAGGATGCATGGGCATCCTGTGTATGAACATGGACATAGAGAGAGGAGGCTATCAGGCGAGTTTAGTGACGCTAGTATTTCGGAGAGTGCACAGTCGGGTTCAGTGCCCAGTAGTGCGGCGAGCTCGAGTGTTCATTTGCCTTTGGTGGTGAGTATTCTTTTTAGTTTTCTTTTCTTCTTGTTCTCTCGTACTTTTCTTTGCCCTTTTCATCCCGCGTCACTTCTTCATCGCCATTGGTTGCTATTCGGAAGTGTATATGACGTTAGGCATTTTGGGGTGTTCCACGTCACTAAACAGACAGCATACTCGTTTCGTCATCTTGACATGCCTGTGCCTCATTTCTTTCCGTTCTTGGCATCGTCATATGTCATTACAATTGTCAAGTTTGGCAGACTATCTTTTCCATTTTTGGCTTCCTCTTCCAGTTTTTTTTTGGTCATCGTCATGAGTTCTAGTCACTAACGCCTCCATTCGCAGGACGATGGCTCGTCATACTCGCTCAGTAGCCGACATTCCGGTTCTCCTCCGAACAACGACCCTTCTGCTGGCTCAAGACCAGGCACCTCTCACGGCGAAGGCGGATTCCATAATGCCTTTGGTCTCATGTCGTTGGAAGATCCCGCTGTCCTCGCCGGCCTCCAGAATGACGGTGCACCTTTCTTCAGCATGATGGACCAGCTCGGCCCCGAGGGTATGCAAAACTTCGGAGCCATGATAGATCCCGGCGATCCCAACGCCACTCCGATGCCCGACAAACTCCAACAACTTCATGCGCAGGCACAGGCACACGTCGCTCAAGCTCAGCAACAGCAGCAGCAGCACAATCATCAGAGCCCTCCAAATGGAGGTTTTGCTCATCCTTCGTCATCATATTCTGCCAGACCGAGTACTGGGCATGGGTACCCATCCATGTCGTCTTATGGTGGTACGCACGGTGCTGGACCTATCATGACACCAGGATCCAGGGAGCAAGAGATGAAGGACTTGAAGGACTTTTGGAAGGCGTATATGCGTACGCCGCTGTCTGGACCTGGAGGAGGCATATTGACTTCAACGTCTCCAGAAAGGGAAAAGGATCGTGCTCGGGATGGTAAGTCGTATGTTCTGATGTCACCGAGTGTCGGTACTAAAGAGCCTTAATGTTTCGTTTCAGGTGACATCCCCATGCTTTCTCCCGGTCTTCACGGCCCACCGAACGGGTACAGACGGCAACGAGTATCGAGTTTGCCTAGCGTCAAGACTCCGACTCCTTTGGATGAGGCTAACGCGCATAGTTATTATGGAAGTTTCGGCGTCACACCTGGCGGGCAGAATCAGAACCAGAACCAGAACCAAAGCCAGAACCAGAGTGGCTCACGTTCGCATCCCAACACCTCCCAGGTTCTACCTCCGGCCGCCGCTGCAGGTACTCTCCATGCGAACGAAGACCTACGTTCCTACGAAGCAGCCGTTCTTGCCAGGAAAGCTCCAACCAACCTCAACCTGGTACCGAGAGTCAAAAGGAAGGCGACTATGGACGGGTCTCCACAGTCTAATCCTCATGATTCCAGTCTCTCTCCTCCTCCTTATCCCGTGAACGCTTCGTCCATGACCGGCGTCATCAACTCGCAATCACCACCTACATCATCTTCCCGAGAGTCTTCGTCGTCGTTGGACGACCCTGGGTCTGACGGCGTCTCGCGTCGACCATCTTTCAAGAGATTGGCGTCACAAACGTTGGAGAGTAGGCATGTTAAGAGGGCTCTATTGCATAGGGACAAGAACATTGCTGGAGAGTTCGACTTTGAGGAATCGTCGTCTTCCAACTTGCATTCCAACCCTGTTTCTGCTGCCATGTCCAGGACAACTTCGGCACACCATTCAGATGTCGAGTCCACTGAAGAAGCTCTTGCAGATGATGAGGACGACTCTGCTGAGCCTGCCAAACGTCGTCTTCTCAACTCTCATGCCATCTCAATACCCACCTCTGCACCTACTTCGTCTCCACCCTCTACGAATGCTTCACCCATCGTTGGCTCAGCCCAGTCCAATTTCTTAGCTAGCCTCGGTGGATCACCCACTATGTTATATGGAAGTGTACCAGCTAAGACTGGGCAAACGTTGATGCAGCAAGCGTTACTCTCTGGGTCTGCGTCGGGTTCTCCTATCATGGGTATTTCGGAATTGGCCGAGAAGAGGAGGAGGATGAGTGTGCCCACTTCAAAGTCACCGACCAACATGAGTTTTATCGAGGCTGGGCAGCTCTGAGACGTTGGAAGTTGAGAGTTGGGAAGGTTGATCCTTCCAAAAGTATCTTGCCGTTCTGCCCTTTGGTGAGTGCCGTCGTCGTTGTGCATCCCTTCAACTTTTCTGACCTGGAACTCTATATCTAGCTATAATGTCCGAGTACCTTTCTTGAGGCCCTTGCAGCCCCCAGTGTATACTACCTCCCTTAACAAAGGCTTCTTCACATGTATCCTCGCAGCTTCCTTCTCCCTTCCTTCCTTACTCATCGACTGCACCGCCATCCCATACAATAGTAGTCGAATTAGACATTTCTTGAAGTTTTTCAACCTTGTCTCTCAGGGTAACCAGTTCGATACAGATACAGATACCACGATACGATACCGATAATAGCTACCTAGTTTTTTTCTCTTTTTCTTCTTCTTGTCCCTTGTCCCTTGTTTCAGTTTCTCTTTCCTTTCTTTTCTCTCTCTCCCCGCTTTCGTCTCACTCTTGCCGGTCTATCCCGTTTATCATTGCCCTCTGGCCTCCACTTTTCTTGTTGATCCCTGTTACTACTAAAAGCGCCGTAAATTGTATTTTTAACAACGAACGATATTATCTAGTATTTGAACTGTTTTTTTGTGAACTTCGAGCTTCGAGGCCAGCATCACAGACAATCTTTAATTATGGACTATGTACTTAGACCATTAGATTATATAGTGAGTACCATGACTTATGCATCGGATATGTAAACTGACTGGGATATATTTAGGAGCCGTCTTGTACGGATGGATGTAAGTACATCCAAATTTACTTCGACCTCATGACACTACGCCGTCAGCTTCGGTCATGATCATTCAAGTCCGGAGTGTAGTACATTGCGCTCTTCATTCCAACATCCTTCTGATCAGAACCCACCGGTTACTATTATCTGTGCCTTCTGTCATTCAAGACTGTCTATAAATTTGGTGATATGAACCCTCCTCATGTTGAGCCATATCACTCACCGCAGCTATGGAGTTTTCCGCAAAGACACCACTGATAAACCTTTATGACGCTGCGCATCGATATTCCGAGCACATAGCTTTCAAGATTCCGTTGCTACACCCAGAAACACGAGATGTGCTACGATATGACACTGTGACTTATTCACAATTCCTCAAAGATGTCCAGAGTTTTGCGATGTATTGGAGTGATGTGCTCTCGAAGAATGGAGTAACTGCACGCGAAGTGGTCACACTTTTGTAAGTCCTGCTTTTCATAAACGTGTGGGTGGCATTTCGTCTAATCTCATCTGAATCTAGCCTGAAAGGATATACCTACATGGATGTTCTACACATCTACGGGCTATCAAGAGCCGGGTACATCCCCCAGCCACTGACACTGGTGCCTACCGCCACTTTCATCACTCAGCTCTTACAAGAGTCCGGTTCAAAAGCAGTGATTTACGAGCCATTTTACGCTGTTACCTCAGCAGAACTAGACATTCGTAAATTCGAGACACTGAGTTCTGTTCCCAGCCTCTCTGTCTCGGATATAGTGCTACCGGAAGCACTCGATGTCCAAGCTGAGGATATCGCCATTTTTTTTCACACTAGTGGATCCACTTCGGGAAAACCAAAGATTGTGCCCGGCACTGATAGATGGTTAGATGGCTTGACGAGGAAGAGTACCCACACGATTTCAAAACCGATAGCTCATAGTCCTTTGGTCTTTTCATGGCTGTAAGTGGTTCATCACTAGTCACTGAAGGACGGTGCAAATTATCTCTTCACAGAGGCAGTGTCTGCCATATGGGTCAATTCGCATGTATGTTGTCGACTCCGGCTCTTAATTCGTGCGTCTGAATATTATTAACGTTGAGCAGCACTCGTACGAGTCATCGGGACTGGATCTGCCATTGTACAACCGATAGATTCGTCAAACTCTCCCTCGGATCTGATAAAATTGATTCCAACAGCAGCCATCACGAATATTTCGCTTTTCCCGGTGGCACTCATGCAGCTTTTGCGACGAGCTCGAGTAGATGAAGAACTGAAGAAGATACTGGTAAGCCTGCATGGAGTTTCGTACTCTGGAGGAAGTCTTCCTCGGGAAGATGAGCAATGGGCGTCTGCAAATGGAATTAATCTGATTGTAAGTAGCTAATCGCTGGCAGTGATAATTTATTAACTAGTATTTTAGAACATCTACGCTACCACTGAGTGCGCTGGTTTGCTCATGGCTTCGGAAGGAAGTCGTTTCTCTTCACACAACGCTCTTCGCCTGATAGACTGTCCCGGAGTGGAGTATTCATTCAGCTTGCTGGAATCTGGGGCTGAAAAGGCTGAGAATGGTCATGAAGATATCAAGGAGCTCGTTATTCTTCCGGAATCAATCGATTTTCCCCACCCATCTCTACGGAGCGCTGATGGAGTCTTCCATACTGGTGATCTATTCAGGGAAGTCCTCCCGAGTTACTATATCAATTGTGGGCGGGATGATGATTGGATCAAAATGGCGAATGCTGCGAGATGTGATACTCGGTAATGTCTCATCTTGTTCTCCTCTTTTGACAACCTATTAAACAAATCTGCATTGCAGCACAATTGAGGAAGAAGTACGTCAGTCATGCAATGACTTGATCTCAGACTGCGTCGTGGTTGGAAGGTATAGACCTAACCCAGCGCTTTTCGTCGAATCTACCACCAGTGAGATGACAGACGCTTCCGAGAAGCCACAGGCAACTTTGGTCCTACGCAAATCAATCTTCGACAGAATCTCTCCTTTGCAACAACATCGATACCATACTGAACGAATTCCTGGCCCGGAGATGATAATAGTGGTACCTAGAGGATCATTGCCGAGGACGGAGGTCAAGGGCAACATACGACGAGCCATCGTTGAGGAGTTGTACAAAGCAGATCTAGATAGAATTTACAATGATGACCAATGTAAGTAGAAGGCAGTTTTTGGCAAGGAAGCTGACCCACATTCGATGATTTTCGGCACATCGTTTGGCAGACAAGGCCGCTTCCGTACTAATATGCAGTTGGTTGTATAGGTATAGTAAAATAGGACATTCTATAGCTAGTAGCTATCTGCGGTTGAGGCCATTAGTCACTTCTTACTTCACTACAGCCTTTTCTATCGGAAATTTCAAAGTTTCATGGCCCATTTAGCCTAATGAGACTGAGGCGTATATGTTCAACGGCGATTAACAGGAAGCGTATTTTGGGGATGGAAGAAAACGAACTGGATAGGGCCTGGACCGGACTTATCCATGTGGCTGTGTTTCCAGACGAGGCGCCCAAACTTTTCGTCTCCAACTTCTATGGTGCATATTCGACATGTACAAGTCCGTTCTCTTACAACAACATCCAATATTGGTATGGAGGGTTTATATACCACTTGTCTTTATCGCTGACGAAGTCCATGCTAAATTATCTTCTCTGAACCCTGTTCTCGAAGCGTAAGTCTGCTGAACTGAACGAAGAAACTGCATTTCCGATTAGCTTCAGCGGCGAGACCATGACCTTAGGATCTTGGTGATATTTCTATATAGTACACCCATGATCCTCGAAAATAAACGTTCTAGCGCTGTTTCGAGTTCAAGCTACTCATATGCAAATGCTCGAAGTGATTTCAGTCAGCATACCCGACTCAGAGATTTCGACTCCATCGGCCACGGCACAAAATTCGACGCTGCTGACCGATGTCACAATCAGCCGTTTTATTGACTACTCAGCAAGGCTGGCTCGGTGAATCGGTCATTGCCCGAGTTTCCCAGATTTGACAACTATTCATACAGCTACCAAGCAAATGGGAAGGGAAGGTTCTACAGTCTGAGAGATGATAAAAGGGATCACATCTCGAAGGGTATTAACATTATCACCTACAGCCATGTCTACCGCGTTCACTGGCAGAACTCCACTTACAAATCTTTACATTGCTGTTGACAAGTACCCCTCCAGGATCGCGTTCAAAATACCCGTACTAGATCCTCGAGACAGTCGACAGGTCAAAAAATGGCAAGAAATCACTTACTCCCAGTTCCTTCAAGATGTCGAATCCTTTGCAAGCTACTGGAGCAAGGTCTTGCTTAAGGATGGTATCGCACCACGATCAGTGGTGACATTCTTGTGAGTCAAAATTCGCGCTATACTGAGTGTACTTTTTATCTTGATTCTCCCTCAAGCCTGAATGGATACACGTACATCGACATTCTTCACATCTATGGCATCTTCAGAGCTGGGTACATTCCACAGCCTATGTCGATTGTCCCGACTGCGCTATTCATCCTTCCACTACTAGAGCACTCCAAATCCAAAGCTCTGATATTCGAACTCCCCTACGCCGCTACGGTAAAGGAATTAGCCCAAACATTGGGTATTCGGACATACGATGCTCTCACTTGTCTTCCAGATTACTCAGGCCAGATAACACTTCCCTCTCTGCCCGAGGCGAAGCCCGAGGATATCGCCATTTTCTTCCACACAAGTGGTTCTACTTCTGGTAAACCCAAGATAGTACCCGGAAACTATAGATGGCTGGACGCTATGGTGACAAAGTTGATCGAAGGAATGAAGTCGGTATCTTTTCATAGAATCGATGTATGTTCATGGATGTAAGACTACCATCCTTTCCTTTTCCCCAGCTGTCTAATTCATGCGTATCAATCAAATTTATTATAGGGGTAGTTTCTGCCATACCGGTCAATTCATCAGTACGTGCATTCATTTCCTGCAGTCTCTTGATGTTCCGCATACTTAATCACACTTAGCAACCATTCGGCATATTGGCTCTGGATCTACCATCGTTCAGCCTCTTGATTCATCCAACTCCATCCCCGATTTGGTGGATAAATTGCTTCTACCTGGACAGGTCGGAATTACGCAAATTTACACCTTTCCTGTTGCACTTATGCACCTCATTCGTCGAGCTCAAAAAGATGAATCTGTCCGAAAGGCATTGGTCGAGCTGGACGCGGTTGGTTACGGAGGAGGGAGCCTTCCGGTTGAGGATGAGCATTGGGCTAGTGCAAATGGTATCAACTTGGTTGTAAGTGTCGCTTGCTCACTATATCAAAGCAGTCATTCATAGAGAGAACTTGCACCTGTCACAGAATGTTTTTGCCAGCACCGAATGTGCTGGGATATCAATGATTTCCGATGGAAGTCGATACTCACCTCATAACGGACTCCATCCCGTCAAGGGTACTCATTATCGTTTCCAGCCCATTGCTAGTGAATCAGAATTGAGCCCCGATGAAGGCATTTTGGAGCTTGTCGTACCTCCTGATTCATCGGACTGTCCTCACCCTTCCCTTCGGAGCGCTGATGGCCTCTTCTATACCGGTGACCTTTTCAGAGAAATTTCTGATGCGCCTGGATATTATGTGAATTGCGGACGGGATGATGACTGGATCAAAATGGAAAACGCGGCAAGATGTGATACTCGGTGAGATTCCTGTCATCTCTTTGTAGAAGTATTATTGACGTACGCTGCGCTTCCGATAGCACCATTGAAGATGAAGTGCGTAGTGCATGTCAAGATTTGATATCTGAATGTGTCGTCGTCGGCAGGTATCGACCAAAGCCAGTACTATTCGTCGAACCGCTAGCTGCTTGGGCTGGATTCGAAGAGGTCAGGTCGGAATCTGAAATCCTGGACTTGAGATCCAGGATCTACGAAAGGATAAGAGACTTACATGAACATCGGTACGAGTCTGAGAGGATCACTGGACCTGATATGATTGTCGTCGTCCCACAGAAGTCTTTGCCCCGGACGGAGACAAAGGGAAATATACGGAGAGCACTAGTTGAAGAGGAATATCATACGACACTGGAACTCATTTTTGGTCATCGATAAAGTACCTTAACTTCCATAAAGAGCGCAAATGACAACATATGTTTTGGTCATGGTTGAATTGCTAAAGTCCGCCGACGAGCCACCTTGACCGTCTAGCGAAAGTAGTACAAGGCACCCCGTCCCGCCTCGTCCCAGCTATCTAAACCTGATTTCAGAAGGTGACACTTATTCGTCGTTATATCGGACGAACTGATTCAATTCATGTATTGCGGCTAACGTATTCAATCGTTCCTTGTCCTAGTACGGTCGTTCACCCCTCAGGCCTCAGGTCCTGGCCAAATCCTGGCTGTGAAACAATTGCAGTCATATGTTTGAATTCAAATTCACATGGAATCTGGTATAGGCTATTCTTGGACCCGTCTCAGCCACTAAAGCATAAGACAAGCATCAGTATACGTTGTGGACTTAGTTTGCCCGAGACCACAGGCAGGTTACAAGGCTGTACGACCTGTAGAGAGTCTGGCCACCATTGGGGTTTACCGCTGGCTTACCCGGTGCTCCGAGTCAAGAAAGGATCTCGGATTTCGCAGAAATTACTGGGGGAAAAGACCCTAGCGATATCTTCGACGTTACATGTCAAGAATACTTCATCAGCTTTCCTGGGAGACGGGCCTCGTTTTTATTCGCGTTCTTCTACAGTCCACGTTGCAGCAGGACCAAGCGGTACATCGCAAAGCATCGGAAATTGAAAAGGCACACAAGGTCGGACCCTGCATCCGAACAGGCAAAAACTTTATTCCTTTTGTTTCATCCAGGCCGCCTGATCGTCACAAGATTTTCTTTTTCCGCCTGGCGTCACTCAGAGGCTTTGTTTCTTTACTGTCATCACAGTCCTTTGTCTACGCTCCTCGTTCTCGTCGTCTCGACCTCGATGCCTCGCGCCGTGAGCACATCCTCTTTCTCAGCCGCTTGATGATTTGTCTCAACAGTCCCAATTCTGACCAGAAACGTAGTGAAGAAGTAGACAACTCAGCAACATGTACAATTTGCGGGTTAGTGATAGCAAACAAGACGGACATGCCACGCCATATGAAGATACACTCGCAAGATAAAGACAAGCTGTGCGCCCTGGTCCTCTAATACCGTTTTGTCCATGCTCATTCATCTACAGAATGCATCGATGTCCATTTCCTGGGTGCCCTTTTGAAAATTTACAGAAGTCCAACGTCGAGACCCACATCCGTACTCAGTGAGTACCAACGTGTTGAGCTTACCTCACAGACTGGTTTTCATGGCTCTTTTGATCTAATGACAGTACAAAGAAGAAGACAAGTCATTGTCCAGACTGTGACTTCACGACTGTAGATCCCGGTTCTCTCACTCGACATCGAAAGCGAATACATGGCTACGTCCCTAAACCCAGGAAACCGCGGCAGTATCGGGCTCTACAAGGTGCTTCCTCGGCTGCAATTACCTCTTCTAAAGGCACTCGCTATTCCCCCTACCCAGCGCCAGAATCCGAAGACGACGATTCCGAATACTCACAAGATCCTACCCCTGTTGCCTCTACGTCGTTCGCATCTTAATCTTAACCGTTCGACAACAATCCCGTGGTTCGCAGACGTGGCTAGGTCTAGCCTCCATCTCTGACTCTATGACTGCGCCTACCGAGTTCCTCGAGCGCCGGACTCGGGCGGCGTCCACGAATTGTCCGAGTCCGCAGGCACGGTGGATTTAGTCGCGTGCTTGGTCTTTTACGGGTTGTTCTTGGTATCCTTAATGTTCCCTGCCTATAGCATGATTCTTCACGAAGTCTAGGCGAAATGTGGCGGGTGCCTAGACCTTGTCTCGGCGTCATATGTTCAGTCGAGAATCCAGAGTGGGAACAAAGGTGCTCAAAGGCATGATTCAAATCATTACAAGGGCTTTCTTTACTTGTCATGTTCACATAGGCACACGTAACTACATACAAAGAGTAGCGTCTTTTGGGTCGTATTTGGCCCTATGTTCCCATTAATGCTCTCTGGTTTGTTGGACCTGAATTGCTTACTCGGTTATATGCTGCTTTGATCAGTGAGATCTGAGCACGAACACCATCAAATCAGTTATGCTAGCACTCCCCAATCAGACCTCGTCCATTACCATCCTTCAGTTCAGTTCGTCTTTGTTTCCCTTAAAGGCATCGTTGGATGAGTTGTGTAGGATCCCTGTGGATCTACACATTTGCGAGGGTATGTTTCTTACATAAATCTCTCTTCACATTCGAGGCACCAGGGGTTAGATGTACTTAGGTACCCATCTTGCTGTCCCTTGATGTTGATGTACAGCGTAATTGAATGCTGCTGTCAAGTCTTGACGGACCTCGCTCCCCTTGAGCCATACTGTAATACCCCAAACTACGCTGGCGGTATCTATCTATAGTTATCTCAGTCGCTTTTAAACTCAAACTTCCTTCTTTCAACGGTTCAACCTTAAACTTTTTTCGACATTAGCCCAGTGAGCGGCAGTTCTGATAGCTCTAGCCCTGCAGAACAATAGCACATATACTTGAGTGGGTATCCTTCCCAATCGTCTGACTGAGGTAAGTAGGAGGCTGAAGGTTTAAATTCGAATGCCGACCGCTGACGCGACACATCAGCTGTGATCACGAGATCGTGACCTGGGTTCTAGATCCGAATCGTGCCGTCACGACTCATCGTCTTCGGTATTTTGTTTGTAATGTGCTAATTTACACAACCACCATGAATTGCCCGTCACGCACCACTATGCCAGAATGCACCATAACTTTATGATTCTCTATTCAAGCCCATTGTGAGATGTTCCTCAAAACTCGCTTTGACGGCTGTGAATAGGTACTATGTACCCGAGTTCTCTCTCTCAGGCTCGGATGCTTCAAAGTTCAAATCGACTTCGTGATCAAAGAGCTCGATGATACGAAGACTTGCATCTGCCTTACCTGAGATACAGAACCTGCGCTAGACGAATTAACTCTCAGCGATTCAAGAACGCCTACTTAATACTTCTGTATATGACACAGTGGTGTCTCAGGGTTACGTAGATGCAAAAGAAGTCCGAGTGGTCGGTGCAGGTGGTCCTGTGAGTTTCATTCATCTGCTCAAACTCATACAAGGACGAGATGCTTTAAATAGCCTCCACTGGGGGGGTAAATTGCTATGTACTACCGTCAAATATTTGGCGAGTGACACGTACAAGATATGGCCTTATTTCCGGTACCATGAAATGGTCACAGTGTGGTTGGACCTGCTCCACAGAGGTTCTCGGTACCAACTCTGCTCTCACTGAAAGAAGCATCTCCGTGTTTTCCAAGATCTTGAGAGCAGTGGCCATCAAAGAAGTCCAAGACGAGGACATCGTTAACTGAATGCCAGCGGATCAGGACGCTTGAGAATCTACTTCAACTGATTTGGAGACCTGTCTTTGAAATATATCCTTCAGTTTGATCTCTGCAAAGCATGGTGAAGACGGTAGGGCAGGTAAGTAGTCACATCCTTTGAAAACTTTGTATTTCTTATAGACAACGGACAACCAGACGTACATGTCTCTCAATATCTCATTCCGTATACTGAAATCATCCTTGGCCTTGCACCCCCCTCCGAGTCCACCACGATACCTCTTGGCTATTGCCCCCAAGTTCACAATCATGCTGATGTTACCGACGTCTTCAACACCCGCATTGATAACGTCAAATCTCGCAACCTTCTAACTGCCACTTTTTATTGTTTCGGGAATGAGACTCCTCGATTGGACTTCTGCATTGGAAAAAATATGTTGGTAATGCTGAAGGTAACGAGTATAGTTTTTAGTACAAAGAAGTCCAATAAAATAAATGTGTACATTACACAAAGCTTGACACTCGCACGGAAAAATCTGTAATCAAAATTTTCAAAATTTCATACTTGGATTGCAAGTGCCGGTCCAGTTAAGGTCATAACGACGTCTTTCTTCACGACCTCGAAAGGGCTGACCTAGGGCATAACCTCGTCGAGAGTGCTAAGGTGGCTGAGGGGATTCTGAGCACGTCGTCAGCCTCCAAAACTGAAATTTACAATTTTTTTTCTCGCGCGAGTGTCAAGCTTGGACTGCGACGGCCTCGTATTCGCCACGCATAAGTAAGTAACTTGGAGATTTTTCCATCCTCTTTTTCTGTCCAACCCTCCTTGCCCAGTGCTGCTACAAATCCTCTATGCTCGATGTAGTAAGGGACCAGGCTAAGGGAAAGGGAATATAGCCAGGCACCTTAGAGCAAGAGCATAGCGTAGCGTTTTAAGGCGCCTGACTATATTCCCTTTCTCTTAGCCTGGTCCCTTACAGTTTGATTCGGCTAGTGAACTACAAGTGAATACAAAGTATAAGTACTGTCCGGATCATAACTGCGGAGTGTATGAAATACAACGGAGTCAAGACAAAGGATAAGGAGGAAGAGGAGGAGGAGTCTATTACCCGGGCTGGGACCAAGGAATGCTATGTATGTAAGAGAACTTGGATGTAACGAGGAGTTGGAAATACTCGGATCTAGGACGGATCGTTACACTCGAATGATTATTGAACTCATACGTAGCATTGAAGATGTACTTCAGCTGTCTGCGATGGCCAATTGCGAGAATGATACACTTGTGCCATAATACTACACTATCTGCCCCTCCGAAATCTCAAGGACAAGTGGGAGGCGGAATAAAATTCCAGCACATTGGGTAAAGGGGAAGGAGGGTCCAACCTCAGGCAAACATTTTTCTGATCTCACCTACTCAATGGGGCATTTCGAGCTTGTTTTGGATAATTACCTATAGTTACATAACTAAGAGACTTATCTCAAGTCTATCCAATTCCACAAGAAGCTGCAAATATGTATCCTGGATGGAGTCGGGGGTGAGCCTGGTGTGCCCACATCTCATCTCTTCCCTTTTTGGTAATAGGGGCTATTGGTATCTAATCTTCAAGTCATGTGATTCTTGATATACCATATAGGGCAGGTGGGGGATGCGTCCAGGTCACTAAAATTTTTTTCTGAGTGGAGTTGCTATCACGTAGAGATTTTTTAATCCACCTCTTCTAGACTCGTTCCCTGTCGGTTGGTAAAGGTGCCCTGGCGGAGTTTGAATGGGGGCACAGTGGTTCGGCAGAGCGGATGAAACCGAGCCTCCCTTGCTCAAGGAATACGAATCGAGATGAGACTGTGTCTGCAACCTTCAGCAAGTACGGTGGTCAACGGTCATTAACTCATGATGTTTCTCAGTTGAGGCACATTTGTACTCATCATCGCAACAGGTTCGTCAGTGGCCAATGTCTGCGTAATCTCCAAAACTTGAAGCAATTCAGATGTCTGGACAGTGGACTGCTGATTTGCTGCTGATTATCTGCGTCCACCAAAAATTATATTCAATACTATTTTATTATGAGGACCTATTCGTTTATCTGCCCTTATCCTCACATGTAAATTGACATTCTCGTTCCCCCTTCTGCTTATTGTCTGTAATAATGTTGTGCAAGTATTATAGGAGTGAGCTCAAATCGCCGCTCGAATCGTATCCCGGGAATATATATCCTTTTCTGTCACCACGGCAGACTCGGCACCCCCTCCGCAAATTTGCCGCAAATTCTCCGGTCAAGCTTTCATCGAGTGACGACCCAGTACCCAGTCCATGGCCTACATCTACCTTTTCAGAGTCAATGATTCAATTGCTTTTTTGGTAATGTTGGTGCAATGGAATGAGGATTCGTACCTGTCGCTGTATACAGTGGCCTGCACCGAGTCATGGACGTCATGGACACTGAACATCCAAGTCGTCATAGGTATCTGCTGACGGTCCACCTGCTGATACATACACCTCAAGAGTGTTCTATGCCGTACTATAACCTGTCTATTTGCGTATCTCAAGGCGACTATAAGACGGTGCAAACGACCGCTGATCTTTGGACCCTGCCCACCATGATGTTGACAAAAGTTCTCTACTATCTCCTGTCAATCACTTTGCTCAAAGCCTACGCTTCTCCAAGTCCAAGCACCACACCAGTCTTGAGAGACCTCGCAGAGCCAAGATTCTTTGGGGCAGCCCTCAATACTACGTTTCTATTTGCGGACAAAAAATATACTCAATTGGCTCGAACGCAGGTATGTGCGGCTTGAACAATACTTCCGTAATTACTCGGGCTCTAATTAAATGTCTGTAGTTCTCTATCTTCACCCCTGAAGATGAGAGTAAGTTGATGATACAGGTTACTCTGATGAAGTGGGATTAACACGTCCTACGTTATAGTGAAATGGGGAGAGATAGAGCCCGTCCAAAACGTATTCGATTTTACTCGGGCGGACGAGATCGTGAACTTTGCGGAATCCGTAGGGGCCAAGATTCGAGGTCACAATTTTCTTTGGTCAGTATCTAAGCTAGCCCTGCTGATCTGTCACTATATTCGTACCTCCGTTTTTCACAGGGAGACGCACCTTCCCCCTTGGGTCAATGAATCCCTTTCCGCCACGGAAATCGATAGACCATTGAAACATCATATTACGACCATCATGCAACACTACAAGGGTAGAGTTTACGCATGGGACGTCGTCGTGAGTTCATGACTCCAAGCCTCCTGTCAGTTCAAATGACGTTCCCTCCTACTTCCAGAACGAACCAATCAGCGACGATCCCAATGCTACATTCAGAGATGATATCTGGACTCACAAACTTGGGCAAGAGTCAGTGGCTAAAGCGCTAACCTACGCAAGGGAAGCCGACCCCGTTCCCAAATTATAGTAAGCTATGGATCTGAAGCTTTTTGGCCAGGCGACGACTGATGACTGTCCCGGTGCTAAATTAGCATTAACGACTACAACATTGAAGGTATTAATGCCAAGTCGAACTCACTTTACGAAGTGGTTAAATCTTTGAAACAAGATGGTAGGTTTTCTCAATACTAGTAGCGGTTCACGAATCGAATTCGACATACACTGGCAGGAATCCCTCTCGACGCTATCGGCTTTCAGTCGCACATTACACTTGGTCAAGTTCCTTCATCCATGCAAGAGAACTTGCAACGCTTTGTGGATCTGGACTTGGATGTCGCTATCACGGAACTTGACATCAATTTACTTGGACCTGCGAATGAAACAGCGCTCGCTCAGCAGGCTGAAGACTACCATTCCGTCGTCTCTACATGTATGGAAATTGAGCGTTGCGTCAGTGTAGTGAGTGCCTTTGTGCGGAGAAGCCTATGATCATGTTTGACGGTTGAACTGCATTTCAGACTGTGTGGGGCATCTCTGACGACCATAGTTGGATCCCCAACGGTGAAGTCCTACCATGGGATGGGAACAAAAATCCCAAACCAGCATTCTTCGCCATAGGCGATGCCTTTAAACGGAAGTGATATGGCTCTTCTAATCATGAATTGTAGTGGTCTGATAGTTTCTAGTTTGTTACCGATGATGATATGCGAAGAGTGATCCCAATATACACATTTATCTGGTACGTAGTTGAGACGGACAAGCTTAGTGGCCATGAGTGGTATGATCAGACAGTGGTTTATTACCATGGCTGCGGCCTACAGAGGTGATCATTCTCATCTTCCTTGCTTCGTAAATTCTTTCTTTCCATAAAATGTGGTTCTTCTTTCACGTCAGTAACCCTCATGTAATCCACGAGTCAAATTCATCTCCCTTGACTCCATACAACCGCACATCCCCTAAACTTCCTAGGTTCAATATTCAATGTGTTTGAGATATACTTCATTGAGCCCAGCCATCTCCTGCAGTATTGCTCGTCTATTGGCCAATCCTGCACATTTGGGAGGGACATCTTGACCTAATTAAAACAGCACTACAATATTCTCATACCTTCGGAGGTCAGACAGCATTGCAAAGAGAGCATATATGCATCTATTTAGCAAAACTAGGAGGGAGATTTTGGGCAAAGATGAGCCTTCCGAGTCGTTTGTTCAAACAGGCGTTTTCAGAGGACCCGTGGGAAACTGTAGTTGCTTCTAGCCCAATAACAAAATCCATTACGTCAAGTCCCCTTTTGATTACAATGCAACGGTACAGCGAGTGGAGGAACGAGCCAGTGAACGATGATCGAGTAGATCTACTAGATGCTAGGAGTTATTCTGAACTCCAAAAGTGATGTGGCTCGTAGGCAAACTCGGATTCATCGGACTCTGCAAGATAGGATCTCGAATCTGGTTTGTTAATTCCAGATCGCCATATTAATACCCAGCTACAAGACAAGTAATGGCTTTTCCTAATCCTGTTAACACCCTCCACATTCGTCCAGAGTTCTCCACTGGATCCGCCAGATCCTTTCGAATCTCCCTCGCCACATCTCTATCTCTCGACATGAGTATCCCAACGCCACCCATGATTCATCTCAAAGCCACCTCTGGCAGTTTTCCCTTTCAAGAAAAATACATCTTCCCCCCTGGCCCAGGATTTCCTCCCATAATCCTGGGTGTACAAATTCATCCCATTCACGGTCAGTTATCGACCCGTCGAGCTCTTCCCACAAATGGGTACTTTGGTCCGATACGTGCTGGTACCGGGAATATGGTCTCTTCGGTCGCTCTGGGTGCGAATCACGCCCAAATATGGACGGCGAATGGACAGGTTGGTTAGGCCGAATGCCTGTACCACAATTGCTATTGGTGCCCTAGACAATCTAACGTGTCGTATGTAGATTTTCATTCTGGATACCGAGTCTCCGTTCGGAACGTACATAAATGATGAGCGCCTGGACGGAAGACCAAGAGCTTTGAAGACAGGAGATGTCGTGGTGCGTTACTACCATGTTTTTTTCACTCTCTGAGAGCGCGACTGACATGAAGTTTCGAAATTTCTTCTCAACAGAGACTAGGTATTCAGCTAAAGAGAAGCCAGACCACTCCGGCGCACGTAACGGAAGAGCAATTACTTCCAATTATCGCCAGAGTTATACTGACTGGGATACCAGGTGCTTATGCGTAGACAACGTTTAGTCACTGAGTTCTTGTACATGTAATTATGCACTACTCTTCCTTACCTATCACATACAGTAGCTACATCGGATTGCCTCCCGGACCCCCGGTGTATCAGTTCTTGTTCCCAGCCCGAGTAATACACTCCCTGCTCCTCCTTGCATTGGTCTATGGAGATGGAGAATTCACAAGCGTATTACAACGATCAGAATATTAAAAATTTCAAAGAGAGAATCAGAGCATTGCGTTGATTCGCTCCTTGCGATTTCTGGTGGCACGAGTTTCAATCAAGGTTAGTGGTGAAAGAATGGCTCCTCGAGTCGATCGAACCAGTATCTTGGACATTAACGAAGAAGGTATAAGGTTTACAACTTCACTCACCCTTCTTCATCCACTATCCTTTCAACGTCTTCTTTATCACCTCGCAGCAGACTGGCATCTTCATTCCATGAGACGAGCCGGCTACATATTCGGTGGCTATCAGAGGGAATCCGTGAAACGCCATACGGATCGCCCCCTTCAACGACGCTGATTTGGCTTGCAAGATCTTCCGGTGATCTGGGTGCGGTGGGGTCGCTCCCCATCATGCGGCGTGGGCTTTTTTACCTGTCCTAGCAAGGACCTACAAAGGCACAGTGCGGTTACGCCTGAATAGGGGCTCAGGTTTTTCACCCTGGCATCATTCTCAAATTGGGAGGTAGATAATAGCTGCCAGCGCTCATGCAATGCCTTTATTATGCTACTATCTATTCTTTTCATACTTTATCTCGTGATTTCTTTTATACTTGGGTTCGTCGAGGTCGACATACCTTCTTAGTCTATTTCTTAGATAGGCGGAGATGAATATCAGTTTGTAAACATTGTAGGCAAGACTAATACATTTGATTACATGAGTCCTCCCAAAGGAGTGAACGCAGATCGTTCGATGGTCCTGTACGTGTTTATGCCACCGTGAGGGTGAGTGCGAGTGTTCTGTGAACGGAATTCGAAAAGAGATGGTGCAGATCTGATACGACGTGATAAGTACCTGAAAAAAAAAAAGCCGACATGACGCCTCTCGGCCCTCGGGGAATAAGTAATTATATTTGATTACATGAGTCCTCCCAAAGCAGTGAACGCAGATCGTTCGATAGTCCTGTACGTGTTGATGCCACCGCCAGGGTCTGTGCAAGTGCTCTGTGAGCGAAATCTGAAAGGAGATGGCGTAAATCTGACACCGCATCATAAGAACTGAAAAAAAGCTGACACGTCTCTCAAGGAATAAGTAGTGTTTATTGTTTTGTCACTCCTTATATCTCCACTGTTGCGTTTAAGAGGAGGAATTACAATGCAACAAAAGCATGGCCTTCTGAGTGATTATTACTAGCAATCACACGGCGGAGATGCAGGAGAGAAACAGAGCAAGTTAGTAGTGATTTATCGGGATGAGATCTAAGATGTGTGTTGGACAAAGTTGCTTAGAATATCCTGAGTCGAGAATCCAGTCGGTATCAATGGGATACTTGTGGCTGGAACAATCCAGACCTGATTCAAAACCTTTTGCTCCGTGTCGAAAACAAGGTTGTGACAGCCTTTTCTACTGTGGCAGTCTGCAGCCTGCTGTACAGTGATATGATACATCGATTCCGACCTAAGTTCCGAAATATATAACTCGTTCTCCCTTTGTACAACTCTGGTGCGAAAAAACAAATGACAGTCTCTTACACAGAAGAACCTGAGAGAATATGGCCAGCCCTTCATCTGCAGAAAATTTTGGGTACAACCCACAACTCGAAGCTGCAAAATTTCGCTCGAAGACCAAACCTGTAAAAATTGGATTTTTTGAACAGTATTATTGCCATACATCTGGCTCTTGAAATTGGTCCGGCAGACCTGAGCTTAAAGAACCAAGCTAGACATAGGAACTTCTTGAGAAAGAAAAGGTACTTACACTGCATTATCAAATGAATTGAGATGACTCTAGGAAAAGAAAGAAAGAAGCGGGTTTCGACGCTGGAGAAGTTTGACGAATTGATACTGCTACTAGATACAAGAAATTCAGTATAGGAAATATAAGAATAATGTTATAGTAATAATACATCGATTTTAATCCATGTTCCGGCATCTGCATCCTTGAGCGATTACACAATCGACGGAGCCACCGAACCCAAAGAGCTAGTAGCAGTAGCAGCCGACGTCGCCGGCGTCACCGGCAACGACGGTGTAGGGCTACCCGTCGTCACTTTCAACCCATTTGAAAACTCGGTCAACACATCCGACCCAAGCACATCCCTCGTTCCTTCCGGAACCGTCCCAACATACGCATTGAAGTTATAAATTCCGCACTGACACGTGTTCTGAATTTGCTTCAAACTCGTCGCTCCTATCACCTTGCTTCTATTCCTACTCAATGTGAAGGTTTGAGCGCGTACTTGGAAGGGTACGGAAACCGCTGGTGCGCCAGCTGCTGCGTTGAAGGTGTATACCATAGCACCAGTCTGGACGGCGACCGTCCCGGGAGAAGTGAGGAGAGAGACAACAAAGATATTGTCAGACATAGTGTTCCAACCGTCGGGAATATCGGTAGAATTGCAATTGAGACTCTTCGGAGTGATACGGTACCAGTAAATTAATCGGTCATTCTGGATGTACGCGCTCGGCGAAGATGCGCCAGCTTTGTACGCTGCGATAAACGGTTTTGCCATATCTAGCCAGTCGTTGTGGGGTCTGTGATGCATGTTTTGGTCATTTTGGACCTTGACGAGATACGTTAAAAAGTATGCTTACATATCGTTCGCCCATTTAGAGTTTACATCGTCGTAATGGGGCGAAGACAATGGACCAATGTAATGAGATTCTCCATAGTCATTCCAAGTCACCATCTCTACGAACCGCGGCTTGAGTGAGATAATCTCGAACCACTGATTATACCACAGCAAATCGCAGGGGAAGACCCAATCCTTGTATGGCCCTTCTGTGCCGTAGTGGGTGGCTACATAAAGCATGAGGATCGACTAGGCCAGTAAATAGGGAATATGACTTACAGAATCATCCGGAGGCGGCTGTGTAAGACAGCAGCAACAGAAAATTGCCTGCTATTAGTATAGATATCAAACATCGAAATAGAGCTCTTACGAGCAACCTATCCTTTCCCCGCCAACGCATTTGTATACGTCTGATCGCCATTATTCATCGTAACCGAAGTTCCCATCCAACTGGGTAAAATTACCTTGCCCAGGATGAAAATTCGGCGTGAAATACAGACTACTCATCACTGCCGCCCGTATCGTCGTGACATTTACCCCGTCTCCAATGAAGGAAGACACAAAGACTTTGTTGTCCTAATAACTGTGCGGGGTAGGAAGCGTACTTGTTGATAAAACCAGCGATTTGAGGAACAGAGCCGGATATACTGTAATAGTTGAAGTCGAAAGAAAGGAAGACTTTCATGTTGTTTTTGGCTGCAGAGGCGTAAGCGTATCCGAGTTGTGTGTCCGTAAAGCTGTCAGCTTCCGATGTTGAGCGCAAAAGCGTCGATTCCAGCGGCTTTGGCGCGGGTCATATCTGCATCGTAGGCAGAGGAAGTGGTGCGATGACATTGGTAAGTTTGAGAATTAAGATCGTCTTTCAAAGCTCTATACTCACGATGAAATGACAGAAAACCAATTTCCCCGTAGCCTACTATTCGTACCAGTCTGGGGAGCATGAACAGAGACAGCTGAAGCGAAGACTGTACCGCTAGAAGTAGCTAGTAATGCTGCAAATAGGAAAGATATAAGAGTGGAATGCATTTTAAATTTGGAGTTGATTTTCACATACAAGCCAAATAGACGAGTCTTTCTACGCAGACGCCAGAAAATGTTCCATCAAGGCACTGATCAGGCCGTTATCCCATGCTGGAGCTCAAAATGGACAACATTCTGAAGTGCTGCGCCGGGTGGCGGGATCATGTCGATTCAGGAGGATGCAGGTATGATCGTAGGGATATGATCCCGCCCAGAGCAGGATCAGTGTCAGAACGTATGTTGATACAATACCTTGAGAATGAAATCCGGTAGCCTGACGGTTTTGGTTCGGGCATTAGAGACACTTCGAGAACATTGAGATAGCAAACAGATTGAGTTTATCACTTACTCGTGCGTATACATCTCGGGAACTCGTCTATCATCCCACTAGCCCTGATTCACGAGAGTCACTAGAATATGTCATGGAAGGACACGCTCCACCGACGACTTCGACTCACCTTCAAGGATCTGCAAATGTTACTGCGACGACTCGCACCTTTACTCCAACTACATGGAGGAGATGAATCTTGAACGGGAGTAATTCTTTACAGGCGACAACGCGCATCCGCGACTGTAGAAATGAAGACGATTGGGATGGAGTCAGTAAATAGCTCAAAAATGACTTAGGAACGAAAACTATACCTCATGCACATCTCGCCGACTAGATAAGCATGACTATACATTACGCACTTTCCTAATCGTGAAGTAATGGCTGGGGGATGTAAGACAAAGTCAGGAACAGGAGCAATACAGAGCCACACTTACAGAGATAAGAAAAAGCGAGGAAGCCTGACCATCGGTTCCGAGGGGATTGAGAGGGGATCGCCCTTTGAGGTACATACATTCCTACACACCAAAAAGGGACAAATTTCCGCTCGACGGATATGTGAACGGATATGTGCATGGAAATAAGATATATTTGGAACCTGGATTTCAGTACAAAAAGATGATGTATCTGTAAGGTAGATATCTGAACAGAAAGTTGCTATATAAGGATGCATTTTAGTACATTTGATTGATGTGCAGAAATATTGCATATCAAAGCTATTGAAAGAAGTACAAAAAGACCTCATATCAAGGCTCCGGATATGGTTATGGACATGGGTCTGGAAAGACAATAAGTCCGGCTTCTTGATATGGGTACCAATAATTCATATCTCCGTTGAACGGATATGCCAGAATCCGCATATCCGTTCAACGGACATATGAACTATTGGTACCCATATCTGGAAGCCGGATTTATTGTCTTTTCGGATGCATATCCGTAACAATGTCCGGAGCCTTAATATGAGGTCTTTTTGTACTTTTTCCCCATAGATTTGATATGCCATGTGTCTGTGCACCAGTCAAATGCACCAAAAGACTTCCAGATATATTGGCTTTCTGTTCAGATATCTAGTCTACGGATACATCATCTTTTTGTACTTATATCTAGTTTCCGAATATATCTCATTTTCGTCCACATATCCGGTCACATATCCGTCGAGCGGAAATTTGTCCCTTTTCGGGGTGCTAGATCTGATCTCTCTTCAACGATAGTCCGGAAGAAACTCATGATCATGATGAAATCGAAGCAGTGGGACCAGAACACTGACTGTTTTCGGACTGTTTCTTCGGCAGGAGTCTTCCAGGGTCGTTTGTGTGCCTATTACCGCGAAAGGTGGGTTTTTGATGACATTCCTTTGAGAAAGGAGGAAAATACGAAAGTGAACAAGCAAAAGAAACCGTCGCGTCGAGCGGTTGGAAGTATTAGTAAACCACTCTGGGAGGAGGAGAGGAGTCGTCTATTACCAAAAAACCTGGGTCCAGACGGTCCTCACATGTCTCGACGCGTCCCCTATTTCTGTTCTGAACAGCGTGAGTAGCACCTCATATTGCATACAGAGCCCAGACCTGGCCCAGACGTCAAATTCAGGAGTCAGGGCGGTGGCAACAGAGCAGAGCTACGGATCCCCGTCAACTTGAACGCTACGAATACGCTACTTGGACGTATGTGGGGTATGCTGAGTCTTCAGGATGAGAATTTTCAAGGCAATCTAATTCTGAGGGCCTTCTGAGGTGCGGAGTCTACGTCCTGAGTATGGAGTAAGACTAAGGTATCCAAATCATAATATAACTCTGTAACTTTGTACCTAAGTAGGCGTACTATAAACCTTGGAGTATGAGTAACGACAACGAAAGTGAAAGTCGTGAACGAACGAACGTCTTTCGTGTTGGTCCCATCCATTCTGTCGACAGCAAAATAATGAGATCCCCGCACATGCACATGCACAAACCACTCACTAGTGCTGTATACACTCCGCCGCTGCAGCCTGCAGTCTTGACCCCCGTCTGGTCACCCCGCCCCGCCCCCTTCTCATTCATATCTATCCCATTCCCCATTCCCAACCTCTCCAACTCACAACCCAAACCCGCAACCCGCACCCGCACCCATCCCCCACACCCCTCCCCTATTCCTATCTCTTCCCCCCTCGTCCCCCCTTGACAATCACATCCACATCCGTACACCCAACACCCAACACCATGGCTCTCGTTGGTCGAAACCCAGACTTAATCTTAATCTCAATCTTAATCTCCCCAACTAACCGACAGAACCGACACAGGTCCCCGTATCGAAACCAAAAGTTGAAGGCCTCTGTCTTCGTGGACAGTCACAGGCGACATTGGTGGTGCATCAAGCAAAGATACAGGTACGGGCATCGTCATCGTCAGTTAAGCCGAAGCCGACAGTGAGGCAGGTGGTAGTGGTGGAGAAGCGCCCAACGATGAGGGTAAAGATTCTGGTATTGGCGTAGGTACTTTGACGACGTTTAGGTTGGAAATGACAACGTCGGGGTCGGGATCAGGTGTCGAGAATATGTGGATGTGGATGAGAAGGAGAATGAAGATGCGAAAGCGCTGGCGTCTTTATTCCCATTCCCAATGAATCGGGTGTCGGTGTCGGTGTCGGTTCCGCACTAGAGCCTTCTCAGGCTCCATTTCTGGATATCGATATCGTTTTGGACATGCCTACACCTTGAGGTTCCACGAGTAGGTATAGCTACACCCACAGCTGCAGCTGCCGCCCTAGCTCGGCTTGCTGATGAGGATGTAGAAGTAGATGCGGAGGCGGAGACAGATGCAGAGATGTCTGTACCGGCTTTTACTTTTACACGGGCACAACCTCGTCTGACGGTACTGGACGTAGAGTTTGTGTCGGTGGTGCTGGTGGTAGCGGGGTGGGGATTGCACGTAGACGAGGTAGAGGTCGAGGTGGAAGCGGAGACACCAGAATCAGAGGACGTAAAACTAGGTTGTGCCGTTGACGACTCTGTCGCTGCAGGTACTGCTGCTGCTGCTGCACCAGACTAGGATGTATTGACAGTAGGCGAAACGGGCCTATGTATACGCCTCCGTGACCGTGAAGTCGAACCCTCGTCTCTACGTCCTCTAGACCCTGATCCAGAACGACGAGAATCGTGCCTGCTCAGACCGGCATCACGATTAAACGCCACGGTGAAGCTTGGTGTTAGGGAATGACGTCGAGCTTGTGATATTTCGGGGTCGTTGGTGTAGGAGAAAGAGAAGAGGTCAGGGGTGAAGGTGAGAATGAGAATGGTGTCTGTGTTCGTGAGTGAGAGGGACCCGGAGAAGCTGAAGGTGAGCTGGAACTGGAACGGGATTATCCGTTTCGTTTGGATACACTTGCAACGGAGAGTTCTCTCAACGACCCGGAAGGCACAGCATTCTTCAGCGTCTCAGTTTGGACTTGGATACCGGATGTGGTAGGAGCGAGAGGCGTTGGTTGGTGTGGGATGAAAGAGCGTAATACGAATGAGAGTGGGAATGACTATGTGTATGTTGGCTAGACCGAACAAGCGAGACATCTCTTGAACCAGAATGAGAATGTGAGGATGAAGAGGCGTTCACGTTCACCATTTTGCTAGCAAATCCTTAGGAAAAATGAAACAAGCAAAGAAAGGAAAGATACATACAAACCTTCCCTTCGCTTTAACAAACCCATCTAACCTCTCTCGTATCTTCCTCCTTTCCGCTTCTTTCTTATCTCCTCCTCCAAATCCTGGTCATATGCGTATCCTGCTGTTCAGGAACATGGACATCAATTTCGTTGGGCAGCAGCCGGAACCACTCGGAACTCTTCGTCAGCGGATCAGATTGAGAGCGGGGCTTCCTTCTACGACTATGATAGCAAAAAATTGCGAAAAAGATGGGAAGCGGTAAGAGTACACGTCGCTGTAGAGCGTTACGAGGTCTAAACGCTATTCACCCACCAAATTCCCTGAACACGTGACTTTCTTGGTAAGCCCGCCGCGTCTGCGCTCACCACAGAGTCCCTTCGAGTACGCGTTCGGGCCTGCGGCTCGTCAACGCGGCGCTCTTTCGTCGCCTTTTGCTATATTTAGGAGAGTTACAATGTATCCCATTAAGTGTAGCTTAAATATAAGCACTGCTAAAGTATATATTGGTGTAAATGAAGATTCACATACAAAAGCCACTGCAAGGGGGTCCAGGATTTTGTAGGGTCATATAGCGTCGGAAAAAATTTTAAAGCCTCGGACGCTGGACTAACTAACTGTTACATAAGCTTATATACCAAATATGGTAATGATAACCCGGGTAGATCCGAGTTTTATCTCCGGAGAGCTCCATAAATGTCTCTAGGTCTACTGCAGCTTCGTAAGACTCTCTCAAAAGTAATTGCATTTATGGTTAACAATTGTTCAAAATATTGTTTGTTAGAGAACAAATGGTGATTCATACCTAAGATTACCTTACAACCCAGTCAGAACCCCTTCCAGACCCTAGAATAGAGGGGGTTCCAAAAAATTTTTAACGGCCTGGCAGCTGGACTAACTAACCACCCCTATATGGAAATGCTATCATGTGGAGCCCCCTTGAGCCACTGAGTATTATATATCTAACTTGTAGACGAGCTTCCAGCCTTGTCAAATTGATGGAACGCGCTGCAAATTGGCTGAAAAAGACCAAAAAAACTTCGCCGCCATTGTTCATTATTTGTCTCTGTAGGAGTCTGTACCAACATCTCACTAGTAAATATGTACTTGTCCCATTGTATATTATGAATATACTTACTTAATGTGATACATTGTAACTCTCCTAAATATAGCAAAAAGCGATGAAAGAGCGCCGCGTTGAAGAGCCGCAGGTCCGAACGCGTACTCGAAGGGACTCTGCGGTGAGCCCAGACGCGGCAGGCTTACCAAGAAAGTCACGTGTTCAGGGAATTTGGTGGGTGAATAGTGTTTAGTCCTCGTAACTAGCGTTTAGTGTTACGAGGCCCTTTAGGCCGTGTCGACCCCTTTCTCACGGGTTCAAAAAATTACACGCCACCTCAGCGCTCCGAAGTGCCCGAAATCAGCCTTCGACTTGCCGCTCAAGCTTACAAAGCATTGACATTCTCACCGCTGCGACCACGACGGTCTAGTCAGTCACCGTCGTATGCGTCTTCCAATAATGACTGGGGGGTATGGCCGCAAGCGGCGAGAGCCGAACCTTTCTTTAGGACGAGAAGGATATACATACGAGAGCAAAGAATAGAAGTGATGTCATCGACAGTCTCCAGAGTTGCACAGAAAGAACACTGGACGCGTTTCACGGCGGCGTTATAAGATTCTCGAAGGATGTCCAATTTTTCGCTCAGAGGCAAGATTTCCAGCCAATCTGGTTGAGTTTCAATGTTTTAGGTTGAGGTGACAGGCCCTTATACTAATACAGCAATCTTCTTGTCGTTGTCGTCTAGAATCTTCTTAAAGGAGTGTGCTCGTTCAGTAAGTCGGCCTGTTTTTCGCAACCCAATACGGAGCCTAACCTACGTGTACATTTAGGATGACATTGATGGGATCCGCTTTCAAAGGTTCATTGGTTGAGGGAATACACTGTGAGTCTGTAAAGGTGGTTGTTGGAAGGGCCCATTGCTGGAAGTGCTCGCTGTATAATATCGAATTATTCCATGTATCTACATATATCTTAGCTCTCGCAATGATATCTCTTTTGATGTATATTAGGAATCTGAGGTACAAGAATGCAGTTCTACTAATACTATTTAGCAGCTTTTCCGGCACCTTTCAAGTAGGTTTTCTGACTAATTTTGAAAGCAGGAGGCAACTCTTAAAAGCGATCGGGCCTGGGTTTTGAAAGCCCGACGCGGAACAGATAAAAGTCGCAAAAAGCCGGTTTGCCGTTTTACTGATTCTAGCGGCGCATTTTATGCGCCAGTCCCCGACTCCGTTTGAAGCAGTGTCTTGTTTCCCTTTTGTTTCCTCTCTTGTCTACATATCTATCATGATCAATCAAAGATAAACCGAAGTGGGTGATTTCTTAGTCAATGGCGATAATAGCTCAATGGAGTCTCTGGATATTATGGTCCATGACCAGCACGCCCAAGATCTCGTATGTTTTGCCTAAGTAACTCTTCTTCGGTACATTGGAACTAACCACTCCATTCATTTAAAGGTACCAGACTATTGTTTCAGCATTGGCAATTCATCATACAGCTTAAGCAACTATAGTTGTTCTGAAATTACCTCTCCACCTCTCACTGTTGTCTATTCAGGGCCTCATTCACCATTGATGCTATATCAAGATTACAACAACCCTATGCGGTATCTACGCCCTTTTCTTCTTCGCCCATTTCTCCTCCTCCTCAGTCCTAGAGTCACACCTACCCTTGCAGCCTCAGCTACCTTTCTCTCAGCTCCTGGATGTCCAGAATCACCAGCCAGCTCAAGAGCATTTGATTCTATTGATGCTCTGCAAATGCAATAGAGCCTTTTAATATATAGGGCTTTGGACATTATCACAAGAGGCAGAAGGATGTCTCGATGGTCTGGCACAGTTCAATGTATTGATCAGAGTGTAAGTAAAGCATCGCCTGGAGATATATGGAAGCGCATCAAAACCTGATGATCGAGCGTCTCCGGACTGTCCAAAACGGAAAGCAATATTTATTATTCTCACACTTCACCATGTCCACTCTCATCGTGTCGGGTCCTGGAATGTCCTTTCCCCTTGTCTTCTCCCTTGAATATTCATTTTCGTAGGTTCTTTGGGATGTCCTCTTGACAGGGAAATATGTAGCTAGGCGAATAAGTCAGTGGCCATAATCGTTGTCGTCGCTGTAGGTATAGATGGCGGGCGTTACTGATTAGTAAAGATAAGATAAGATAGGACCAGTAACAGCCAGCAAGATTTTATGTTATCTTATCAAAGTCCCTGTACTGAACAAATCACAGTACTATCATTGCCGGTTCCGAGACTGGCCAGGATTTTGTATGTCCTACACCCACCCTTTACCAGTTTCAAGGCAGTGTCTTTGGCGAATTGACACATCCTTGTAGAAGCCATGATTCGCTTCGGACACAGAGCCCAACGCGAGTGGGGATGCGCGGATACTTTAATATTCCATACGAAATTGCCTCTTCAACACACGATCTCCCAGAGGAAAGATCCCCGCTGCCGAAGTCTACGAGTATTTGCACAATCCAGTCCCACCGTCAGAGTCTCTCGACCCAAAGAAGCCGATGGAACGCGATGGAAACAAATGACCTCATGCGGAAATCGCCGTTTCAAATTTTAAACCCCCCTTGCCAGGACCGGCTGATCGATCGGTGGGACACGTCCCTCTCCTCCCTTCGGTCGGAGTCGGGGATGCACAACCTTGGTTTTTTTCGAGAAGTAGCATCAGTGACGTCTAACAAGTTTCGTTTGCGAGAAGGATTAGAGGTCCGGCCGAAGTTTCAAGCCCTTGGCACTGTCGACACAATTGGCAGATGAAAGTGACGGAAATTTGCATAGGTTTGCCTGTTCTGCCTACTCACGCTTCACAAGGCATAACTGCATACAGCGGTCAAGCGAGAACTCTGAGTGAAGGATATTAGTCAACTTATTTGCTCCATTGGGTTCCATGACAGTCACACCGGAGTGTAATGTAGCAAGCTTCTTTAGCTCATGGATACTGAAAGACTTTGACACAATTAAAGTATGTACTACATCATGTTTCTGATTAGTGCTAAGTTTTGCAAAGTGCAGGTGATGATACAGAAATTTTGATGCAGCTGTATTGCCAGTAGTCAATTACGAGGCCGAAGAATGAGGCTGAGTTGTTTACACTGCGTTTCTGCAGGTGACTATGTCAATTACGTCCCGATTTCTCCCGTCTGTTTCTTTCCGCATATTGGACACTCCAATCTATTTGTGATTTAAATTAGTGTTTTGAGAAATGGTAAGTAGTTGCCCTTTGTATATAGCTTTTGAAGGATTTTCTGAAAAACACACAAGTGATGATGATGGCAAGCATAATATACAGAAGGACCATTTCAGACTATGTAAATGGAGTGTATAGACTCAGTTCAGGTCAATGTGTAAGGTCCATAGTGAGGAGGAACACCCTATGTACAGTTTAGTCAAAAGAACTCGTGGAATTTTTGACAGCACCCTCCGGCCTTGTACTCGCCACGCCTCAGTGCTGGCCCACACCCCCTTCATAGGGACACATGGGAAGAAGAGGCAGAACTTAGAAGCAGGCATAGTGTGCGGGCATGGAAAAGGAGTCAAGGTTGGGGGTATTGTCATATCCATAAATTGACCATAATCATAATCCTTTTCTTTACCCAATTTCTTACCAATGTCCATGTCATAGAAAACAGAAGGCACCTGCAACAAAGAAGCTGCTGGAGACGCTAGAGAGAACAGGTTTCAGAAAGCTACCCTAACATGCACAACCTCAAAATCTGTTCTAGCACAATCCTAAAGCTCTCAAGGATAGTACCAAGCCACTAACAGGAAAGCCTTCTGTATTATTTCCCTCAGCCACACCAGTACGAACCGTATCCAGTAATACTCCCGTACCTGTACCCGTCCAGTACCGTATAGGCTTCAAAACCAAACAATTACCAGTACGGGTATACCGTACCAGTACTGAGCCCGTAAAATTTACGGGCGTACCAGTATTACTGGACGGTGCGAAGCCCTACCGGCGAGTTGTGCCTCGGTATTATCTTGCTCCGACGCATATCTATCCTTATCTAGCGCGTTGACGATCCTCTTGCAAATCCCTGGACGAACCGACTCGTCTATCCCATTGTCCAGGCTCAGCCTGACCGACTCTTCTCGCACTTCCTCATTATTAGTAGCGTGTCGCTCGTCCTGATGCTCCACCTTGGCACCATGACACATTGCAGGATAATGCTCACTTGTCCTCCTCCAGTTCTTCCCCTTCGTATAATGAGCCTCATGCTCTCTGTACCTTCCTACAACGGCTTTTATGTAGACTATTGTATGTACCTTTTTGGGCCACAATGGCCACAGACTCGTATAAATACAGTCTTGTAGATAGAGCCACCTCAGACATTGTTTCCCTAAAGCGACTGAGGTGAGCTCTTTATGATACTTGTCTGACTTGCATCAGATTTACTTACTAGTACCTATGCAGCTCTTACTTCGTGTTTTCCCTCTTAGGTACTTATCAATAAAGACATTGTTTCCCTAACGCGACTGAGTTCTTACTTCGTGTTTTCGCTCTTAGGGAATTATTCTATTGGTAGCCTTTCGGCTTGAACACCTGCTCGCGCTCGCATTATCAATTTATATCTCTACGCTATTCTCAAGTACATCGGCCAACAGACACAGACATCAGCTGTCAGGACGATCCGAGTATAAGTAGAAGTGGATTGATTGGAGTTGGGAGGGAGAGACCAGTTAGTCAACATGAGAAGATGCGGACGCCAGACAATAAGAGAGGTAGGAGTTGCGGTCGATGCCGCAGGGTTAGGTGTACGAAAATGTTTGACACTGGTGCAAATAGCTTTGTAAGCGCCCGGAGAAGACAGGGGATGAACGAATAAGGAAGGACATGGATATATTTGGTACCCCGTGAGAATGGTTTGAAACCGACGTACTGTAAGGAGCCAAACCTAAAGGTTTGGCAATCATGTCGGCCTCCTCTCAGCTCTCTGTTCCTCGCTGCCACTGGGGTAAAAAGCCATCGCTTCGCGTGGCAAGCTATGAGGCCTGTTCAATAAAGCCAAAATTTTACTCTTATATTGACTACGCTGCAGCTGCTGAGAGAAAGAGAGCTAAAACAACGAAAGAGGATTTGAAGACAAGAATTACGAGGTTTGTACTCGATGCGAATGCAAGCTTGAGGAGTGGAGGAAATTTTAGGGCTCCAACCTGTTAATTACTTGTTACAATTCTCAAGGTAACTAATAAGTAACAGGTATACTATGTTATAACATGTTATAACTAGTTACTAACAGATTTTTCTGACGACTGGATTTTGCATGGGCATACATCGCTTGAGTGGTGGTCTCAGCTTTCATAGATGACCGCACATCAGAGCAAAGGTGACGCAATTTTGAGAATAGCTGTTCAACGGATACACTTGTTCCTGGAATGGCCAAAAAGTTGTGGGCTATGCGTGATATGATTGGAAATCCATGTTGATCTTCAGTGGTCTTGCAGTGGGTCTAGGGGAAAACATGAATAGGATTCAACACAGACATAAAAACCTAGAATACCTTCCGCCATTGCAAGGGCTTTTTCATTTCGCCTTGCCCTCCCTCTCCAGAAAGATATCACTCCAATCCATCTGATGTTTGGCTAGAGCTACCCTGTATATCAGACAAGCTCTTGTCTTCTGAATCAGATGGCATTTCGTTCCACAGAGACTCAAAGAGTTTGTCATTGCTGGGTGTCTTCTTTGGCTTTCTCAGAGAGACGCCGTTCGAGCCCACAGGCACAGCCTGAGAATAGGACTCATAGACATGCTCAAAAAGGGCCTTCGCCTGCTGATACTCATCCGAATGACGCTTTCCAAACCAACTCAGGTGGAATGTCGGATGGTATACTGGAAAAAATTGTTGTTCAATGCATAGACATCTGGAAAGCATTGCCTGATACTCACCAGGGTAATATATCACTGTAAGTGCATAATATGCGTAAGAAACAAGTAAAAAATGATAAGCTTACCAGTGTCTAAGTACTTCTTATGAGTAATGACTTCCATAGTCCTGTGTGCAGCTTCAAAGATTCTAGGATGGTCCACGTTGATGGTCAAGAATTTAAGCGAGCTTGTCATTGGCGTCCACTAGCGCAAAAGAGGGAAGGCGGTGGTATGGTTGTCGGAGAAAAGATTTTGTGCAGGACTCTGATGTTCGGGTCCGGCTCAACCTCACAGATGGTTTCGCGACATTATACAGTGCTCATTGATTCATACATGCTCTGCCCAAAGCTAGCGCAAAAGAGGAAAGGTGGTGGTATGGCTGTCGGGGAAAAGATTTTGTGCAGGAATCTGATGTTCGGGTCTGACTCAACCTCACAAAGCAATTGATGGACCGCCATCGACGTGATGTCATTCTTCAGAAATTGCCGGCATGTGGCTACCAGTTACTAACAGGTTATAACAATTAATACCTGTTACTGGGCTCAGGTATAACTTGTTATTATTTTAACCTGTTATTAACCAGTTATAACAGTATTTAATAGTATTCAGTTGGAGCCCTAGGAGGAATAGGCTCATGGCACATGTCTGGACGTGTCATATGTCCGGATTTGGACATATGCCACAGCCAATCAGACGCCTGCCCCCTATCTTATGTAATCTTTTACGCGGACATTGTGAAAATGCTTTCGCACCGTGCATTCAACACTTTTGCGTGTTCTTTCTTTTTACTACATGCATCTCACAATCACTGCAAGTACATACAAAGTAGTGACACCCTTAATATCTTTTATCTCTCTGTAGAGTATAAAAATGACAGATAAATCAAATTGTACAGATAATTCTTGAAAAAATCTAATGCCTGATAAGTACTGAAGTGAATAGATACACAGAAAGTCAAGAAGGCTTGAAGATATTTCAGCAATGTTATGGTGGGATACATAGACTCTCAGTGTCCCGTTGGAGTAGGCCGAGGCTGGCTATCGCTATGCCAAAGCCAAACGTAGTGGATAGACGTGAAGTGCTGTCTACGGCGTACATCCAGGCTGTATACTATGCGATCACATGACTATAGGGCCTAGACCTCCCCTCTCACCCTACTCCATGTGCCACCCTCAAACAAGGCGACGTCCTCGTCGCCCGGAAACAAACAAGAAAACCAAAAGAAATAGCCTATGCACGAACCCAACCTAAATCTCGCAAAACACGTCCCAACTCTACCAAACGAGGATCTCCCACCCAATCCAACAAAACCGGCTTAGGATGAGGAAATGAGGGAGATGAAGACGGTGTGAAGATTTGGATAGGTCTATGAGCTCCAAGACTGTGAGGATGTCGGCGGGTAATGACTGGATGACGCTGTGACATAGCAACTGGATGTGAACGTAATATAGGTACCGGTGTAGGAATAAATTGACGAGTGCTCCGAAA
The DNA here is from genome assembly GCA_013368315.1 of Tetrapyrgos nigripes. NCBI lineage: Eukaryota > Fungi > Basidiomycota > Agaricomycetes > Agaricales > Campanellaceae > Tetrapyrgos > Tetrapyrgos nigripes. The sequence goes on from JAACJM010000125.1 coordinate 163,785, forward strand.
TGTAAACCGAGACCGGCGAGCACGGCGCTGGAGAGAGTTGAAGGGACGAATAGCGGAACCATTTGAGCGAAGAGCCGAAATATCTCGTGGTGGGGAAGTGGGTGGAATTAAGATTGCTGGCGGAATAGTATCAGACTCGTCTGCCCAATTGAGCTTGTTGTCGAGTACGCTGGCAACCATAGGCTCAGAGGAGACCTCGGGTTCAGTTTGTGATGCTGCTTCAACACTAGGTTGCAGTTCTGACGTGTCAACGGCAACAGAACAACGATTTCTCTCCCTTTGCTTCTGCTCTTCCTCAAACTTCATCATCCCCATGTTCAAACCCAACTTCTTCCCTTCCTCAACATGCTCCTTGTATACCTCACTCTGTCCTGCCAAATACCCACATTTCCTTCCCGACTCAAAAGCAGCATCCCAAATAACACGAAAAATCTTCTCCTTGTTCATAGAGTCTGCTTGAGAGAGCTGTGCAAATGCTTTGTTGTAACGGCCATGGGGGTCTTGGATACCAGTGGTTACAAGGACAGAAAAAATGGGATGGGAGGACGACGGTTCTGGTTTGGGTGGTGGTGGAGGCTCCGTGGTGACCCAGTTGACTGCAATGGGTGCCGGTGGTGTCTCTGAATCAATAGCCTTGCATTTTGCTTTGTACGCATCCCCTCGTAGACCCTCTATCCAATATACGACAAATTTCTGCTTCAGCATGCCCCAGCTGTCCATCCTAACGCCGTACCACCAATTCTCGGCATCCCCTGACAGTAGCTTCTCGAACCGTTTCGTTTTCCAAGACGGGGACTTCTTCTTGTAGTGCTCGTCGAAGGATTTGAGCCAGGTGGATGCGTCGCCAGAGCCATCAAAGGGTTGTGGGTCCATTACATGTGACGTGGCAACAAAAGAAGACGGGAAGCTCCGAACGACAAGGAAATGACCAGGGAAACGATATCCGAAAGGTGCGTGTGGTGAGAATCGCACTCTCGTCACCAGAATGGAGTAGGCCGAGGCTGGCTATCGCTATGCCAAAGCCAAACGTAGTGGATAGACGTGAAGTGCTGTCTACGGCGTACATCCAGGCTGTATACTATGCGATCACGTGACTATAGGGCCTAGACCTCCCCTCTCACCCTACTCCACCGTGCAAAGTACAGAAGAAAAAAAAGCTGTACAAATATTTCTTCAGAAAATCTCTTTCCTGGTAGTAAATACTGCCATTTACTTTAATTCTGCAGCCTCAAGCATACTTCTTCTCCAGCCTCATTTAGTGACATTATGGAAAAATTCGTTGGGATTGCTGGAATCTTACTTTTTGGTGTCCTGCGCAAAGCGCAGAAGAAAAATAGAATTTTAGTAAAAAATAAGTCAGTAAAACACATGTATAGAGGTAGTGTAAACAATGCTTTGATTCCAACAGACTGGCTAAGGCTAGCAGAGAAAGATGAAGCCAGACAGAGGAGCAAAATGAAAAGAATACAACCAAGGTTTGAATTTGGGGGCTCGCAGTGGGAAAAATGATGACATAACCACTTCGCCAAACAGCAATAATTAGAAGGCATTTATGACTGAACATATGCCACTTGATTAATCTTGATTGACGTCCAGACATAGGACATGAGCCGAGGAATAGGGCGGTGGACATTGTTGACGCTGGCATGACGTTTGCATGACGTTGTGGTTGTGGACAGAAAGGCCTCGCGTTGGTCCGAGGAAGCCGTGAACAACGTCATGGGTCTTTGATGGGTCTCAACCGTGATTCCAGATGAGCGCCTAATGAGCGCCAACGAACAGGGGTGGGAGTTTGAACCCGTGGAAAAGATCTGGGAGGTCGCTACGACATAAATTAACTCAGCCTAAAGGCCTCTAACAAATTTGTCCAGGACCAGGAGATAGGCTTTCCGGATCCGCAAAGACCGTCAGCTCAATGATGGCGACCTGGCAGAGTCCTACTCTACCCTACATTGTCTAAAGTCTTTCTGACTCATGTACTCTCATGCTCTCCAACGTCTCGGACAGCAGAACTTTGTGGATGATGTGGACTGTTGACTGTTGGGATGGGGTTGGCGACTGGTGGAACCAAGGCTTAGGTGGAACTGGCTCCGGGCTTGGATTGACCGGTATGCCATTCTCTCTTTCTTAATCTCTCTTACAGTTCTATGTATAACACTCCATTCTAGAACTGTCAGAAGTAAAATACGAAGTTATCAACACCAAATGAACACGATGTGTCCTAGCTGATGTTAGTGAAGATGACCAACACTTGAAGAACTTGAAAATCTTGGAACGCATGATGATATGAGTGCTTATAGGTAATATCTTCAATCAATCTACATTAGCCATCAAGGAGTACAATCAATGTAGCCTACTGTGGAAAACATGTTGTATAGCTTGAATGAAAGTGTGGATAGTATCAAATAAGGATTAATAGCGAAACAGTGGCATGAATTTTAAGCATGGATAAATAATAAATAAATGTGAGAGATAGTAGAATCATTCCACTTATAAAAAAAAAACAAGATTATTGTCCTTCAGCAATTGAACTCTCCAGATTAAACCACCACAGAATCTCCTCTACTGACTTCCTGGACAGCATCCTCTCGAGGTTGAGTGTCCTGAGTTTGTGTAGAAGCCAGTGGATCAGGTTGAGATGATGGTGCAGGGGCTGCGAATTCCAGAGATTCAGTCAAACTGATTGCCGAGAGTAAAGAGTCTTGGCGAGTCTTGTAGAGATGGAACAGCAGAATAATTGTAGTGGGATAGATTGTTTCTAGATGGGGTGAGATTACACCTAGATATAAACCTACAGAGTCGTAATACCTTGGACTAAAAGAGTCAGGTAGGACTAAAACCTAAAGCGCCACTGTTATTGGAGTTTGAAAATGGTGAAAGTCATGTACTTACCCAGAGAATGCAGTAGATTGCACCAGATTGAATCAAGAGAACAAGTATCTGTCCAGCTTGGCTTTTCGTGCTTAAATTCCCAAGGTGAGCTTTGAGAAACTGTCTGTGATGCCTGTTGAGAAATCAAGTTAAAGCCTAAAACCAAAATATGATATTTTGCTGCCTGCCCAAGCTTTGTTCATAATCAGAAGTGTTGCAGTAAGGTTAGTGAAGAGAAGTGATGCTGGTAAGATTATGCGGGCATGATGACTGATTGTTTCCTATACAGCTCAAATCTGAGGCCAGGTTGCTTTGAATCCACAAAGAATGTACGTACAAAGTCTGCATGAAGCAAATCCTCATATATACTGCAGCCTAAATCTAGGAGGTCAGCTCAACCAAATTTCTTCATCAGAAGGCATGGATCCTTACCTAAACTTTGAACAATGCAGAGAAGGAGAATACTTGTCTGAACAGTCTCTTGTTGAAGTATTATCCATGCTCTCCAGACCACAATTATGTCTCCCAGGAAGTACTATTCATGGAGACTTCAATATCTTCCTGACAAATCAGATTGCAAAAAGAAACTTACACTAATTCTTGCTACCACCAGCTGTATTATCTCAATCTTAATCATGATGGGAATAGGATCAAATGTTTGATCTGCCAGCTGTTGAATTTGGACTATATCAAAAAGACAATTCAGGGAGATAGAAATTACTGAGTTGATAAGCATTGTTGTGGGTGCAGCCACCAAAAAACATCGAATTAGTGACTGCCGAAGCCCTTGCTGACTTGAATCAAGTTGAAGCTTGTTTGGAATAAGCTGATGGAACACTAACCTTAGCAGTAGGATTGTAGACATAGTTAGCAAAAGCTCAATACCTGGATAACAGGATGATAATGAGGAGGAATTATCATAATGAAACTGGGGAGAACACCCACCAAAGAACACCCCAAAGTCAAATTGCAACGCTGCAATATCTAGACCTATAAGAAAGGAGGATTGCATTTTTGACAATTGCTATGGTGGGATGCAGCCTAGTGGTTGTTGGAATAGGATCGAGGGCAAGATGTTGCTTTGCCTGGTCCTTAAATACTTGTCATGCTGTGGATCCTGTGATTTTTACCTACTCCTACTTCAACGCAATCATCATGATGAACTGTTACAAACACTGATTAGTATAATTAGACTCAGTATCATGATATATATTGAAGCTTATCCCAAATCTAATCTTATGTCCATGAAGTTGGTCATCCTCTTCCTGTGACTACAAGTAAGAACTGGCTATGGGGTCCTGAAACTGACTTTCGGATCTTGTTGAAGTCCAAATTAACTTATGAAGCTCCAAATGCAAACCAGCTTGAGAATCAAGATTCAATGAATGAACTTGATGGAAACTTGATTTCCTGTTAGCTTCCTGAAACAAGTAAGCCACTGAGAAAGACTTGAACCCAATAAGCAGTGTGCTTGAGTGATCCATTTAACTACATCAAGTTGCAGAGTCGACGTACGTCCCCAGTGAATGGATCTCTCATTGGCACCTGATCTCAAGGACTTAGCAGTTTATATCAGATACGTTGTAGATACATATAAGGATGTACCTCAGGCAGAATCTGACGATCCTGATATCTCTGGCTGTCTTATCCAGCGAAGCTAAACGCTATATCCAATCAATCAGGCACATTCAGTCCGACAAGAAAGCAAGCTGAGCACAAATTTGGTTAGGGCTACCCACCATCCAATAATACTGGTACGCCCGTATTTTTGCGGGTCCAGTGTACCCGAGTGTGCCTGGGCCCTGAGTGACCCATTTAAGTACATAATTACATCAAGTTGCAGAGTTGACCTTACATCATTAGTGAAGGGATCTCCGATTGGCACCTGATCTCAAGGACTTAGCATGCCTCAGGGAGAAATAGCGATGAAGATAATATCGCTGACTGTCCTATCTGGCAAAGTCAACTGCTATATCCAATCAATCAGGCACATTCGGCCCAACTAACTTTAGCTATCTTTACGGGTCCAGTGCTGCTACAGTGTACCTGTCTTCGTATTTGTACAGGATGGTCTAGAAGCTAGTACAGGATAGGACATATGGCAGTTACGAGGCCCTTTCAAGGGACTCGTTCTTATAACCCGACGTTCCAGCGTGTGGCTATCACCGTGGGCGGCGAACCATATTTGGGGCTTTGAAAAACACGAACTTAAATTACCGATTTTTCAAAGCAGTTTCCGTTCACCAGACCTACTCCATATCGGACCGAATTAATGCTGATATTCCATATGGAGTATGTCCGGGGCCGAGGAAAAATTCGTCATTTAAGTTTAGATTTTTCCAAGCTCCAAATATGCATCGTCCGCGGTGTATGCTCGATAGCTCTACCATTCAGTGACAGTCGGCAAATTCCATACTGTGCCGGTATGCCGTTCCCCTCTTTTGGGCCTCGTCATCGTGCCATGCGCAGCGATGGCCCACATTCCTCGTAGAATATCATACACACCGTGACTGGGGCCAATGCTTCGCATGGCAAGTTACGAGGCCCTCCCATATCAATACCAAAATTTCATTCTTATGTCATTAACTACTACACAGCAGCTACTAGCCAAATAAGTAGTATGAGCGAAACGCTGCGAAATAAAGATGTGCGACCGACGTCCAACAATTAACCACACGCCACAAAGAAAACCAACACCAACATTAATGTCAACGCCTGACGCCCAACGTCCCATGCAAATGCCAGATTTCGTATTTTGATGGTGAGCTCGGAAGCTCGTAGATTTTAGTTATATGTTTACCATAGATACTATCCATACCCCAGAAGTGAAAAATTTGAAATATGTCCATATCTTCGTCCCTCCCTCATGTCTCTTCGTAGAAACTGAACAGTAGATACTTTTATACATTATCTTCATTTCTATGTAATCAGAATCTCCACACCTGCACTGAGACGTTTGCCATGACGAAAAACTGCGTTTCTGCGAGCGTGACAGAAGTGAAAAAATAGGGCATGGCGCCGTACCGTATACGGTACGAACGTACTGCTTACGGGTCGTAAATTCAACGGAACTTCCGTACCCGTGTCGTACAACTTAACTTTCAGCAGGACACGGTACGGGAACTGGTCGTATACCGTCCGTATATGGTATAAGTACCGTAAATATTTCATGTTCGAGTAAAATTTGAGAAAAATAAAAATAAAAACACCAAAATGAACAGATCGCACCAAAGAGATGAAAAAAGTCACGTACCGATGACGAAGCCATGGAAACCCAAAGCTACAAAGGAGTACACCAAGGAATAAGTGAACATTGACACCCCTGTTCCGGAGCACACACACATTGTCCTCGGTGAGAGAAGAAATAACACCGGTAGAAGAGAAGCAGGGGTGAATGCCAGCACATTTGTGAAGAAAAAATCTGGGGGAGCTGAATTTAAAGTTCCTCGAATCAGAGGAAAGCTGCATGTATCAGCGTTTGAAAATTTATTTCCTACCTAGAACTATGTGGATTCAACCTTAAAAGGAATAGAAAATTTATTAAGGGAGTGAGTGTACACAAGCATATCACTGCCCCAATGCAGCGAAACCTAACATCAATCTACTAGAGCAAAATTTTTGTATGTTGCGGCCATGTGTGGGCGGTGGCGGACTGGTAGCGATAATACTTTCATTTAAAATTAGCCCTTAAGAAACGGGAAGTCGGTAACGACGCGTTTGGTGGAACAGGATAGCGACATGGTGGAGGAAGGAAGAAAGCAGACGCGTTATTCACAGATGTTTAAAAGTAACCGTATTACGACCGTGCCAGCCGTATACAGTATGGACTACTGTAGTATTTCGACCGTAAGTTCGCGTAACGCGTCACCCACCCCCCACGAACTTGGTCAAAAACGCTTTTCGTAACGCATAACGAAGGGATTTTTGGGTGCCTTCTTACCATAAAAGGGTCGTGGGAGCGCCGGCTTCGCCGGCACCCTTCCTAATATGGTAAATGAACTTGATGCAGACTAAAGAGATCGCGTAACGCTCAATATCGACGAACTTACGGTCGAAATACTACAGTAGTACGGGTATTCCTGTATCGTCTCCGTACCGTCGGAGTAGCCCTACTCTTCGCAACGGTACGGTTATGGTCCCGTATAACGGTACCCGTAAACCGGGTATCAGAAATCTGCGGGTACCCCATGCGGGTACACAGCGGGTACATGCGGGTGATGCGGGTGATGCGGGTACCCATTACCCTTTGCTTATCATGTAGAATCTTAGTTGATTAAGCCTTCTAATTGCTCTTTTTATTGTGTAGATAGTCCTTTCAAAATGCAGAGTCTGTTGTGTAGCAATTTCACAAAGAACAGAACGCGCTGTCGGTATTGAGGTAAAATCATTCATACAAAAATGATGGGATTTACGTGGTATATGCAAGACTCAGCATCATCTATCATTGACACTTTCTGACCCACTCTGCACTTACTTTTGCCCTCCTCTGCAAATGGGACTGCTTGTAAGTATGAGTATCCAACGTTACATAGCCTTAGTTGCATAGAATATTCTTTTTGTAGAAATGGCTTGGTAAAAGCATCATACGGCCCGCTGTTGATGCTACTTTAGCAGGCAGGTTAGTGTACCAGCATGAAAGGCAGTTCAGTCACAAATCACAGCCAAAAAATCTAAGGCCAGATTTGACATTTTCTATTTATTTTTTTTTTGGATTTCTTCTGGATTTTTTTTTGGTCAGAGAGACTGAGCTTTCATTCATGCCAGGACAGTAGTATGTATGTGCAAATAGCCGTTCATTCTCTTCAACGGACTCTCATACAACATCAAGGCAAGAAACATAGTACCCGCATAGGTACCCGCATGGTACCCGCATGTGCACAGCCACTGCGGGTACCATGCGGGTACCATTCGTGAGCATTACTAACATCCACACAACATCTAACAGTTTGAAAACAAGGAATGCTGTAGCTTCTGTACTAATAGCCAGTACCTTGACATGCTCAATGTGTAGAAGTAAATTTCTATCATAAATTCTAGTAAACCTTGGGCTGAATTCACATTGATCTTGACTTTTCTAGAATTGGATGAACAAATTACTTTATTGAACACTTGAAACATTGACTCAGTGATGTATTAGAATGAGTATGTTGCATTTACACTGCGAACCACGAAGAGTTTTATTGATGAAGGCTTCATTTCAAGTCTAAGGGTAATTTGGGTACATAATTCATAGAATATTAGCATGCAGAGAATGGAAATAGTCTCTAGTGCATGCAATAAGCTTTTGGCAAAAATATCTAAGCTGCTTTGTAGAGAAATACTCGAGTTAGGAATGAGACTACTGCAGATGGGAGTGAGTGGCTGTGCTTATCCATGTACATTTGAGTTTCACTACACTTCGTTGAAGTCTATCTACAAGCTCTATATTCACTTTTATGTCTCTCTACTATGTTACAAATGCTTGTATGTATGCCATAGAATGCTGAACTCAAATATTTAATGGTACCCGCAGCCCACCCGCAGACCCGCATGGGGTACCCGCAGATTTCCCTATACCGCCCGTAAACCATAGCTACACGTGTGGACATGCCGCCTGCCATGCAGGTGGAATGGCCCCATCTATAGGTTTCTCCTGCAAGTCTTGTTTACTTATGAAGCAAAGCCCACGAGGATTCATTTTACCTTTTTCTTCTCTTTTCTTTTATCTCGCGCATGTGGGTTTCAGGGGTGTATTGGAGTACGTGAGGGAGGAATGGATAGTCTGAAGGGTTCGGTCCACCGAAGCCTCTCCGATGACGCTGGGAGTCCGTCATTCGTTGATTGAGGTGGATGCGACTGGTGCCAACCCGATCCTGAGGACTTGAAGTGAATCTCATGCGTCGTCTTTATTTAGTAAATTGCGGTCACATGTATTCTATTATAACGCGCGTCTGCGGACGTGAGAATTTACCTCTCTTTCTGGTCAACCGTCATCTGTCCACCGAGGCAGTCAGTTAAGAATATCGAGTCGTCACTGAACGGCAACTTCTCATTGGAGATAGAACGACGATTCTATTAAAGGCGAGTCTTCTCTTTCATTTTATTCACTAATCTACTCTACCGTCCCTGCGGAACGGTTAGGTACTTTACTCTACCTACGGACACTCGTCTGCTCTCCCGACTGCAACCCCAGACTCCCCCTGTAGCCCAACCCCATCTTCCGCACACGGACACGGTGCCGAGCCCTATGAAAAAAGTTTAGAACACCGTATTCCTCTGGAGAAAATATTCAGGGCTTTGTCTAGTACATCATAGTATGAAAGGCTGTGGGCCAACGCTGCGCGTGGCGAGAACGAGGCCGTCTCCATTCATCCTACCCCATTCAGATACCTCAGTCAGCTCTAAATGCCACTCACTTGTATGATACAATGAGAAGAGATAGAGAAAGGCAGTGAAGCGCTACCTTTAGAGAATGATTGATATAAGGAGAACAGGCTTACATACATTTCATGGAAGGAAAGGTATTAACACAGCCACACAGATAAATTCAGTCCAACCCGTTTATCGGACGGATAGATGGGACCGTTTAAACATAGCCACAAGCAGGATCTGAGTGTAATAAACTCAACCTCATTTCATTCGGCCTCATAACAGATATGTATCTATATGACTACTTTTTGAGGTCGAAATTGAGGAGGTATGCATCATGAGGCTGCAGACGAGGGTGGAAGTGAAAGAAAACTTGACTTAAACTCCGCTTGGCACCTGCGTTTTCAATGAGTGTCACACCCAGTGACAATTTTCACTTCCCCGCCAATACACTGTCACAAAATGTCCCTCAGAAAGCCCTCTAAGTTTGATAAACTGAAGGCTTATATCATATACTTGAGGTGTGCAAATTTTTTCGGACAACAGTAAAGATTTGAGGAAGTTTTAATTCATCAACATTTTATTTTTCACTTCTGGGGTATGGATAGTATGTTGCCCCTATTTTTGTAGTATTTAGTACGTCGTCTTAAATGTTTCCGCATCCGATTGTCCTTGCTTCCCGCCGTCATCCAACAGGACAAACTGGAATATGCTCGTTCACTTGCTGTATTTCACTCTCGTGTGCCGGGACCCGCAATGACCCAAGACGACTATTTCAACACAGGACTAAGCCAAAACACCAATCACGGAAATAGACGCTATCGCGCCGCCTCATTCTTCGCTTCACACTACTCCAAGCTCGTTCCCGACCCCTTTGCCGAAAGTTCACTTTCTCTGGTTGCGTTCGCTGACTTTCTTTGAATCATTCGCAGCTGCAGATGAGGAAACCTGCACGAACCGTACTCGGTATTCTGCATTTGCGTGCACTCATAGTAGGGACTCGGAGGATGGGAGCTTGATGCGAGCGGGATAGAAACGACTATAGTGACCAGTTGCGAGGGGAATGGAGATGAAATGGAAGAATGGAAAAGGAGAACCTTAGGGTTGAGATTCGTCCAAGGGATGCTCAGAAAAGATGCAACGCTAATAGACGGAATGTTGCAGAACTTAGGAGGGACCGAAGGGTGATAATGAGCTACCCGTTTGTCCTCCGAATATAAATTTATAGGTTACCATGTGTGCTACAAACGAACATTCCTGATCTATTTGACAGTCTCGATCCTCAACTCCTTCCTGATTAGATCCGCAATCTTTTCCTTGGGATGTAAACTCAACGTTTGGTAAACTATACCCCGAATCTGTAACGGCTCTAAAATAGCCGTGAGGGGTGGTGAGTCAATCTCTTCTTGCGTCGTGCCCAAATCTCCAAATAAACCTGTTCTATAACAGAGAATACGAGGTAGAGACAAAGTCGGCACGTGAAGCAAATGGTAAGAGGTAAAAAGACTGAGGAAAGCGTAACCGACTATGTAGGTACTTATAGTCCGGAATAATATAACTCCGTAATCCCGAGACTATCTGATGACCCTTTACAGAATCAATCCATAAACTCTACCGGGATCCGAGTCTTTGTATTTCTGTAACATATCGTTAATGAGCTCTCTCGTGACTGGTCGTGGGGGCTCCTGGGTCAACATATCTATGAAGAGATTATGTAGTATCAATGTGAGATCCACGATATATGCTCTGAGGCACAGTGCAGTTAAAGAACTAGACATAACGATTCATGAGGCTTTTATAGAAGTAAAAAAATCACTATCGCACCTTTTTTGATACTTTCCATAAAGGAATTTGGCCGCAAAGGCTGCAATACCTGCAGCAGCTTATGCTTGACCAAAAGTCGCCGCAATCATACTTGCAATTGAGACCAGTTCGGAGGTCTGTGACAGTATATCATCGCTAGCTCAGGTCAAGCCTCGCTTTCAAAACAGGTATTTTTATGCGACTCACTACTGAGACTCGGGGTGAGTCAGTAACGGCTCAATAAGCTTGACCATGGCGGTACAAAATCCCTCCCCTGAAAGTAGCTGAAAAGTATCCATGAGAACGAGTTGGCGCATTAGGCAGACAAGTGAACCTGTTCTGGGTCATGAAAATTCCACACTACCAGGATATCACGATGAATACGGGAAACGCAGTCCCACAGGACTGAACCCTCAAAGATCGTGCTTTGGCCCAAATCCAACCAGTACTCTGGCAAAATTCAGTTCGATACTTAGTCAAGTGTAACGGTTCCTCTCAGCTCAGACCTAGACGTACAAGTAGACCTCTTTCTATTCTGTACAATAGATGATAGAGAGGTACAAAGTACGAGATGGTGGCAAGGGGGTCCGGGCCGGAGAATCCCGTACCGGGGCTAGGTAGGTAGGTTCCCTGGCGAAGCCCTTAAATTTTTTTTTTTACCGACTAATTGGAGCTGGCAAGCATGCTGGCGGGTGTCAATCTGGTGAGCTGGCCTTTCCTCGCTAGAGGGAGCTGTCGCAAAGGCCGGATCTTTGGCCGACACTACATATGACATAGCTAGACTCTCATGTGATCTCTGAAAATGGGGCATTGCCTAATTGGGCAATTACAATTTGCACTGATGTATCATGTACCTTTCGCTGTAACCACCTTCGTACTCTCTGTAATATCTGTATTCCCTTCATATACCCTCCAAATGTCCTCTATTAGCAGCACTCGTCTCACTTCCACTTTGTCTGACACTCCGGAACCAATTCCAACGCAAATAGCCACCAACTACGCAACATTCTTCTCATCACTAACCAGTTCTCTTCCCCTGACGTCTACAGACTTCCCTTCTGAACCAACTTCCGATATCGACATGTTCTCTGCAATTTCAGAATCCGAGGATGATGAAAATCAAATCAAAATCACACAAACTTCCAAGAAGACACCTGAAACTGATGCTGAGAAGTTGACATGTCAAACATATCCGCAATACATAAAGTCCCTCGATGACCATACGGTTGCCACGATGGTGTGAACGGAGATCCCAGCTCATATGCTTCCTAGAGATTACATCGAAGGCCTGTCATGTGCGTTCCTCAAGAAGCTATGTTACCAACTATGTCTGGTCTGCTGGCAGGTCAAGAAGAGGACCCAATGCCCTAAACCACTTCAGCTCGAGTTTGCGTGTGCTGTCCACAAGAAACAAGATGTCTTTATGAATGTTGGAACTGGATTTGGCAAGACACTGGCTATGATTCTTCTGCTGCTTCTCGCAGATGGAAGTTTCATAGTGATTATCATTTCTCAGCTCAAACGATTGCAGGCTTCTCAGGTATGTCATTTTGCTTTTAATCAATCTAGCCCGTGTCTAATTATTGGACAGGCCGATGCACTACGAGAGAAGTATGGACTATGTGCTGTCATTGTCAATGAAGACAGTCTGAAGGATGATGCATACTGGAAGGTAAATTGTTTCAACTATTTCATTATCTACGGGTACTGAATATGTTTCTTGTATTAGACTCATGCATATGACTTTCGACTGAAGCGTCCGGGCTCCGCAGATGTTTTCATTTCTACGCCAGAGCAGTTCTTTGTGGCAAAAGAAGGCTATCCAATGATTTTCAGCAAGTTTGTCTGCAAATCGGTTTTTAATCAACAAATTGGTCTCATCGCAATAGCTGAAGCACATTTTGTGCACCTTTATGGACTCAAGCATTATGGTATACACCCGTTCCATCCTGCATATGGTAACCTTGCGGGTATCAAGAATATTTTTGGTCCAAACGTTCCCTGGGCTGCTATGACAGCAAGTGCCACTCATCAAGTTCTGCAAACTCTTGAAAAACGAATTCTTCGCCCCAGCTACTGTACTCTGAGTATGACGGCAAACTGGCCCAACATCATGTATGCTACTCACGAGGCAGACGAGGCAGATGAGCAGCTGTAGCTGTAACTGCTACACATAGTATACTGATAGTACTCTGCTGGGCACAATGCGTAGTTTGTAGAGGCTTATCTGTACCTATATTATGGTATGATACTATGCATAGTGAATCACTGTTGCACCCCATACCATGCATAGTATATTGCATTTTATTTTTGCATATCACGCATAGTAAGCCACTGTGCCCTTTAAGGGGCAGTAGGGCGGGTTTTTTCTCATGCCTCAAAATTCGATGGGAGGTGCAGGCTGTCGATAGGGCCCTCAATCTGCAAATGGAATAGGGGTAATAGCTGTGGCTGGCTCAGAAAATGCAAAATAAATTCCTGGAGCTGGCAATGAAAAGTGATATAAGTATATAATAGGATGTATTTTGGGTCACTGAATTCAAATATCCAATCAGATTCGCAATACCTGCAGTGGCTATAGAGATATGGCCAAAATACTGTCCAAAATACAGCAAATAGCAGGATGGGTACTGGCCATTGCATCCAATCAGCTCTGATCATTATGCAATGTAGGATACTGCTTTTGGATTCTATAAACTTGGGAATCACATCTATTTTATTATATAATCAATGTCTAGTGAGGTATCCTCAATTTACTCTCAAAAAAGTGAAAATTTGGGATGGCCATGGACACTACATGTTATAGCATCTAATATAGTTATGGATATGCTTACTAGGGTATTCTGTGTCCCTGAATCCGAATATCCACTTGGATAAGCTCTATATTCTGTGGTTCTGGTGATATGGAATACTTACTCCTAAATATAGGTACCTGTGGCACCCACAAATATGCAACTTATAAATTTGTTTGAGAGGGTGGATAAATGTTCATTAATACTTTCAATCAGAATATAAGGTAATATTCTTCATATCTTGAAGATACAAGACTCTATTTTCAATTTATTTCCCAAAAATTGCCACAAAAGCGAAAAAAGTGAGATGGCCATGGAGAGGGCATGGTATGGCATCCAATACAGCTATGTATATGTCTATTAAAGTAGTCCGGGTCCTTGAATCCAAATATCCACTTAGATTGGCTCTATAAGCTGTGGCTACTCTGCTATTGAAGACTTACTCCCAAGCATGGGTACCTGTGGCACCTGTAAATATGTATCTTAAAAAACTGTGGAGATAGGTGGATAACTGCTTATCAAAGCCCCAAACAACAATATGAGGTCATATGTTCCATATCCCCAAGATCCAAGACTCTATTCCCAATTTATTACTCAAAAAGCGAAAATAGTATCTTTTGGAACCATATACATCGGCATATCTCATTCCAGAGGTTACTGGAGGCACTCATACTATGTATTTCATCTTTTAGTACCACTTAAAAGATGATCAGCCATCCAAAATATCTAGCAGATGTTCTAGGTACATGCACCAGGTTAAAGTCAAACTGAGTTGCACATAATGATACTTATAGCACTTAAGGCTATATCTGAACATGTCTTTCAGTGAGAACATCCAAACTGCCAGTAACACAAGGATTATGGCTTAGAATGATGGGAGGGTAGTCAGAATGCCAGTCTCAACGCCAAAAGATAGGTATATGTGTCAATGAAGGTGAAAATTAGGGCTATCTTTGCTGTCTGGGGAATAAATTGAGAATAGAGTCTTAGAAATTAGGGATATAGGTGATATGATTTCATATTACTGTTTGGGACATCAATCAACACTTTTAAGCCCACTCAACCTATTTTATAAAGTACATATTTGCAGGTGCCACAGGTACCCACGTTTGGGGGTAAGTCTTGAATAGCAGAGTACCCATAGCCTATAGAGCCAATGCAAGTGGATATTAGGATTCCACAACCAAATTTATCCTAGTAGGCATATCCATGATCATATTGGATGCCACATCATGCCCTGTGCATGGCCATTCCCCTTTTTCACTTTTGTGGCAATTTTTGGGGAATAAATTGAAAATAGAGTCTTGTATTTTGAAGATATCAAAGACATGACTTTATATTATTGAGTGTATTAATGAACATTTATCCACCCTCTCAAACAAATTTATAAGTTGCATATTTGTGGATGCCACAGGTACCTATATTTAGGGGTAAGTATTCCATATCACCAGAACCACAGAATATAGAGCTTATCCAAGTGGATATTCTGATTCATGGACACAAAATATCCTTGTAAGCATATCCATAATTATATTAGATGCTATAACATGCAGTGTCCATGGCCATCCCAAATTTTTCACTTTTTTCAGAGTAAATTGAGGATATCTCACTAGACATTGATTATATAATGAAATAAATGTTATTCCCAAGTTTATAGAATCCAAAAGCAGTATCCTACCAATTTGCATAATGATCAGAGCTGATTGGATGCAATGACCAGTACCCATCCTGCTATTTTGCTGTATTTTGGACAGTATTTTGGCCATATCTCTATACCCACTGCAGTTATTGCAAATTTGATTGGATATTTGGATTCAGCGACCCAAAATACACCCTCTTATGTACTTACATCACTTTTCATTGCCGGCTCCAGGAATTTATTTTGCATTTTCTGAGCCAGCCACAGCTACTACCCCTATTCCATTTGCAGATTCTGGCCCCTACTGACCGCCTGCATCTCCTATCAAATTTTGAGGTGTGAGAAAAACCCGCCCTACTGGCCCCTAAGGCCCTGCCTACCGCCACACCAAATTACCAGCTGGGGGAAAAACCTGCCAAATTTACTTAAGGTATACCATGTGTGGTATAGTAGAATATTGTGCACACAATGCATAGTATGAAAATAGCCATACAATGCATCATATGCTCACCCAAAGTATACACAGAGAAAGGACTGTTGACTACGCATTGTGTTGTGTGAGTACTGCCTGTATACTATGCATGGCAGTTACAACTACTGGTGAGACGAGGCAGACGGGGCAGAGGGAGCAGACAAGGCAGACAAGGCAGACAAGGCAGACAAGGCAGACAAGGCAGACAGGGCAGACAGGGCAGACGAGGCAGACGAGGCAGAGGAGGCAGACAGAGCAGACAAGGCAGACAAGACAGACGCAGCAGACAGAGCAGACAGAGCAGATGCAGCAGACAAAGCAGACAGGGCAGACAGGGCAGACGAGGCAGACGAGGCAGACGAGGCAGACAGGGCAGACGAGGCAGATGAGGCAGACGGGGCAGACGAGGCAGATGAGGCAGATGGGGCAGACGAGGCAGATGAGGCAGACGGGGCAGACGAGGCAGACGAGGCAGACGGGGCAGACGAGGCAGACGAGGCAGACGGGGCAGACGAGGCAGACGAGGCAGACGGGGCAGATGAGGCAGACGAGGCAGACAGAGCAGACAAGGCAGACAGAGCAGACAAGGCAGATGGGGCAGACAAGGCAGACAGGGCAGACAAGGCAGACGGGGCAGACAAGGCAGACAAGGCAGAAGAAGCAGACAAAGCAGATGAAGCAGATGAGGCAGACAAAGCAGCCGAGGCAGACGAGGCAGACAAAGCAGACGAGGCAGACGAGGCAGACAAAGCAGACGAGGCAGACGAGGCAGACAAAGCAGACGAGGCAGATGAGGCGGACAAAGCAGACGAGGCAGACGAGGCAGACGGGGCAGACGAGGCAGACGAGGCGGACAAAGCAGACGAGGCAGACGAGGCAGACGGGGCAGACGAGGCAGACGAGGCAGACGGGGCAGACGAGGCAGACGAGGCAGACGGGGCAGACGAGGCAGACGAGGCAGACGGGGCAGACGAGGCAGACGAGGCAGACGGGGCAGACGAGGCAGACGAGGCAGACGGGGCAGACGAGGCAGACGAGGCAGACGGGGCAGACGAGGCAGACGAGGCAGACGGGGCAGACAGGGCAGACGAGGCAGACGAGGCAGACGGGGGAGACGAGGCAGACAAGGCAGACAGGGCAGACAAGGCAGACGGGGCAGACAAGGCAGACAAGGCAGAAGAAGCAGACAAAGCAGATGAAGCAGATGAGGCAGACAAAGCAGCCGAGGCAGACGAGGCAGACAAAGCAGACAAAGCAGACGAGGCAGACGGGGCAGACGAGGCAGACGAGACAGACGAGGCAGACGAGACAGACGAGGCAGACGAGACAGACGAGGCAGACGGAGCAGACGAGGCAGACGAGGCAGACAAAGCAGACAAAGCAGACCAGGCAGACCAGGCAGACAAAGCAGACCAGGCAGACAAAGCAGACAAAGCAGACCAGGCAGACAAAGCAGACCAGGCAGACCAGGCAGACCAGGCAGACCAGGCAGACGGAGCAGACCAGGCAGACCAGGCAGACAGAGCAGACAAGGCAGACAGAGCAGACAAGGCAGACAGAGCAAATGAGGCAGACGAGGCAGATGGGGCAGACGGGCAGACAAGGCAGACAAGGCAGACAGGGCAGACAAGGCAGATGGGGCAGACAGGGCAGACAAGGCAGACAGAGCAGACAGAGCAGACAAGGCAGACAAGGCAGATGGGGCAGAGACAAGGCAGACAGGGCACACAAAGCAGACAAGGCAGATGGGGCAGATGTAACAGACTGAGCAGACAAAGATGACAAGGCAGACACAGTAGTCTGCCCTTTTCTATTTATATTTAGTAAAATTTAATTAACCTGGTTGAATGAATTCATTATATTACATCCTGTAAATTTTCAGTAAGCCCTTCTGTATTACTTAATTGACATACACTGCAAATCCATCCAACAAGTCTCTTGTAAGTCCATTGGATATACATGATGACTTACAAAATAGTCACTCTTCAGTAAAGTCATTGTAATGTCTTGTGACTTACAAGTGTCTTACTGTGACCAGTCTGTCACACTGTATATTCTCCATTTAGCATGCAGGTTTTTTCCAGAGACTTACGAGATAGACTTTTAATACCTGCATCTTGTAATTCCCTTGTAAAATCACAAGTCTTTCTAGGGTATTACTGTGACACAGATGTCCCTCCGTAAATTCACTGTAGATATGAGCAGTCTTACCCAAGACTTTCAAGTTCTACCTTCTGGTAAGTCCTCTGTAAATTTTACTTGGTTTACAAATTGTCTTACTGTGACATTATCTCACACTGAAATACCCTGGTATTTCAGTTCTGTTTTACAAGAAGACATACTGTGACAAAAAAGTCACCTTGTAATTCCACTGTATGCTCTTCAATGCTATACTGTGACAAAGCCTCACACTGAAAGTCCATGGTATGTCCTTGCAGCTTACAATGGTCTTTCAGAATAGTCCTCATTTTTTGTCTATTTTGTAATACACTTGTAAGTCAAGCCAACTTACATATTGATTGGTTCCCCATAATACTCTTGTAATACTCCAGTAAGGCTGAGGATTTACCAGTGTTTGTAGCAAATGTTTCTTGTAATTCCTTCATAATACAGCTAGTCTTACAAGTGTATTACTGTGACTTGATTGTCACTTTGTAAATTTCCTGCAGATTTTGCTTCCTTGTAAGTCCTTTGTAAATCTCTCTTGCCTTACTGTTGGTCATACTGTGATTATCTGTCACACTGAAATACTCCAGTATTTCCTATGTGTCTTACTACATGACATATTGTGACAAAAAATCACTCTGAAATTCCTGTGTAATTCCACAGTATATCCACCAAGAGTATACAGTGACAGCAAGTCACACTGAAAGTCCATGGTATTTCTTTGTGACTTACAATGGTCATACAAGGTTGTTCTAATTTTTTCTGTCTCTTGTAATACTAATGTATGACAAGGAGTCTTACATATTGATTGGCTTGTTGTAATACTCTTGTAAAACCTCAGTAAAGCAGAGGATTTACAAGTGTTTGCACCCAGTGCAGTGCGAATAAGGATCAGCTTGACCCAGAAAGTAATGACCCAAAGTGGATATTTCTCTTCGGTGTCGACATCATCATGCAGTACCATCACAGATTGTGCCAAGGGATTTGATTTAAGAAGAGCTCAGAGCTGGTGGACAATAGTGTTTGGGGTGGGGTTAGAAGAGTGATGTCGCAGATTTTTTCGTTTGTTGATTTTTTGAAGGAAAGATACTGGTGAGCCTTGAAGGCAGACTCGTTGAGTGGTGATGGGATAGGAAACTGGACCAAAGCGAATGGATTGAGGGAAGGGTTAGGTAGGATCACCTTTCTTGCTGATGGGATTTCGTGCATGAGGAAGGGAATGTCAGGACAGGCCCACGTTGGTGATGACGTCGAAAATACACTCCCTAGGTAATCATAATTACATGAGTACTTTTTTTTATTTCCAATCTGGAATGTCACAGCTTTCTTTATCTACTCCAAACATCGAGGATGTTTGTTTACCAATCAGTGGCCGCTCTTTCCGTACGGGTAATTGCCAGGTACCTGTATCCGGACCCGCGGGTCCCGGATACCTGGCACAGCCACACCCGCCGGATACGGATACCACCGGATACGGGTTTGACTTTCAAAATGTCCCAGTATCCGCAGGTATCCGTAAAATAAAAATAGTACCGTCTGTATTTAAATATGTATGTAGAAAAATAGAAACATAGCTACATTAGCATTGTATTCCTTCATAAAAATGGGTTTTTCATGAGGATCCACATTTTCGCAGCTAAAACAGGTCTGAATGTCTATATGTATATTGTGGCTGGAACTCACTTTCTCAATTAAAAATGTGTAATGCAGTCAGATTGCTTGGCTATATGAACATAAAATGTTCCACCTGAGTGAGAGAGTATATATATGTAAAAATAATCATATACTTATGCATAAACTCAATGAAGATCTATGTTTTTTTTAATAAAAATTGCTTTGTTGGTGTTTTGGCTCTATTAAAATTATGTATTGTCACTGGATTGTTTGACTCTATAGACAAGAAATGTTCCACTGCAATGAGAAAAGATATATATGTACAAAAAATTATATATATTTATGCAAAATTTCACCCAAGATCTATGGTTCTTTCATAAAAAGCCACTTTTCTGATCTTTTTCAGTCCGTTGAAGTATGTATTGTACTCAGATTACTAAGCTCTATGAACATAAAATGTTCCACTGATATGAGGAAAGATATATGAGTACAAACAATTATATATTTATACATAATTTCACCCAAGATCTGTGGTTCTTTCATAAAAAGCCACTTTTCTGATCTTTTTCAGTCAGTTAAAAGTATGTATTGTTGCTGGATTGTCTGGCTCTATAAACAAAGATTGTTCTCATCAAGTGAAAGAAGATATTCATTTAAAAATAAACATTTATTTAGGGATAAAACATTTTAATACGTAGGGTTTAGAACTAAAAACTACATTTTTATAGTCAAGTACCCGCATACCCGCAGATACCCATATAACCCGCGGGTCGGATACTCCGGATACGGGTTATCCGGAGTGCTTTACCCGCCGGATACGGATTTGAGTTTTGATGTGAGATAAACCCGCGGGTCCAGGTCCGGGTAATCCGCGGGTGTACCCGTGCTGAGCCCTATTTCCAGCTATAGCATCACTGCACCGCCGTCCAAAACAGGGTTCCGGACTTTTCGCAAAATGTTGCTTTAGTCACAGGTCACATTCCATCTTTCACAAAAGAAATGTTTGCGAGACAGGGTCACAGTCACACCCCCATTGCGAATTGATTGGAATAGTACAGTACAGGCAGCTGTGCACTACCAAAAGCAATCTACACTACACTGGGTGCAAACACTTGTAATTCCTTGGATATACAGAGGAATTACATAAGACTTACACTGGTACACTCAATATGTAAGTCCATTTGACTTACTGAAGTATTACCAGAGACCAAGAAAAATAGAAAAATTATATATGACTATTGTAAGGCATGAAGTCTCACAGTGGTCTTTGGTAATACTTCAGTAAGTCAAGTGGACTTACATATTGAGTGTACTAGTGTAAGTCTTGTGTAATTCCTCTGTATATCCAAGGAATTACAAGTGTTTGCACCCAGTGCTATGTCAACGAGGAGGAGAGGGTATCTGGGCAGCCATGAGAACTTTTGCCCAAAAGTGAACAAGGAATTTTCAACGGCCGCCACTGTAAATATATACCATTCTGCTCCCTGTCAAAGTTTGTTTACCATCTGCCATGACTCTCTGTAATTGCCTTCTCTAAAGTGTATTTTGTCTACATAACTGAAAAATGAAAGGGGTTGCCAAGAATACTCTGGCAAACCTTCCAAGGTTTCTAAATAATGTTTTGCTTTTGCTTCTGCACCTACTTCACTTCTTTTTTGTTCTTGATCTTCAAAATGTTATCTGTAACAATACTTGTATATGTAACATATCAACAATAAAGCTATGTCTGTCTATTACTATGCTACCTGGAGTCGGGGAGTGGCGCACCTGTGCGCCATTTAGATCTTTGGTCCTGATACTGACAAGTTCATCCCAGAGAGGTTCATGAAAGGTAATGGTCCTCAATTTTCTGATGTCAAAATGGCTTTTGGTTTCAGAAGAAGCATACCTCCTGCTGGCATTGTCATGTTGGATGTCACAGGTTTAATGTGACTTTGAGGTGATGTTGAGCGGATGCTGATGGGGGAAAAGGAATGAAATGACAAGCAGAGCTTGAAAATTTGTTGACCAGTAAAAATGCAACTGGCCACAGCCACATGGTCCACCAAGTGCGTGTCAAATGCCTGTCAAATGTGTGTCCTGCTGATGGTAATACATTGGACAATGGAACACTGAAAAGTCAATGACAATAAAAGAGCATACTATCTGAATGAACAGTGTCAATTTTGAGTGATTTAAGCTGAAATTAAGTGTCAGTGTTAACCCTATCATGAGTGGAAGAAAGCATGCACCAGCAAGCAGCATGTATGGGCACTTTAGTATCCTGTTCTTCATAACCACCAGCAAATGGGCCTGCATATACACGTGATGTGGTCAGCTGTCAATGGGGGTGCAATTTTGGGTGATGTTGTGATTAAGAATGATGGCCTGAAGGAAATTGTGCACTATGGAGGACCTGTCGAGATTTTGAGAGCTATGTGAGAGGAGGAGAGATAGGTGGAAGTGGGAGTGAAGAAGCGAAGAAAAGAGAGGATGGTACTTGGTGATGACATTCAGGATGTATCCAGGTTCTAGACTGATCTTTCAGTTGTTGGTATTAACTTTTGTAGGAGACTGCAATGGAAAACTAAAGGCTAAAGAGCATGAGCATGAAAGAAAATGTAAGAATGTGCAAACCATGGACATGAGCTGATTTCGTTGGAGAATCTGTACTCGAGATGAAGGCAAGCTTGAAGGATGAGAAATGCCAACCATGACGTCATTAGTCCTTGGAGGACCCAGTCCAGACTGCAATTCGGTTGTCGTGGAGACTGCAATATAAATCTGCAGTCATGGGAAGATAGCAAAAGTCGACCTAAGTTAACTCGGCCTCGTGAAGTCATAGACCACATAATGAAGTTAATAGATTGTATTGCGCTTGCAGCTTTGAATGAGTTACTTGCTGCAATTGCATGATGTTGTATCTACTTTTTACAAGCTTTTATACTATGTACTACTGTGGCTGAGGAAATCTGTAAATAGAGCAAAGTGGTGCTTAGTGGATACTACGATGTAATGTCTGAGATCAGTAGCTATGTAAGTATGGAGTAAAGTGGAAAGTGAGTGGTGTGTATGTGGCTAATTATATAGAATTCCAACACCCCCTCCTCACTTCATCTACCCAATGATCATCAAACATCATCCACAACAGTCATTGCCCTGGCTTTTGCTTGCTCGGTTTAGCATTCTCCCAAAAATCATCAGCTCAAAAGTTTTTGTACAGTCAGATTGGATTAGCTGTCCACTGGCCCTTGGCAGTGAATTGCCAAAGACGAAAGATGGTGGCTATGACAGCCTGTGGGTGGTGTATGGTTGTAGTTGTTATGGCTGGCCCACATGATGATTGGGCAGATTAAAAAGATGATGCTGGGGAGGGTGAATGCGAGGTAGAAACCAATGTACTGGAATGGATGGGGAGGCCAACGTTGGTATAGAGTAATGACTTACTTTTTCTGAAGAACTCATTGAGAGACGGCCAATGAGTGAACCCAAGTTGATGAAGAGGTAAAAATACTAGGGGGCTGTAGTCAGTATAACTTGGCCAGAAAAGCAAACTACTACACTGGTGGAGATGTTTGATTTGAACATACCAGTACCTAAAGAACATACAGTCAGTATTGGAACCACTACACTCAACAAATCACATACCAAGACCAGTGACCAACATTCTGATAATGAAGCACGCCAAAGGATTGTCAGAATGCTCAATAACACCAGGACAATATGGCCAACCAGAGCCACAGCAGTAGCAACACAGATAATGTTATGATGGCCCCAGTAAGTGTCAGCAAGGTATCCACCAAAATGGGAGTGACATATGCCCAAAATTGGTAGAAAGTAGTTAAGCCAGTGGAAGTTTGTTGTCCTCTTCCCAAGGCACCAGCTTGACCATCAGCACCACTGGCACCAGTACATAAGCTGTCAAGTAGTGATTGCTGGATGGAATTTGTGAATACAATGGAACAGCCATAGTACTGAGAGGGAAACAGTTCATGCCAACTCTTATTGGACAAATGGAAGCATATCACATACCGAAAAGTGTTCTGCCATTTCAATGATACTGATCACTGGAAGAGATTAGACCTTGCACCTCCACCAGACAAACTCGCTCCTGGGCTGGAGGGAAGGTCAACATAGACCTGTGGAGGCTGACATGGATCCATACTTGTCCATAGAATGCACTGAAATGGCATAATTGGGTGAAAAAGATGGTGGTGGGGAGCCAAGTGGAGGTGAAGATGGTATGGATGCAGAGATGGTCCAGCTCTCCCAGAAGATGACCCAGTGTCAGAACTACTGCTGAGAGGGGTAAGGAAGGCCTAGCTTCTAGTTCATATGCTGGAGGTCCAGAAGCTGGTGCTCCTAGCATAAGCATGCAAAACTTGAGAATAGGAAGAGCTGGTAACACACCTTTTACATCAAATCCTGGCTTCCTGAACCTGTGCATATCTTCACCAACCTTTCTTCCATGTGCAATCCTTCAAGCCAACAAAGATCCAGAATACTGGCAGTGTCACTGTACTGGAATCCAGCTGCCATCGCACCTTCTTCAATATTCATGAAGATATCCTCTTGCACAACACTGTGGCAAACAAATTATTGAGCTTGAAGATGGTATGACCAGATCCTCTCACTCAGCACAAAGCTAAATGAGTGAGTGAAGAAGAAGATTTCGATGCTTTCTGCCTCACAGCGCACAGGTCAGGTTTTGTAGAAGTTGAAGTCACTCTTTTATCAGTGTGTCAAACCTCCCATTCCTGCCTGTCATTTGTTTAAATCCTTTTCAGAGCACCAGCTCTGGCATTCCTACTCAATGAGTCACCAGTGGCTTGAACTATTGGCTGTATGACCCCAACACCCAGAGCTAGAAGTATGGGGCAACTACCTCAACTGCCCAGAAGTGCTGTGACCAGATCAATGGTCAGTGCAAAACCAACTATGAAGTTGTCATTTATGTGGAATCTGATGATATATTTGCAACTGGTAAGCATTGTGTCTCTTCAATTGGTATATTCTACTACTTTGTGCCTAAAATCTCGCAATCCCAGCTGTGCAATGCCATGGTTGTAAGTCTACATTGTTCCTCTTGTGTGTTAATGGATCCCAATCATTGAAAGGTCATCATATTCACCAAGAACTATTTCATGTCAGTACTCATTCCCAAGCAACTGTGCTCAATGCCACACTATCTGCATCTCGCTATTGCATTCAGTGTCCAATTTTGAGAAGAGCACTTTGGCTTTCTTCTGGCAATCACTAATCCTGCATCAAAGTTGTTGTGTAAATGCTGTCTCAATGTTTTGTTGTTTTTGCTATGATTTCAAGTAATCAATGTTATGGATGTGTGTGAGAGAGGCATGCGAGGAGACAGTTGGGCCAATGAAATGGTCTTTTCAGCTTCTTTTCTAGCTGACTGCTGCTCCAAAGCCCTTGCCTCCAGCTGTAAGGAGTGAAGACAGGACCCAGACTAGCCTGTCAAATGCGCCTGATAAGCTACGCTGAGCAGAAGACTTCTGGCACATTCTAAGAGAGCTGAACAGTGTTTCGGGGTTCAGAGAGGAGCCAGGGGAGCCATGAGGAGGTGCAGACCAGCCAAGGCACTGCCAAATGAAAGTCATTGCTGCGTTCTTAGTCACAATAACCCTCAGTGACCTGTCCCAGCACTTCCCAAGTTGTTTAGAAATGGTGCCATTACACATGTCTTAGGTTTGGGACCTGGCAGCTACCACTGGCCTCGAAATGAGGATCCTGAGTACTTGACTGGTATTTGTATCACACCAGGATGGGACTTTGACGAAGTGTAGCTGGACTCTTGGTTGGCGAAGGAGTAATGATATATAAGATGGTGGTAGAGAATGTGAAGATGTAGGCTCTGAAACAAGAACGTGATTGAGGTCAGATGAGATGAACAATAGTACATGACATGCAGAATGTATAGAGAAAACTCTCCCAAGGCCCATTCTCCTATCTTCTCATCATTTCATGTTGAAATTGTGCGACATTAGACTATTTCGGTGACCCAGTGACCCAAAGCCTTGCGAAATCGAAGATGATGGGCCAGTCAAGACAGTCTATAAATCATGAAAACATCACCATAGCATAGAAAAATATGCCCTAACAGGTCAGCATACTGTAGAAAATAAAATAAAATCACATCTATAATATGTCTGCCACATCACTCACAGCAATGAAACAAATGAAGTAAGTGAAGTTTTTTTTAGAAGTAGCCTTGTTGCTGTGGAATTTCCAGGGAAATGGCTCTCTTAGAGGGAAAAAGTGTAGGTTACGAGGCCTTTAGGCTGAGTTAATTTATGTCGTAGCGACCTCCCAGATCTTTTCCACGGGTTCAAACTCCCACCCCTGTTCATTGGCGCTCATTAGGCGCTCATCTGGATCAAAGACCTATGACGTTCACAGCTTCCTTGAACCAACGCAAGGCCGTTCTGTCGACAACCACAACGTCATGCAAACATCATGGTAGCTGGCAGCGTGTCGACTCTCTCGTTTTCACTGCCAGCGTTGACAATGTCCACCACCCTATTCCTCCACTCCTCAAGCTTGCCTTCGCATCGAGTACAAACCTTGTAATTCTTGTCTTCAAATCCTCTTTCATTGTTTTAGCTCTCCTTCTCTCAGCAGCTGCAGTGTAGTCAGGATAAAACTATTTAGGAACCCCTGCACTGGCAGGAACCCCCCTTTGCTTATTTGGGAACCCGGTCACACTAGGTCACATCGAGTCACGATGCGAGGCGCTGGCGAGAATACGCGTACTGTAGGCGTAGATTGTAGTGAAAAATGTCCATTAATATTAGAAACATGTCTAGATGCACAGAGACACATAGAATAGGGGAGAAACAGCGTAATTGGTGGTGAAAATTGGTTAAAAGATTATGGAAAAGTACTGATTGTGTCTAAACTACATTAACACAGGGTTCTGAGGCATAGAAATCAAAACAGGGAGCAGCAGGCATGAAAAGAAATGTCAGTTCAACAACGGCATGCACCTCAGACCACTCTACAAGCCAAACTTCGTACACAGCACCTCAAAGACCGCATACTCTCACATACTATGCTAAGCTGAGCTCGAAGACCTTGGAAACTTCAATGGAAAGACCAAAATTGCTATGATAATGTGAAGAGCTTATGACTGTGGAGAACGCGTGAGTATGTAGTACTAGGTCCTCGCCAACGGCATCCTGTAGTGAAGGCAACATGCGAGGGGGACACTGGCACAGAAATTTGGTGTCAGAGACTGAAGAACAACACCAAAGACAACCACTATTTGATCGCGACTCAAGCATGACAAAGGTGTAACAGACGCTAACTTTGTGTTTGTGGCGGGTTCCTAAATAGTTTCATCTGTGTAGTCAATATAAGAGTAAAATTTTGGCTTTATTGAACAGGCCTCGTAGCTTGCCATGCAAAGCAATGGCTTTTTACCCCAGTAATTTCACTCTAACATGACCTGTAGTATGGCTGCTGGAGTTGCCTCTGCACTGCCTGCCACAGTGCAGCACTCAATATAGGGATTTCTGACTTCCCAAGGTTCTCAGTGGGTCCTGGGACTTCCCACTGACACATGCTGGGACTTTCTATCCTACCATATTCTCTGGGACTTCCCCAACTGTTACCCACCTTGGGAACTCCCTCCATCACCTCAAGGGACTTCCCAAGGACCCACCACATCCAGGGACAACCCAGCCTCTGCACTTGGGACTTCCCGACTGTGGCCTCCCTTTGGGAACTCCCTCCATCACTTCATGGGACTTCTATTATCTGGATGACTGATATACCTGCCTAGTTTGGAAATATTGGTATATTCCTTTTTAGGAACACTAACCCTAATTTTCCTATTTGGGAAACATTGTGCCTCTTTGTGTCAAGTTGAAAAAACTGCACTTCAGGCACCCATATATAGGTGCCTAGTTCAGTGGATTTGGTCCCTAGCATCAATAGCCTAGTGAGGCCTAGTAGCCAGGGATCTATCCAGATCCCTGGGACTTAAACTCACTCCATTGAAATGCACCCTGGGATTTCCCACATGCATTGTGGGAGCTCCCGGGACTACCCATCCCCAGTTGGGACTACCCATTTCCACCACCTGGGACTTCCCCATTGTCACACTGTCACACTCATCTGTATTTAGAAATTTGCTGTTGTAGCCAGCTGGAAAGAAATATAGATCACCACTCTGCTGGCTTTGCACTATCATACACTCAATATTGTTTATGTCCTATATAGTTGGCCCCTTTTATTTAGTTTTTATTTCATCCCCAGTGTATGAAAGCACAATTTTTCTATTCTCAAACTTACCAACATTTCAGTGTTTTACCACTGGTTCTATCAGTATTAGTATAAATCAAAACTTTCCTCTACTGAACACCTTCATCATATTCAGTGCATCTCTGCAGCTCTCAGTATTCCAGATACCTAGGGCATGCCTGATCCCAAGGTAAATTATAAACCATATATCTACCAACTGCTCTTGTAATTCTTATATGAATTTATTGTATCACTTTGGCTTTCTTATGTTTTCTTTTGTCAAATTCTTTCCTTCACAAACATCTCAAGGCATAGCCTGGATACTGGGACTTCCCATTGACACTGCTTGGATAATGGGACTTCCCATGGATTTGCAATGTTTGCTGGGACTTCCCATTGCCTGTTGATTGTGGTTGGGACATCCCACATGCATGCACTGGGACTACCCACTTTCTCCCAGTGTCTGGGATCTCCTTCTTGTCATCCTTCAGGGAACTCCCATCTTGGCATATTCCGTGGGACTTCCCATGCACTTACCTATCATGGGACATCCCAGCTCCTACTCTTTGGACATCCCCAGCTGTGCCCCCCTTTGGAAAGTCCCATACAGAAGGGTATGGGACTTCCCAGTTGCAAACCCCAGCTGGCAGCTCCCATACTTGCAGTAAGTAGTTCTCTGTATATGTATTTTTTTTTGAACTGAATGTGATTACAACTTTGCATAAGTACTTGATATTCCTAATAGTTCAGTTGTTAGTACATACATACATGTATAGATACTGACAGTGATTCCAGCTTTGAATTTGCTGTAAGCTTCGATTTCTGTGGCATTATAAAAGCCATAGGCCCTACTTTTGGACTGTCAATACTTATATTCCTAGTCACCTTTTTCCCCGTGTATCCAATCCAGGTGTACGCCTGTTGTATGCCAGATAAAGCAGGGATACATGTTTTTTGAATCATCTTGTGTATGTTTTGTGTCAATCATGGTTCGGGATGTAGACATGTATACAGTAGTTTATACATTTAACGACTGCCCAATACAAGCTTTGGCTTTCGTACAAAACCACCATCTATGCAATCGGTATAGTATATATAGGCCAGGAATGATGTATGAATTTAGAAAAGAGTCTTGGTATTGGAAGAGGTTGTATGAGTTTACTTATTTTGCACACTAAATAATGCCAGAAGTTATATTCTGAAGCGGGACGAAAAAGGAGTTAAAGCCAACAGATGCACCCCGACTCAGAATATGGAATGTAATCCAGGACAGCTTGCTTAAGGCGCTGTAGCTGAGTCTGATGTTACGAGGCCCTTTAGGGTCTCGTTCTTATAACATGACGCTCCCGTGGGTGGCTGTGCTGAATAGGTCTACCGGTTTCCGGTGTCATTTGATCACCGTAACCGGTCACCGGCTGTTGCCGAAAAGCGCGCAGTCCTTTGCAACAACACCCATCATCCTTCATCCATACATCCATGAAGATAATGACATTGTTATTTCTTATATTAAGTATGGATGAAATCTTGGGCCTCGTTACTGCCATGCGAAGCGGTGGCCCACATCCCCTTCATACGATGATTCTCCTGGAAGGAGAATCCAGACTAAGTACTGCAGAAAAAGTTATCTCCATTTGAATTCCATAAACTATTCTTGTTTCATCTATTCTTGCTTACCTATTCTTGCTTCAAATTCAAGCCTGGGTTCACCATGTAAGTAAGGGACGTCTTCTGATGATGATGGTTGCATTTGAGTCTCAAGAAAGTGCTTGTATTCAATAGCAACAATGTTGAAGCCTATGTGCTAAGCCCTATAAGAGGATGTTCAGGCCTTGGAACCTGAGTGGTTGGAATTGGAAGGAAATGTGTCTATCATTTCGATATTGCCATCTTCATCAATGTACACATTGTCATCCTCGTCCCCATCAATGACAATAACCACCTTTTCCTTCCCTTTCCTGTTGGCATTCGCTGAAGAATCATAGTTGAAAACCTGCCCATCAGTCTCGTCATTTTCATCCTCCATCATTTGGGCTTGGGCGTGAAGAGCTTGAAGTGACTGATTGAGTTGGAAACCTGGTTCAGGGACTGTGAGGGCTTTTCCACCAAGGGTAATAGCTTGTGTGGGGTCGAGTTGGACCTATGGTACAGCTACGTGGGTGGGTTCAGATTTCTTCTTGGATGAAGTGATAAGTTCACCAGTTTCTGAATAATGAGCTCCTTTGACTAATAGATAGCGATTATAGAGAGAGAGAAGGCGTCAGTCAGTGGGTTTGACAGACACTGCGAGGTGGGAGGGAGGGAAATGCTAGTAATACTCATACTCACCAAACAATCCAACTTGTGTGTTGAACGATGAAATAAGGACTATTACTGACAAACTTGTTTGGAAGATTGACAGCTGTGGCAGTGGCATAGTGGCCCATTGAAACCTCAGCTTGCTTGGCTAGGTAGACACCTAGAGTAGCTGGGATTAGAAAGTTGTCAGTACTTAGAAGCTGAAGAACCACTGAAAGAGCCTTTCTTACCATTCCCATATGCCCTTCCATGAGTAACCATCTTGTACCAGAGCCTGTTCCAAATAATGGAGTGCCAGTTGGGTAAAGGAGAACTGTGGAAGGCCTAGAAAATTCGGTCAAGGTCAGCTTTAGCTCTGTGAAAAGAAAAAACTACTACTGACATATAACAAAGGACACACTTTGGCATTAGCATCTCTGCTTTGTGCTTCCTCAGTAGCAGTCTTGAACTTATCTTCAGCATCAGGTCATCTAGAAGATGGAAGGGAAGATGAGGTCAAACTAGGCCACTGTATAATAAGGAAACAACATCTGTCTGCATACCGATATGCTTAATATGCTCTTCACCACTTGTAATTTCTTCCAAATCCGCCAAACAAGAGCCAACGATCCTGGGGACACAAAAAAGGCAAAGGTTAGTACCAGCTGGCAGTGAAGATGAAAACCTCCAAGGCCAATAGAAGACAGACATACCACCTCAAAACCAACCAAGCAGCAGGCAAAATTTGTGCATTCATCTCTTTCAATGTTGGCTTGGATTTCCCACTTCTGACTTTGCAGTCAAGGTGTTTCCTGTTAATTGGGCAAAAAGAACAAGAGAGAAATGAGTCAGTGCTGACAAAGAATGACAATAGCAGAGAGAAAAATAAGAATGGAAAGAAGACACCCACTTCATATCATCAATAGACAGCAAACTATCAATCAACACCATAATCACTACCATCCTCTCTCCCATACTCAGCTCATCAAAGTCAACCAAACCATCCAGTCCTGGTCTCAGTTGCTTTGATTCTGCAGCACTAGTGCCTGTCCCATCACCAGCAGCAACCACTCCACTCAGAACAGGGACAACTCAATGAGTTGTAATAGGCTGAACGATTTTTTAGGGTCTACTGGGTTGACATGGAGACCGATACCAACAGGGAGAGGTTCATCTAGGATGCCTTCAGCAGTGGAGGAGTAGGTGAGGGAGACGAGGAGGTCGACAGCGCTGGAGTTGTGGATTATTTTGTACTGGGATAAATAAATAAAAACGAGGACACTTAGGAAATTGCATAAAGGCCAGAGAAGAAGGTTAAAGAGAGGAAGAGAAAGAGAGAGTTGGGAAATTTATACGCGTAGATAAAAGATGTGTGCAAAGAAAGAAAGAGCAAGTAGAACGACATACCTCTAAACTCAGCCTTAGACCAAAACTATAGTACTGGTAAGAACAAAGTGTGCTATCACACACATAGGGTTTGAGAGCCTCATAATCAGCTACTAGCTTGCGATGACAGATGACACAGTAGTGAGTTCAGAGCTATTATCCCTGAAAAAGCATTACCACGAAAAGAGAGAGAAAGAGGGAGAAAGAAGAGTCAGCAAAACATTTACTAACAACAGCACTGAAAAGGTGAGATGAAAGGCGAAACAGAACACACTATCAGCCTTCTAACAAGAGTGTTAAGGACGCTTTCTTAACCTCTTCACAGTCGTTAACCAGTTCTTTGCATTTCGGTTTCTTGAGAACAATGTGCATTGTGAGTTTTGCTGAGCAGTTTCTCTGACGATGCTCCCGTCAGAACTGCTGTATTACCTGTAGTATATAATGCATAGATACATGTACTATTACTTTGAAGCATACCGCTGAATTATACTACAAGACTTTACAATTGCCACAATACATATACTTTGCACCCTAACTAATATCCCAAGAAACCAAGAAACGACAGCAAGAAAAGAAAACAACTGCAACGAAGTAACAACAACTCAAGTACTTGCAATTCCCCTTGTCTCTACAAACACCTTTGCCGTCTCAATGGCCTTACACACTTCCTTCAAGCCAAAAACCTGCCTCATGATGAATTTTTTGCGATGATGTCGACAGCAGTCTGGACATGCCCTGTGGATCTTCGTTGTGTACCAGAGGACTTGTCAGTGAGATTCCCTCTCTGCCGTCACAGTCAGTTCTACCAACTCGACAGAAAGAACATATCACCACCCATCCATGGCATACGCAGCCTCTCTACCCAGTACCTTCACCACCACACCAGTCTAAAATTCTTAGACTTATGTCGGCTTTTCCACTCCTTGACTCTCCTCTGCCGAGCACGTCCAGTTGATCCTATCTTGTACTCCATGCTCCCTTTACCCTCGTTTAACCTCAACACATAGACTGTGGACATCGTTGGTGGACTGTCGGCCCCACTCAAGCATACTGGAATGGTTTGCAAAACTGACCATTGACGTGCTAAACGACCCACATACCATGGCGAGTGCTGTTGCAGGCAACATTGACAGTGGGCTGACGGCATTGGCTAGTCTGGGAGAGGAATGGTGCTGGTGGGTTTTGGGAGAGTAAATAAGGCTTTGGTGGATGTAGCAGAGCGATGACAACTTTGGCTTGGCAGCTTTGAAAGAGGGATCATGGCTTTGGCACATTTTGAACAGGGATAACGACATTGTAAGGGTTGGCAGAGGAATGACGGTGTTAGCAGAAAGACCCACAGCTGTCAGGTGCTAAGCCGAGTTTAGGAAAGGGCGTGGGAGGAGGTAGTAGAGAGAGGCGGGGCATCGGTGTTTGTCGATATTTTTGGCCGTCGCTTTGTCTTTCTTCCTCTGACCAACAGCTTGGCACGGAGACCACAATAACACCCGAACTCTGACCATAACCCATCTAATAGTCCTCCATTCTCTCTTCTTCATCTTTCCCAATCTCAGCCATTCTTCAAGCCACTATCCACATCCGTTTCATTCTCCTGGTATTCCACTCTGTGTAATGCACTCCCATATATCCACCCTCACAATGCCAGGTCGACTTCATCACCATTCAGCCATTCTGGAAGCTCTTGCACACGTTTTCCAGGGTTATCTGGGTCCACAAGAGCAATTCCGACGTTGTCAAAACCCCATAATCGACTCAAGAATGGATAGCAGCTGCCACCTCATCAGAGTCCCAAATCCATGCCTACGCTGTGGAGTCGGTTCAGGTTGGATTTGGATGGACTTTCAAAGGTTTTTTTTGTCTGATCATGTGCTAGTGGACTTGAGTTGGAGGTTGGCTTACTTCCTGAGGTGAATGACACCTCGTGGATGTACCGCTGCTGTTTTTTTGTGGTGGGCTCTCTTGACTAAATCTTGTTGGTGCATCTCATTTTCCTTCTCTTGCCATCCACCATGCCCTTGATTGCTCCCTTTCAGCATTTCAACTCCCAGCCAACGCTAGAGCCTGGGTTTTCTTGTTGTCACAAAGTGTCCCCGACCATGTCATCTTCCTACCACACTATCCCACTTGCCAACAATACCCAACTCAACATACATCGCCTCTCCCACTGTGGCCCAAGCTTTATCACTCAGCATCCTTTTAATAGTCTTGACTGACAGCCTCTTCAAATCCTCTTGTATTTCCGTCCCCTTATCGACATAATCAACTTCATGTCCATGCCCATCACCAGCACTGACACCCATTCCCATTTGCGTCTTGTTTGGTTCTGGTACCACCCACAACTTGTACAAACTCATGCATCTCATCAGTCCTAGCCAGTGCCAAAAATATCTCCTCTTGCACATCCCAATAAACTGAAGGTGAATCTCTCCCAGAAACGCTTCCATCACATCTGTTCAAGCTAGGCATCAACCCCAAGTCGAAAAAGTTCATTTTGCCAAGACGGTTTAGGCCCTAATCCAGCACGTTATTGAGTTCCAAGGATGATGTCAAGTCCGTTGTGGTGCTGATGGATACCCAGGACAGGTAGAGAGCAATGAAAAATGGCTGGAGCCTTTGGGGCTGGACAATGGACCGGTAGTGTGTGGTCTGGATGCTGTTGCCCACTGCAGCAGTGTTAGAAGACTAGAAGATGAAGACGCAATGGAAGCACCAGTTGCAGAAGGCTCTCCACTGTTCAAAATGCTCTGCATGATAGAGTTCCATTCCCTCAGATCAAAGTCCACCTGGAACTGGATTTTGGAGGAGTCTGGAAGTGGGAAACCTGGGTGCTCAGACAACTTGGCTTCCAAATATAATGGTGAAAGAGCTCTTGGACCCGGTAATGGTATGCAAACCAGACTCTGCAGAGGAGCTGGAGTCTCTTCTGCAATTATAAGCAGGAGAGTTGGATTCCATTGAAGGACGAAGATGACCAGATGCCAAGAATAGGACACCATCTACACTGACACCGCTCTTGTTCTGCGATCCATCCCATTGGTTATGTCTGCCACAGTCTATGGGAGTTCCACATCTGATGTATTTGCTGATGGGCCATGAACCACATAGACCACAGGAGCTGGTCTTGGGACCAGAGCTCGAGGTTGGTCTACCATTGACAGTCAAGGAAAATAGTTCTCAAGTAGAGCTCATCAGACTAGCCCCAGAAGGGAAAAACGAGGATCATGGAGACCAGAGCTGGAGTCGACGTGGTATTTTCATTGGTAGTGAGTTGGGAGTTTGGTGCAGATTTGGGTGAGCATTTGTGATTAAAGGTAGCCTATTTGGACGCAAATGGCACAACAGGGACTGTTTATAAGGTTATTGAAGACATTGGGGTAGTGTATTGACAATGTTGGTGGGTGTAGAGGTAGTTTGAGAGGAGATGAATGACACATTATCAGTACCCTTTCCAAATCCCAGCACCCTGCAGTCTACTCACTGAATAGGCCTTGCAAGGAAAAATGCTGGCAAAGGACTCATTCCAGGAGCCATCACCAACAACCTACTACCAATCTTCAACCAAAACATCCCTCTGTCCCTCTTACCCACCAATGCACCCAAATGTAACTCCCACCCCTCAATCTCAGCCTAGAGCAGTCTAGAGCCTCCTTCCACGTCCCAACCACTCATTCAATGAAGTTGGCATTGGGATAGGCTCTTGAGCAGGATTTCACTGTAGTTTACTGTCATTCCCGACCCCTTTTCATTCAGGAGGACATTGCAATTGTGATTGTGCTCTTGAGGGGGTTGAGCCTGTAGTTTATGGTCATTGCGGACCCCTTTTTCTTCCTAGTCCACACCTGGTTATGATTGTAATAACCGTTTCATTTCCAAAGATATTTAAATACATTGTACATAGATAGCACCAAACTCATATACAAACTTCACCAGAACATGGGTACTCAGTCATCTGAGTTACGATTACTATTTATAGTAATTGTTATTTTTTGATGTCCACCCACCCAAATTTTTGCGCATTCAAACGTGGATCTGTGATCCGTGGGAACTTATCACTATATTGAGCTGAAAAATTCATGTGATCTATTTGCTTACAGTAAGTGATTGTGTATCCCTAAAAAGCGTGCCAGTGCGAGGATTGAACTCGCACCAGCCAAACATAGTTGACACAGACTTTGGCACAGCACAAAACCATTACACCACAGGACAACTGTTAAACTGCATACATAAAGGTCCATATCTAGTTGTACAATCAATATATGTTCATTACCTTTTGTTCAACATCATCAAGGATTATGGAGATGTGGGTTTGGTTTATGGGGGGTAAGATTTGTAAGTGCAGAGAAGTTTATTATGAATTCATTTTAAGGGGCTATTTTGGATGGGAAATAAAAGTTTACCATGGATACATTTTTGGTCTGAGCCAATTATGGCTTCCTTTAACTCCAGATTGAGAAGGAAAGAAAGCCCACAATAATAGGTAGGGTAGTTTACCATCAATATATGTTTGGTCTGGGCCAATTCTTGCCTCATTTCACTCCAGAAAAATAGGGAAACAACCCCCATACTGAGAGGTACTCTGGATCTATGGATATGAGTTGTGGGTGGGTGAGGGGGAAGTTTACCATTCATATATTTTTGTTCTGGGGAAATTCTGGCCTAATTTAACCTCAGAATAAGAGGGAAAGAGACCCTAGAGTTATAGGTGCTCTGGATGTGGAGCTATGAGTTTTTGGGTGGGTGAGGGGAAGGTATGTGAGAGTGAAGGAGTTTACCATCAATATGTTTTTGTTCTGGGGCAATTCTGGCCTCATTTAACCTCAGAATAAGAGGGAAAGAAAACATGGAGTCATAGACGCTCTGGATACGGAGATATGAGTTTTTGGGTGGGTGAGGGGAGGGTATGTGAGTGCTGTGAAGTTTACCATCAATTTATTTTTTATCTGGGGCATTTCTGGCCTCATTAAACTCCAGAAAAACAGGGAAAGAAACCCCATACTAAGAGGTTCTCTGGATCTACAGATATGAGTTTTGGGTGAGTGAGGGGAAGGTATGTGAGAGCAGGGGAGTTTACCTTCAATATATCCTTATTATGGGCCAATTCTTGTCTCATTTGACTTTGGAACAAGATATACCTCACCTGTGTCTTTGCCGCTCACCTGTCTTTGTTGTTGTCAACCATCACTATGTATGATTTTTGGGAGCTGTGTGCTCCCTTTGGCTACCTGTTGTCATTGTACTCATTGCATCTAGGTCCCCTGAATTGGTGGATAGGGTACTTTCCCATCTTTCTATGGATGAGTTGATGCCCTTCTCCATCTCTTATTTCAATTTCTGAAGCTGTACACTCCAACAAGGCCTAACTTCACTCTCTGAAACATTTACAGTGCCACACTCAGTTTATTATTTCTGGTTCAGTTGTCCATTTACTGGGTTAACGAGAACCATTTTGTGGTGCATGTAGTGAGAAAAGATGGCACAGTTTGGCTCAATGATGGCATGGTGCATGGAAACACTTCATCACTAGAAGGAGGATATAACACCACAATGCTACTTATAATGATGATCCTGCATGTGCTATATATACGCCCAACATTGACCTTCATATGTAATATAGTAATCGTCTTGCCAGCAACAGCTTGGCCTCTACCCCCCAGTCAACTACTGTCAAGAACGTTGTCACTTAGCAAAACCACCCAAGTCACACAATGAACAAGATAGATTCAGCGAGTTATAATGAGATGAGATAGAGAAAGAATGATAGAGACGAGAAGGGGTCGAGTAGGTGACTATGCTCGACACTGCACTGTACTAGGAGCGGAGTGGAGACAAAGTGAACAGAGATCTACAATATATATATAAGAGAGAAATGAATATGTGAGAATGTCCATGGAGTTTTAGGGATCGGAGGAGATAAGAGTATGAGTCAAGTAGAGAAGTATATATGTGAGAATGTCCATGGAGATAAAGGAAATGGAGAGGTGAGTCATAGATCGGGATAGACGATGATGAGAAATGATTTGACGTTTATGGGGTTAGAGTGGAAAGTAGATAGTATAGGGAAAGGAATAGAAGGGAAATGAATAGGTGGGGAGCGATTCATGACAACTACACCTCTAAATCTGTCCACCTCATCTGTGGCATCCAGCACTGCTACTAATGCTGCATCCATTCCTTCCTCAAAATCTATCTCAAAAACATTGGTCTCTACCTCCTTCACAGAGGCAGTAAACAGCTCTGCTTGTGCCCTTCCCAGCTCTTGGACTGAAGGTCCCCAAAACTTCGAACATCCTTCTGAAACACCTGTCAGATAATGTAGCCAAGTGACACACAGCTTCAAAAGATATTGTCTCTGCAACTCGAGTTGATACCGAAGAGCTGATTCATCTGTTAAGAGAACATCAGACAGCTGTCCATCCCAGCCAAAACGACAATGCACCTGTAACTTCTAAGACCTCGTTGAGCTTCTTCCACTCCTTGACAAACCATTCCTGCAAATTCTGGACATTTCTTCCTCACACCGATCCAATTCTAGAACTGCTCTAATTCCTTTCCTCACATCCTCATCGGCCATCCAAGCAGGTGGCTCAGCCCCTCCATGATTATCTAAGCCGATATCTTGCCAAATGTTTTCATCCATGTCCAAATCAAATAGCGAATCTTGTTGAAGCTGCCTTGGCGCCACCACTCCCATAGGTGCATGACACTTCCAAATGAGTTCTGTTATCTCCTGGCATAGCTTGTTGTACTTCATTGCTAGTGCCTTTTAATGGATGTATGAATGTGCTCTGTCAGCTGTTGCTCTGACAGTGAATATCTCAGTTCATGCGCAAAACAGAGAGAACCAGACCAACTCACCACTCTGTTGCTTCCTGAAGGAATGTTCCAAGTGATCGAACTCAAACTTCCGGCTGCATTTCTTCAAAGCCCATGCATTCATCCTCTTGGTTAGGTATGCATTCTTTTTGAGGTTCTTCACTTCTTCCAGGCCCTTCACCCCCAGCGCCTTTTCTTGTTTCCACAAATTGCTCTCTGCCTTCTTGAGAGATTCCTCCACCTTCTTCAAATCTCCCCCTGCCATTGCTCTCTCATAAATTGTTGACTTTTCTGAGGTCAGCACCTCATGCAGTTGTGTCTGCCATTGCTTAAAGACCTCCACTGCTTTCTGTAGCCTCAGTGTCTCCTCTACAGCTTTCTCCCCAGCATTTTTATGTTGTTCTAATGATGAAATCAGTCCAGTATATTATAGCACAAAAAAAACTGTACCCACTTGGAATAGGCTTAGTTTGTGACTTCACTTGCAGAGACCACTGCTTGCGAAAGTACTCCTTGGTTCTCCCCACTTGTCGAATTCCCTCTGAGTGTCACTCTGCCTCTCCAGACAGAGTCTAAGCTTCCATTGCAGTATTTTCCCAGCGGCCAGAAGATTTTGCTCATTGTTGAAATGCAGCTGCGAGTCAAGGGTATAAAGACAGACATAGTACTATGACGTAGAACTCAGTATCCATCCCAGAGTATTATAAGGAAATCACTCACCCCTGCAACCCTTGTGTATGCATGCCAGCATTGCTCACAAGTCTCTCCATCGCATAACCCAAATCCTCAACATGTCCTTGGGTGATAGACTAGTTGACAGGCCCATTGATGACTGTAGGCATGGAATACAGAGACTCCCCACACAATGTGGTCCAAATACTCCCCTAGGAAACCCCACTTTAAGCAGCTCCGTTCCAGCTGGCATGCCACGTCATAGAGAAACCCCACTGTCCAATCCTCCAGCAAGTTCTCGAACAATGCCTTCAGGAGCAGGAGGATGTAATGCTGTTTCTCTCCAAGCGAGTTCATTGTCACCATGAACAAGCTGTTCCCGTGAGGACAAAACATCCTGGCCAGTGCCTGTTCATCGTATCCTTTGGAGTCATCTGAAGCTGTGAAACTAGAATTACAACCATCAAGCACCGAGTTGGGCACCTTCATCCCCTCCTCAACCAAGTCCTCCTCGGCATCTATGCTGTCCTTAGATTGTTTTG
Organism: Tetrapyrgos nigripes; assembly: GCA_013368315.1. NCBI lineage: Eukaryota > Fungi > Basidiomycota > Agaricomycetes > Agaricales > Campanellaceae > Tetrapyrgos > Tetrapyrgos nigripes. The sequence goes on from JAACJM010000125.1 coordinate 203,418, forward strand.
CTGGCCTCTTGCCTCCTCCATCTCCTTGACCTTATCTGGATTGATGAAAAACGTATTGGGATGTATCCAACGTGAGTCTCTGCCATGCTGATCATTATGTTTTTGGGTAAAGCATGTGTCCACACATACCAGAACAGTCGGCCTAGAACAAAAACACCATCTACGTCAATCTGGGAGACACAGCCTGAAATAATAATTCCACTTACCCCTTATCCACACAGCTCTAGCTGCTAGCTTGATACATCATAATAGTACAATTTGACATAATTTTTGATGCATCACAGAGTCAATTTTAACAAGCCCAGAAACAGCTTGTAATTGCCATTGCTCTGGGGGAATGCCAGGCTGTTTCCCACGGCCACCAGTACCAGATATGGGCTTTGCCATTGCTCTGGGGGAATGCTGGGCTGTTTCCCATGGCCACCAGTACCAGATATGGGCTCTACTAATTCAGGACTGGCTAACAAGATGGCGTTGGAGATTGTTCAGGGTAGCGTGGCATCAGGTTTATTTCCATTTGGGTTATTAGAGGCTCTTCCGGGTCAGTTCCTACACTTTCAGTTATTACAATGCTGGCGTCGGGTTCTTGCATATCAGGTATTTACTCTTTCAGCTTCATTCCCACCCCTTCAGTTAGTAGGTGGCTGACGTCGGGTCCTTCTACATTGGCTCTTGTCGGTCAGTTCCCATGCCTTAAGTCATTAGAGTGGCTGGTTCTCATGTGCTCTGGATTTAGTGGCTTCAGAGGCTATGTTCACTTGTTAAATAGGATAAGAATAAACCAGTTGTGGCGTGGCTTCTGGATATTGCAATTAGGAGCACTGTCGCTTGAATTCCCATCCTACCCTCAATTATTAGAGTGTCGGGGAGCTCTGTCAGCTTGGTTCTCATGGTGACGTGGTGTCAGGTGCATTGGGTATTAGGAGGGTTTAGCCCGTCATGGGCTCTGTCAGTTCAGTTCCCATGCTATTGGCATGGCGTGGCAACTGGAAATTGTGCATTGGGAGTTATGGTGTTGGGTTATTGTGCAATTAGAATTAGGCGGGTAGCATGGCATCGGGGGACTACCTTCAATTTAATCATTTGTATGGTGTGGCAACTGGATATTGTGCATTGGATATTATGGCGTCGGGTTATTGTGCATTTGGAATTAGGACATTGGAGGACTTTATCAGTTCAGTACCCAAGCTACATTCAGTTTTGGTGTGGCATGGCAACCGGATTATACGCATTGGGTATTAGGTTGGATATCAGGATTGCTTCCCACGCATCTTTGGTCCATAAAGATTCAGTTATTGGCATAGCATAGCGTCGGGTCATTATTGTGGGTGTCGGGATTACTTCCAAGTTCTCACGTAACTTCAGTCCATAATTTTAAGTGTCTTGTTACTCAGACAACTTTAAACAAGAATCAGAGAGGTAAAAAATTCCTGCTGGTTTCTGGATGTGGCTTTGCAACGTCACAAAAACATTACAAGTCCAAGTTCACATATCATACTTTCATTCTATCAAGAATCAAGCCAACGTTCAAGCTGTCACTCTCGCTTCTTGCATAATATATCCTACATTCAGGCTGTCATTCTCACGTCTCAGCTCATGGAATATTTTCTCATTTTCAAGATTCCCTCAAAGTCCATTGTAAGTGATCGTGCAAACATCGCCAATATGTGCCCATAAGTTCTTCATGTAGTATCTGGTACACATAACATTTCTTAAGAAAGTAGAAATAGAGCCCCAAAACATTGAAGTTGTCATCCCACTTAATATATTCTACATTCAAGCTGTCAATCCCACTTCTTAGCTCGTAGAATATATTCTCATTCTCAAGATTGTTCTCCAATTTGAGTTATGGCACTCACAGCCCCAACATGAGCCCATAAGGTCTTCATATAATATCAAGTACCTAACATAAGTTCTTCATGTAATATCAAGTACTTAACCCAAAAATTTATTGCGAAGGCAGACATGCAAGAGAAAGCATGCTAACTACTTACACAACTGTTCTAAAACAAACGAGAAGTCATTAACATAATACAACCACCATTGATGTGCCGCTTTTTTTGGCTTCCTGGGCTCAGAACCCCTCCTCTGACATCACCTGAATGCCATGATGGGCAAAGAATAGAGCTACAACCACACTAAGGACCCCGTTAACCCCTGACTTACGGATATCGCCCCAGTCAGATTCCTTATTTCCTGATTTTATCCAGGAACCCTCCAAGTTGTGTGGTCGCCAAACCTCTGATCGGGCTCACTGAATCCAGTCACCTACAACTACAGGGCGAAGTCTGGCAGCCAAGAGTTTTGTCTCTGCATAGTTCTCATCATACTCAAAGATGAGGTAATGGCGTAGTAACGTCACCCAAGCCAGCTCACCCACGAGGGTCCTGAGCATCCTGTGGGCCGAATGTAACCAAAGAGGTGCATGACGCTCTGGACATACTGGAGTTGATTGATCCTCAACATGGAGTTTGTCAATGTGGACATTGGGAATGGGGGGATTAGCTTGGGCCGTAGTATGTTCTTTTTCTACAAATAAAGTAAAAAAATGTTAGTACTTAATTTTTTAAGGACTGATGAAGTACTTACCATTAGCCGAGTTACCATTTCTCCTGTCTCTTCGAGTTGAATTACGTGGATTGATACAGTCGATGTGGACAGCTGTAGTATCTTCCTTGTCTGCACATGAAATAAATGTTAGTACTCAGAAATTCAAGCAGTGGTGAAAGCACTCACCATCAACCGAATTTCCCTTGCCTTTTCCCTTACTGCCTTGAGTAGATTTACATGGTTTCTTGCCAGGTTTTGTTGATGCTGTGTCATCATTGCTTACAAAAGGGTGCTTTTGACCTATATCCCCTTCAGACCTAGACTCTGTGCTATCTTGGGTAATAGTGGGAATGGGAACAGTGATGGAACCTGGAGACATAGGGGTATGTGTCCCATCCCGGGATGGAATAGGAGATGGCGGATTAGAAGGAGGTGGAGATATGGTGGCTGGATGATCAGGAGCAGATTTGGACTGAGGCGTAGATGTCGAGACTGGTTCCGAATACAGATCTGATGAGACGGGTTGAGAAACAGGTTGAGAAGTCATTGTAGACGAGTTTGCGGAAGAAGAAGTTGATGTACTAGATTCAGTCAATGATGGTGTCCCTGGTTCAGCAGACTGTTTTGCAATGGTCCCATCATTGACATTGTAAACCTCCAAGTTGTGGTTCATCTGGACCAAGTTTTTCAGGGTTGCAGCATCCACAGTGTCTAGAGCTCATGAGCAACATTCAGCTTTACCTGTTCAGTATGTTAGCATAGCTACATACAATTTGATAATAAATCTATACTTACTGTAACACTGCTTAAGATAGTCACTGAATACAGGCAAGACCTTTGGCTTATACTCTGTGCACATCATGGATCCAAATGTTCAGCTCTTCAAAGGCCTGATCGCCATCTCTGAATGAATGCTAGATACACAGAATTTGTCAATTAGACATACACAGAGCTAATGACAACCTACCTGATAATATTCAGATGGCCTGCATCTGCAGGTTCAGGTCCACCTGCAATTACAGTGATTTGAAAGCCTGTTGCTTCACTGCATCCAGCAACAATTGGGAGTAGAAATCCAGCTAGGCGATTGATTGCCCTATGCAAGATCCTATTAGTTACAATCTAATCAACATCAAAATATCAAAACACATACATTTGTCTGTCAAATGGCGAGTCAGATATGCCGGCCATCATTTCCTCTTTGGCATGTTCTTCCTTCGCCCTCTCCTCCCACATCTTGCAATCCCAGTGTTGTTTGAGTACATAACACCATGTATTGGCCGGAAACACCTTATCGTCAAGTCTCCTGACCTTCCCGTCACGCCAATCCTTGAGGATTTTGCTATATTCCGAGTTGACTTTGTCAGGATTGTGGCACCACCAGTACTTTGAAGCAGATTGTTTCCAAGGTTTGGTGAGGGAGTCACCTGTAACTGCATGAAGGACGTGATTGAAGACATCGTCAGTGGAACTGCTCTTGCCTTTTCCTTTCGTCTTGCTCTTGGAACAGTCAGGGTTGTCTTTGTTCTGCCAACGGTATTCTAACCAGTGCCAAATTTGCTGAGTCGGGTTCATGTTAGTGTGACTATGTGAGACGTCACATAAGGTACGAGAGCACTTACTCCTTTCAGTTTGTTCTCACAATCCTTAATTTTCTTCTTCTGCATTTCGAATTCCTGGCGTTCGTTGTCAGCCATAGCTTCCAGATTGGGAGTGGAATGCGAATCATTGCCTATAGACGAGTTGTCGTTGTCATTTACTCCTGCCAGTTCTTCATCCGTTGGCTCCCAAGTGTCCTCATATTTGGGAGGAAAACGGCGTAGAAAAGCAAGAATGATCTTGTCTCGCGTTTCCTTTGAGGAGTTGTTGAGGGATGCCTGAGCGTAAGCTCCTCTTTGGGACTTGAGGAATGCGAGTTGTTTGCCTTTAAATGAACCTGGATTAGGCATATACAGAGATATCAGAAAGCGAAAGCTCGAAGGGTAAAGGAGGAAAATTGGGCAAGAATCAATGAGTGCACAGTAATTGGACGGTTTTTATTGTGATCCTTAGTCTGTTTAATCTGACCTTAAACCCAGATCACTTTAGCAATGTAATCTTGTTGGAGTCTTTTTTTTTTGGGAGGTTCACAAGCCACTATCAGAAATTCCTCCATTACCCCCTCCCTTTTGTTACAGGCAACTACACTCATGTATAATTATCTACTTACAGGATAATACATCTCTCAGTCTTTTTGTTGATTATAGAGAAATAGTAAACCTCAAAACACGCAATGCACAGATTTATGTATCTCTACCCAGTTGCCACAGTTGTATGACCCTGTCTTTGTCATAACTGCAAGGGCCATAGGCCAGAGTATATAGTCATTTGGAAAACGATTCAATTCGCGTTTTCAATCAGCCACAGCCCAAATGGTCAGAAGATTCCAATTGGTCAGAAGATTTAGCCACAGTTGCCACACCCCTAATTATCCATAATCCCAATTGGTCAGAAGAATCGAAAAGGTCACGACATTCCAGCCAAGATGTATCCTGTCAGAGATTGACAGCAATGTGTATTAATTAAACTAACTGCGAGGCTACATATTTTGACTGCTCAAATGCCTCAGTTCTGAAATGCCAAATTCATCATTAAAATGCTGGGAGTACTCGTCATTAGTCTCGGAGTCCGAATCATGAATGTGGATAAGGGTGCGAGTGGAACGAGGTGTAACAGGTGCCGAAGGAGGACCCGAACTGCGGGAAGATGTGGCGGGGGCCAGAGCGGCGGGGGCCAGAGCAGGGAAATGGATAGGCAAACCTGAATCCGAAAACACATCCCCACCCTGGCCGGACTCAACTATGAGAGAATCCCCAGCCCATGCAGCAGTCTGACACATGATGGGGTAAGGGGGAGCAGTGACCAAACGCTCTAGCACCTTTGGATGCAATTTCTCATTGTTGAGACACTTACTCCACCACTTGATGGCTATGGCAAGTGATGGACACTTCTTGTACATCGGTCCAAAAACATAGCTCACAAAGTGTTGTGTTGTTTTCCTGCTCTAGAGAATAAGATATTGTTTCATCTTTATCAAGATCAAACGTACCATGAGACAAAGATTCCAACATGCCAGCCTTGTGTAACGACAAACACGGGAATATTCTCTTCATCGTTTGGCCAACTTGAGACCAGATCAAAGACGGAGGGAACCTTACACCAGGCCCGATACATAGCGATACTGCTGAGAACGACATCAAATGTGATACAAACCAGAAACCATTTTGCCAACGTACCTAGTGTTCTGTCCGTCTTTCTTTTTTGGTGGGTCTGAGCCACAGAGAGGTGCCTGACTACGTAGTGCAGGTGTTTTTTTGTCTCTGCATTCATCTTTCCCTATCTCTGGTTCTTCGTCTGAGTCCCAGAGAGGGAGTGTTACGGGTTTATGTGGTGATGGGTCGTCATCCGAGTCCCAGAGAGGCAGTGGTACAGCTTTATGTGATGCTGAGTTCCTTGGTACAGGTTCGGGTTTATCCATAGACGATGTAGTAACAACTAGCCCTACAATAATCTGCCAGAATTCGTAGTGAATGTAAAATAAACTTACAAGCTCCTGGTTTCAAACGAATGTATTGGACTGTCTGACCATGGAATTCAATGAGAACAATGATGCTGATGAAGAGAGAGGAACATACCAGCGTCTTCTTTGTTGATGTTGGTCATGTTGCAAATGATACAATGTATGATACAACGTGAAAAGACGTCAAGTCCAATGACTATCACATGCCTGTAGAGTGGCAGTCCGAGAAGTACTGAGTACGGCAGGTGAAGTGAAGGCGTAATGGCAAGTAAAAGCCAGCAGTTCACCAGCATTTTGAGTCCTTGTTCAGAGGCAGAATGGATGAGCTCTTGTGTATCGTCTACACAAGTTATAGCTTATTTAATTAAGGAGTAGCTAGTTATATCCAGTAACAATGCTCCCCCGAGGAATTTGTGATGTTAAACAAGCTATTGAAAAAGTCAGAAGAACTGAGGGTGGTAAAAGAGTCATCAATTACTTTAACTACAACCTATCTACATCTTTCATGCCTCGACAAAAACTATACCACACCAAAAGCGAAATTCTTCTCACCAACAGAAGCAAGAGTGCTAGACACTATAAAAAGTATGTATCTCTCTATTTCAGGCTGGGAAATCCATCTCGCTACTACAGACCCAGAGTAACGAGATTTTGGGGGAAGTAGGATACACTTTGGAGTATAAGGAGGTTGATCGGCTTACACAGGACTTATTGAGGTTATTGAGAAGCGTGGAGGATATTGGTTGTTCTGCAATGCTCGGCAAGCAGGAACTAGTCTCCTTACACAATCGGGGTCATCTACAATACCAGCTCGATGTATAACACTGTAAAAATGCATATGATCATATTTTTGTACATAAAATAGTTCATGCATGGCAAGATAGACAGAATCTATAAGTAATTGTTCTATGTAGTAGTGTCATCCTTTTTATCAGCTGTATCTGCACTAGCGAGATACTTAAAGAGAGGTCTGACTTGTTCTTCAAGTGAACTGTAGGGAAAAGTACATAAGTAGCCATGGGCGAGAGCAAAAAGCCAGCGCAAGCATACCTATCTTCCTTACCGTCCCTTTCCAAGGCAATCTTTTTGGCAATACTTTCTTCTGCATCATCAGAGTATAACAAATCTTGTAGTCCCCCAGGCACCTGCATTCCAGCAGATTCGAAATATTCTTTAATAAGTCGAGCATCCTCACTCGCATCAAGTTCCGCTGCCAATCTAGCCTGTTCCTCATCTACTCCCCTCTGCTTTTCAGTCTTCTTCACTTGATACTGCTCCTCTGCCAATGTGCTGGAAGACATGGAACGGTTGATGGATGGTATTTAGATTCAAGAGGAACTCAAAGTGTAAATTGATGTGAGATGTTGAAACGTTGAATGAAAATCAACGTAACGTTGAGGTTTTGATGTCTACATGAGGCATTGAAACATTAAAATTTTTGAAGTCGACATGAGCCTCAATCATACTAGCTGCTCTGGGGATATCGGTAGCCTGGGAATATCCAATTTTGGTAGCTATCCAAGATTCCTAAAACCTGGTTCCCAATATGCCTGTAGTGAAGACTATTCGTCTTCATCATGCTCAGAGGTTTACTCCAGGGTCGAAGCCAAGGTCGAGGTCAAGGTCAAGGCCGTCCTCCAAACTTGAAGCACAGTTATCAAGACCGAGTTGAAGACTGGGAGGATTATGATACTTTCAACACTCGAAGCTCCCAGCTAGGTTCATGTGGCCAAGTAATTACTGCTCCTCATTCTCCTCAAAAAGGTACATCTTGGACACCAACAAGAAGTACATGGGGCCCTCAAGATGACGATACTCTTGCACTAGAGGAGAATGATCTGTGGATTGATGCTGAGGTGGATAGGGAGGTATTTGACATTGTATGGGACAAGGTCATTAATGTTGAGTTACCAAAAAAGAGACAAACCAAAGTCTTGGTACGTGCTCAGCCCTTTCTATTGTGTTTTTGTGTTTTTGTGTTAAGGGAGTACTTATATTGGCCTACAGCAATGTGTGAACTTGGTATGGAAGGAAAAATATCGACAGCAGTACCTGGACAAGATCGTTCGCTGGGATGGACGAGGAGATGCAAGAGAGCAGAAGTCCTGTATGGATTGCCTTGCTCGTAAGAGGGATCCAGCAATAGAGGGGAAAATACAATGTATAGACTGTATCATACCAGATCTCACCTGTGTGGCATGCTGTGTACATCAGCACTCACGCAATCCATTTCATCGTGTCTTGGTGAGTTTCAGTTCACTTCTGGTCCCACATTTCAATTTTAATTTTGAAAAATGTAGAAGTGGAATGGCACACATTTTGAGAAGACCAGCCTGGCAAAACTAGGGCTTACACTCCAACTTGGTCACCTTGGGATGTATTGCTGCCATTCGAAAAATGCTCACTCAAACTTGCGTATTCTTCACACTAATGGGATTCATGAGGTCAATGTATTATTTTGTAACTGCCCTCACACATCTCCCCCTGCTGTTCAACTCCTCCATCGGGGTATCTACCCATCAACACATGACATCCCAAAGACAGCAGCCACTTTTCCTTTACTCAATCTCCTTCATCACCTTGCCATCACACCAAAAGGATCTAACTATGATTTCTACCGTACACTCGAACGACTGACTGATAACACTGGTCTTGAAATCCCTAAGTCTTGTTATCGTCCTCTCAAGCATATGACACATCAGTGGCGACACTTAAAACTTTTAAAGCGAGGAGGTCGTGCTCATGACCCTGATCCGATGCGTGTTGCGAACACTCATGATGGTGAACTAGCTGTTCGCTGCCCATCATGTCCGTATCCTGGTATTAATGCTCCAAAGGAGTTAATGGAGATCCCAATGGAATTACGGTAAGTGTTCACTACAGATTCAGGTGCTTTTCTATACTTACTGTTTTGATGACAGGTTTCTGTATCGTGTCATGTTGGTAATGGATGCCAATTTCAAGCTAAAAAATCAGCTTGTCTCTTCATACTCACGAGATCCTGGTTTTGGTATTGGATGGTCTTATTTCGTGCCAAGGATTGAATATGAGCAGCATCTATTAGAAAATGTTCATGAGGATGAGGTGTGTCATTTTTATTTTGCAGGTGTATTACATCCTAATTATTCCAGTGAAGATTAGTACCTGTGTCGGTTTTGCGGCATTAGCAAAAGCTGCAACTCAATTTTCACGAGGATTGCGTTGTACGGGAGTGGGCAGCGTTTCGTGCATCAGATCTGAGATGTTGATGCCGAATGGGACTGGAAATATACAAAAAGGGGAAAGGTCAGTCAAAGAGTGCCTGATACATAAATTTTCACTCAATCTAGTGTCATTAGATACACCACTATGGACTATATCTTTGTTTATTCATTGAAGACATTTACTATGATACTGTGCCTGCTCATAAGCTACAACATCGCATGTCAGTGGTTCGTGAATCTTTTCAAGAGGATTAAGGATCGGTGGCCCCCAGAAATTATATCCACACTTGAAGAGTCTTTGGTGGACCCTGCTGTTGGTAAATTTCATGAGCCAGCACATATCCAGGTCAAACACGAAATGTTTTCTTTCAATTTGATTAAAGTAGTTGTTAATAGCGACAGTGAAGGTTCTGAGCGGATCTGGGCTGCCCACAATGCGGTTGGGTACAGCACAAAGCCCATGGGACCCGGAACTCACCAGGATATCATTGACGACCATTTCGCAGCTTGGAATTGGTCAAAGGTCATCTCCATGGGTCAGTGAATTGATTGATTTATTCTGAGTGTAATTAATGCTGATATACTTACTACAGGGAATACATTAATCAGGAAGTATAAGGTTGCGATTGCTGAACGAAATGTCCAGAATGAAGCCCATGATGGCTGGACTGCTCAGCTTCCAAAGGAATTGATGGATCAGTGGGAGATTTTATGCGAGACATGGGAGAATGCCCCCTTCCCAAAAGTGGAGGTCGAAAATCCCTTCACTATTGTTAATGAGTGTGAGTAGGTGGCACTATAAGTCAATTGAGATGCCACTAACTAATTTGCAATACAGTTATGGGTGAAGAAGAAGCGTTACTAGAACTTGAGGCAGAAGACGAGGTTCGCAGAAGTAACGGAGGTGCTAGGTGGAACGTCATTTCCGCTGCTGGATTTATTGCAATGGGTTTAGAGCTGGAGCAGCTTTGGTAAGTCAATGAGTCTATTAAGTGGCATGTTTGCGACTGACCTTTGAATAGTGGCGATCTTTGAGAACTTGTCAAAAAGTCTCATGCCACGCAACACAGTCGTTCAAGCGGAAGACATCAAGATCATCAAATCGCCACTGTAGAGGAGCAGAGGATCCTGTTAGAACAGAAACTGGGATCATATGAACGTCTGAGAGCAATTTATATGCCGGGTCTGCTCCAAATGCTAATAGATGAGGAGGAGGAGTTAGTAACTAATCTGGAGGATGTTAAACTTTGGCTGCCGTCTTGGATTCCGGCCCATCTTCGGCAGTCTGTCTGTATAGAAGGTTGGCTGGAGATTGAGGAGCGATTGCGTACAGCGCAATGTGGCGATGCAATTCAGTCTCTGCAGCACACTCTTCAGGTCAAGAGTCGCATGGTCCTTTTCAAGAATGCGAACGTTGCGGGGCAATGACAAGGGCTACGATCTCATGCAATAATTGACAGAGTTCGTGAAAGGGCAAAGAAGAGTGCAAATCGTTATCGTCTTGCAAGAGAGGCCAAGAAGAGGCTCGTGGGACAGGGAGAGTGGGAGAAAGAGTTGCCCGAATTGAAAGATGAAGATGTCCGATCATATTGAGACCAAGCTCGGTTCAAGAAAGGGGCAGGTAGGAGGGGAATTAATGAAGATAGCTGGGAGCCAGAAGAACCAGAGGTGGGGCAAGGTGAAACTGAGGGTGAAAATGGGAATGAGATTTTGCTGTGGACAGAGGTACGGTCTGAACGCCATGTTACATGGCGAGAAGACATTCCTCGAGACAGTACAGGGGAAACTCACAGACAGACGTCCTGGATTTGGACGTCTGGACCCGGGTTAAGTCTGAGTGATGGCGCTGATGAGGGGAATCAGGTTTGCCGTTCTGAGTGGTGTAGGAGTCGGGCACGGGCAAAACGAGCAACAGAGGAGGTTATGCTCCTGAAAGAGGAGATGTGGAGGACAGTCAAGTACCTGGAGTGGAAGGAAAAACAGTGGAAGGAATCTGAGGACAAGAGAAACCAAGAGGAGGGAATTGAGGCTGGGGTCTTAGAGGGACTGTCTGCCTATGCTTCAAAGCAGGCCAGTCTCTATCGTTGTCTTGCTATTGGATTTCACTCAATCTGGATGCAACCCCTCTCAATGGTAAATATTGCAGAAGCAGGAGAGGATAGTGATAGTGATACTGAGGAGGAGAAGGAAGATAATGATGGGGCAGATGAGGTGGAGATTATACAAGGGGATGGGGGGGAGTAGGGTTGATAGGGAGGGCCAATTATCAAGGTGATTTCTTAGATTTGTTCTGTACTATCTGTATAGTGTATTTTCCCTATATTTTACGGATTTCTTTTGGTGATCTTTCCTCTAATTAGTTGAAATTCCGATTATTTTAATTTTCGGAAATACAGCACAATCTGTACCAATCGAGAGGCTGGAACTGAAGCCGCCATGCACTGTCTAAATAATATTTGTTTTCCTGTATTTATCGGTGATTATTGTGCAGATTTCACCTGACGCTGTTTCCTGCATGATCACTGCCGCCACTCTTCTAAATAAGTACTTTCTGAATAGGAAGGCGGGATGAGGTGGGATGAGGTGAAGGGCTGTACTATCCTGTTCTGGCTTAGCCTGTATTTCGATGCCACTGTTCTCCTGCCTAATTTGACTGAGCCCCTATTTTTATAAGCCATGGGACAATAGCCACAGGACAATTTTTGGGCATGTATGACAATATGTATCAAATCAGGGACTCTAATGAAGGCTGCTATGCACTATCTGAATGATATATTTTTTTCCTGTATTTTATTGGAATTTTTCATGCGAATTTATGGCCAACGCTGTTCCGTATGTGATTGCTGCAGCTGACAATGAGCAGAGGTCTGCTGACAGTGACGCAGCAACAATATGTTCCCTAGAGCAACTCAGCATTGAATAAGAAGGTGGGTACCGTCCTAATTTGGCTTAGTGTCTATTTTCACACCACCTGAGGTCCTGCCTTAATTTGACTGAGCCCCTATCTCTTTATGCCACCTGATGCTTTTTAGGCATGCACAGGACAGTATATATCAATTGAGGGATTCTAACAGAAGCCATTATGGACAATCCGAATGATTCATTTTTCCCTGTATTTGATTGAATTTTTTTGGGCGGATTTTGGCCAACACTATTGCCATGCGTGATCACTGCCACTGACAATGAGCAGAGGTTTGCCAAGTGACGACAGGTGTACTGGAGTAATTTGACATTTGCCAATGTTCCAAATAAGCCTGGATTTTTGCTACTGGAGTCCCCTGCCTAATTTGGCTTAGCATGTATTTCTCTGAGCCACCCGACTGCCCTATCTGATTTGGCTTAGCTTGTTCTTCTCAGCCACCCAATCTGTGCCTAATTTGGTTTAGTTTATATTTGCTAAGCAAATGCATAAGCATGCCGCAGGCCCGTTATAAGCCAGGTAGAGGTGTAGTTAATTTCAGCTTTGTGATAGATCAAGCCAGATATAGGGTAGAGTGAATTTTCGCTCTGTGATGCATCAAAATGCAAAAGTGTACTTTTTGATGCATCAGAACAGCAGATACAAGTGGTCCACATCGTTCTGGGAGACTGCGTCCTTCCAAAGCACATAGGACAACGGGAGCACAGATACTCAGAAGCCTGAGGCTTTTCCCTGCATTTCTGAGCACCAATGCTTGCAGCTCTTCGACGAGATGTTGATCCCTGGGGAGACTCAGCTCGTTTTCGCTTCCCAAAAGCCCAGTTAGGTCAGTTAGTGTCGTCTTGCGCTCCACACTCCTCCTCCTCAGTGCAGGCATCCTCTCCATTACTGGCCACTGTCTCATCGGGACCATCTTCAATTTGACAGAGATTGTCACTGGTTATCTCAATGTGAGCCTTCCAGTGCTGTGTTGTTGCATTTTGTAAGCTGTTAAACCACTGTAACACATTGGCAAAATGTCTTCTAAGTGTATCCTACCAGCGAACTCTTAGCATAATCTCAGGATGAGATACATACCGATCACTCACTGTCCCTTGAAGACAATAATTCTGGGCTCCCAGGAAATCCTCCAATGTGTGACACCAAGCAGTGTGATTCGGAGCAATTCGTAGGAACAATCTGGTTACAAAGTCCAACATCCTAATGTCTACCACCAGAGATGGTCACAATGGTGCACAAGGAAACAGTCCACTCTTCACCAACTGCTCGGCGACATGTGTCCGACTGTGGCAAGTGCAGGAATGGACCATGATTATCTCCAAACCTGGGATACTGTTAGCTTGGTTCATTATCACATGCCCTGAGTAAGACTCACAGTTGGAGCGTACTATGCTAATGGAAAGCTCCAGACCCCCTGAGTAGTCACAGCGAGCATCCAACTTCAGGGTTGGCTCAAGATGTAGACTCTCTGTCTCCTCCAGTAGTTCCATGTATAGTACCAACAGATTTGGTATCACTTCACCCATCCACTTCTTCGCCTGGTCTGCCTTCTTCTGCCTGCTTCCTTTAACCAGTGATTCATGGCCTATCCTGTTCCCCAACCCTCTCTCAACAACCATGATAATGGTGTTGGCGTTTCCATCCTCCCCTCTGGGTAGAGGTCCACCCGTTGATTCAGTGCCGAACTGATCAGCTACAGGATAGTCACTGTTCAGACCTGCCTGACCTTGTATTATCAGTAACAAAGGGTCCTGCATTAAAGCTTCATCCCGAGGCAGAAGAACCAATCATCTGAGGCCTTGGTGTTTGTGTTTCCCTGGAAGGTAGTCGGTCGGTAAGAACTTTGGACATGAACTTCGAACAAGATGCCATAGAGCTAGGCTAAGTGCTGGTAGATGATGGTATGGGTCGACGAGTCAGACCGATAGCTCCACCAGTGAAACCAACATTTCCCAAAACGGCCTTCATAGCATTGGGCTAAAAATCATTGTTCTCCCAGATTTTACCACCAGCCCAGCTGTTCCACACCTCTCCCTCCAACAATGTTGTCCAACTAGCCTACTCGTCCAACCCCCATGCCTCCAATACATAGCCAAGCTCACCCAAAACCCATACACCCTTTGAAAGAAGTGAATGATGACTTCATCTGCGACCTTGCCCAGAATCCACTTGTTCTTGACCACCCATATCTATTGGCTGAAACCAAGTTGGCAAAAGCTGCCTTTGCCATCCTCCTCTACCTCAACCCCGACATGGAGGAGGATCTCGTCATATGTCCCAACCCTTCCCTCAACACGCCTTCTCATTTCATGTCTGGCCGAGTGGGGATCTGGTTGTGAAGTGCCCTCAATGCGATGTTTCCAAACGTTGTCTGACCATGGATATCTGTGAGTGTCTTCATCTACAAACTGCTCTGACTTGCTTCTGTAGTCATCATGCTAACTACATCAAATATCTTTGCCTCAAGCCTCAAATCAAGGACTTGATATGGCAAGTCATAGCTAGGGCCAAATTGGGTCAGTTTCTCGTGGCCACCATTATGACAGAGATATTTCGCTCACTGTTCTTGATCTCAGAACAACCCACTGGCATCGGTACTCTCAATGATCCCATCTCTCTCAACACATAGTCTAAGTCTGCTAGATAGACCTCAATGAACTAGATATTATGACTTGCTCAATGTGACTTTACTTAACATCCTACACTTTCCTACTTGTCTACAACCTCTGTATTTTAACATCATTTCAGACCATCTTCGTGACTATGCACACTCCATTCTGTCTCCCAAAAAAATCTTTATTCTCCAAAAATATTTACATTACAATGCATGAAACTCCATAGATTTCATGAACAAACCCGTTTGCCCCTTCTGGAGTTGACACATCGTTCCTCCAAGGAACGGACTACAACGCCTCTAGCTAGCTTCCATAAACAAACTGCCCTATTCCACTCAATTCTCCCTTCTGTTGTTTAATTTCCTTACACCCTGATATTACCATGGCTCCCCTCCATATAAAAACCATCTAGCATTCTGCCTGTTCTCTTCATCCACAATCACATCCATTTGTCCACCCATACCACCACTTTCTTCATCCATCTCATTGCCCCATGCCTAACCATGCTCCCGACTCTTTCCACAGCGTGAAACAGAGACTCTGCACCTTCACATCTCAACTGCACCCTCCTCCAGGCATCTCTATCACTGTCAGTAGCCCATACACCGATTTCACCACCAAGCTGGCTGATGACCACAAGGTCAGGCTGGAGTTGTTCTTCCAACTCCACCCACGCATCCGATTCAGCATTCTGTGCAATCATGCCCACAACAATGACCCATTTGATGTAGAGGACTACCTGATCCATCCTTCCACTGATGAACATCAAACATGACAATCGTTGTGCATACCACACGCTCTCCATTGACTGCAATGGCAGCCTGAACATTACATGTCCCAATAATTTCCTCGAACACGCTAATTGCGAAGAAACCTTGGATTTGGATGATGATGAGCACTTCATCTTCAAATGTGCCCTTATGAAATGGCATCATGTGCATGTATGTGATATTATCTCCCTCTCATCTTGCCTTGCATTTCTGACATGGTCATTTTTCAGAGGAATCTTGTTGCCAAGTTGCCTGCCCATAGACACTAAGACTGTTGCAGTCAGAGTAATTTTTTGGTGCCATTGCTGCGCTGTAGAACTGTTAGATACACTATCTTGTCATGTAGAAAGTTACAATTTTACTGAACCAAATCTGGATGTTGTTGTTTTGCTGCCAACTTGTCTCCTTATTGAAGTTGGAGTAGTTCCATTAACACCATTGCTACCTTGTTGAGCTGTTAGATAGGCAATCATATAAAAAGTTAGAGTCTTACCGAGCCAAATCTGAATACATTGATTTCGACCTTTTTGCCAACAGGAGGTGCGAATCCTTTGGTTATGTTAGCTCATCATTGGAACACCAGTAGAAAGCCACAGAAATCTCACACACGATGCCTTGGTCCTAATATATCCAGTGTTGTTGAAGCTCCCAGCACACATGTCTTTCAACCCCAATGAAATACCCTCTCTCTACCACATTCCCTATAACGAGATTCCTTTCCACATCTTGAGTGTTATACCTCACTTCAATAGAGTGTGTGTCATAATTGCTTTTGCACTCATCCCTTGGTATCAATGGCAGGAGTGGTGCCCGTCTCCATCCATGTTCTTTCTTTTGATCGTTCTTTGCGGCGACCAACTGCCTATTGCTCTCATTGCAATGTCGAGGATCCTCACTACTAGTGCCTTCTGGATCACCACATCAATGCCTATTGGTGGTGGTTGAGAAATGGAGAACCTGGTGCGTAATAAGAGACCAGCTACTTCTTTCAAGCTTGCAGTACTTACCTGTTCATTGCCCAGAGGACTACATGGTTCCACCCTAGAACAGAACTCTGCTTCTGAGAAATCTTCTGAAAACTCTTCTGACACTAGTAAAAAAATTTCTCTTCACTCACTGCTACTACTCCTCTTCACTAAACCTCCAAACCTTCCAGAGCCAGATCTAGAAAGAATTCACGACTACTCCACCAGCCCCTCCAGGCTGCCATAGTTTAAGGTCGTTGCAGACCCCTCACTCATTTGGCTATGGCCCAATAATCTCACTGTCATTGTAATAAATAAGTACTGTACAAGAGTCAAAAATTAAATGCCTGTGTGTGCTAAGGCTACAACGTATGAAAAGATATTTCAGAATACTAGTTTAATGTCGTTCCAGATGACCACAAACATTCCAGATCCTGACTCCCGACTCCTGACTCTCAATACCCGATACCCACTCTCCTGACACTCTGAGAATAGTAGGGCCTTGCCATGAAGTGACTCATCTCTGTCAATTGCAAACTCATGTTCTTCAAATCCCACAGTTGGGCTTGCTTGCAGAGGTTCCATTGAGTAATGTCCTTGTCTTTTCTCAAATGTCTTTGGTTCTCAGATAAGGAAATCACACAGGCATTGCAACAACCGCCTCTGTCCATTCCGATATCATGTCCTTCAAATCCCACAGTTGACATTCCTTGGCTCCATTTCCTATTTGGACAACAATAGATACCTGCTCTGTTACTCCGTTGGTCAAATACTTCGTCTTCTGCAAATTGACATACTCACCATGCATCCTCAGGCTCACTGCCCTCATTCCCCAATCTGGACAATAATAGAACCCTGTTCCGTTACTCTGTTAGTAAAACTACATTGTCATCCCCAAACTGACTTACCTCAACAAAACCACTCCCTTATTGCTACCATGTCGGGGCAACAATAGATACCTGTCCATTACTCAGCTAAGTCCTCATCTTCCACAAGTTGAAATACTCAGCAAGACACCTTGAGCCAGGTATCCTCTTCGCTGCCTTCAATCCTTCCTCGCTACCAAGTCCTGGACCCACACCTACACCCTCGCCCCTCCTATTTACAGAACCAGTCCTGACGATATTCCTGTATTTGTAGACCACTCCCAGTCCCATTTCCATCGCATTTGCACTATGATCGCCATGAATGTTATTCCATGGTACTAAGATCGCGACTGGTGTCATTTTCCCCCATTTGGTTCCCTATGCTACCATGTCCTCACTTGGTCTCCTGAACAACAACGAGTCACTGCATATTGTATGCGCTGCAACGTCGACAAAGAACTTGAAGTTGGAGATGATTACCAGCTGTTCCTAGACCATCACATTGCAGCTTACAGACACTGGCTTGAGGAAGGAAAACCTGGTGAGTAATTCCATCATTTCTCTGTTTGATTTTGGACTGAGTCTTAGCATTATAGATGGCTATGTCGTCCCATGAATGGTGTATGATTGCAAGACAGAGGTTTTTCGATCTCCCATTCCCCCTCCTTCCAATGAGGTACCTGAACCACCTGGACATTAGATTCAGAGAATCTGGCAGTTGTGCAACAGTATGTTATTGAAGTTCTGGAACAACATGATCACTCACTTACTGTGCCACCTCACAGATGAACGCCTGAGTTTGATGGGTCAGTTACCACATTGTTTCACCAAACAGTTAACCCACCCAACCTTTGCAGTCCAAGGCCAGGTACACCCTAGTTGAAGACTCATTTCACAGCATCCGAGGACAACTAGGTATGTCGTTGAGTTGTCAGTTACATGTGCTAATATGCTCACTTACCCAGTACATTAGTTCAACATGGTTTGGCACTCTTTCACCCCAGGACATAGTTTAACGTCGTTTCAGACCCTTTCACTCGTCTACTCAGCTTAGCTTGTAATAGCTTTTCTCGGTATTTCCATTTGTGCATCTATAAAATAAAGGGTGCTCTACATTAGGCTACATGACTTTTAAAGCCACACTTAGGGCCAGATGGTATTATAAACAAAATCATTTCTGACGAATATGTACAATGAATAAGAATTTGAGTATACTATGCTACAGAAAAGTACAAAGCATCTGAGAAGTCCATTGTCCATCGCAGTCCAAGATGCATTGTGCTACATAGAAAGACTTTTACGACCATCAACCAAAATATAAGACTGATAGACCAGCTAGATCATTAAACTCGCCCAGCTACAGAGTATACCACTATAACGTCCAAGAAGTCCTTCTAAAAGTCCTCAAAGCCTTACAGTTCAACCTTGTTTCTGCTCTCTACAATGACAGGCATCCACTTTCTTCTTCTTCAACCACTCGTTCCATTTATTGCCTTTCAGAATGGGACCTGTGCTAGTGCAGTCAGATGTGTCGATGAGGATCTCATGATCCAGCACCTTCTCCTCTGCAGTGCCCCAATCCATAAACGTCGCTACAACCATCCATGGTGTATCCTTGTGTGCCTCGTGGTTGTACTTGTGATCAATGTGGCACACATACTTGCCTGCATAGCCTCCTTTCACAATCAGGAGACTGTCCTCATGAGTAGTTGGCTTGACTGTTGTCTGCAACATGTCTTCAGGAGGAACCCTCATCAATGGTGACTGACCATATTTGATCTCTACCTTTCCAGCATGATAAAGGTGTTTATCAGCAACACCAGAGGGCACATACTGCACCATGAAGTGTTTGCTGTTAAGAAGACGATGCATACTCCATTGTTGACCTGGAGGATCTTTGCACATTGACGAAGACTCTGGCTGGGTCAATCAGGGACTTAATGCCCCTGAGAGAGCACTTGGGACATATGGGGTCAAAGAGCTCGGGTTCCAGGCTGGGTTGTCCAGCACAATCTCTCCAGCAGGAGGTAGTGGAGTAGAGCCACCAGAAACACGAAGATGGGTGGGAGATTCTGGCTGGGGAAACTTTTTGAGAATGACACCATCGACCTCCAGTTGTGGCTCATAATACAACTGCCAACCCAGCAAAGGATGGGCTTTCAACAGACTGTTTCCTGTCCTAAGCACACAAGTAAGCAATGCTGAATCACTTACTGAAGGTCACAGAGCTTCGCCGGCTGAAGCCATCAACTGCAAAATAGGTCTGATTGTAAACAACGGTGATCTCCAGGCCACTGGGGAACAGCCTAAGGTCAGAAGCTGTCTTGACACTGACTATCCTTGCTGGATGCCTGAGCGGGCCCTTGATGACTTGGACAATGACTCCTTTCCAAAGCTCCCAAGGTGTCGCCATAATCTCTCCATTTACCAGTAATGGTCTGCCATACTCATTGAGAGGGACTTTGTTGGGGGTCCATTCCAGCTCCCAGTCATGTTGTTGAAAACACTGTTGATGGACTGCGAGCCCATATCTCTTGTATAGTGTAGAGCTTGACCTACAGTGCCTCTTCAGTTCAAAAGTCAATGCATAAAAAAGGAATGCCCACATCATCTCAATGACATTGTCGTGCTTGTGTATCTCGGTTGCACTGAGCTGGGGGATATAGACCTCAATTTTCATATCTTTGCACTTGGCCGTCAGCGGGAAGACATCAGTAACATAACCAGTGTATCCATTCCCCTGGCCCTGGACAATCTTGACGTGCTTGTACAGCCAATAAATGCCTTGACCTTCACATGGACGAGTTCATTTACATGAGTTGACATGAACAGTGTACTCCTGTATAAAAGGTCAACGAGTCAGTATACACTTGCAATATATGATTCAGCAAATCTACCTTGCTGGCAAATTGCTTGTCCAGTGGACAAACCAGACAAAAATTGTCCTCCTTGACATCCAAAATAACACACTCTAACAGCCAGGGCAGGTGTGATGGTAGCCCGGAGTCTACAGCGATGGTGTCTAGACACTTGAAGGCTTTCCTGAGATTGTTTCGTGATACCCAACCTTGAGTCTCCTCCTGGTCATTGTGCACACAGACTCTCTCACCTTTGACCTCTTTCACCACACCTCTCTTCTCAAAGGCTTTGTCATCATTCTCAGGATCTGGCAACAAAGCAATGACAGGCTCTTCACACTCAAACACCCAAGTTACTGGGGCAGGGAGTGGGTGCTCGTCAAGGAGAGGGTGGCCGCTGGCCCACCAGAGACCCCTGGCTGTAGAAGAAAGCACCACCTCATTGTAGGTTAATGAGCAGTGATCAAAGGCTTTCAGCAGGAGTCCATGCCCATATTGTTCCCTTGATAATTCCCAGTAAACAAAGAACCATTCTTGTAGAAGAGTCCTACAATGTCACCCCTCACACTCTTCACATCTCCGATCAGCCCAGTTTGACTATTTCTACGCTTCTTGCCAGCAATAGGTTTCGATTCTATCCGAGGCAGCAGCAATGCGATTACACGATGAGAAGGACCCAAAAACTTGCATTTGACGACAAGCACAATGTTGGCATATGTACCCTTCTGGACACGGACCCAGGAGAAAAGCTTGATGGTTGGGGGCTTGGAAACAAGCAGCTCTCCCATTTCTTTACTGGGTATAGACTGCATGATGGGTTGACCAGTTCTATCTCGTTGTACACTGTTCTGGCTGCGAAGGAAAGCCATCACCAGTTGAGCTTTGATCATGCTAGGATGGAAGTCTGCATCGCCCTCAAGATATATCCACCCAGAGACTGTGGGGATGTGCACCACCAAACAAAGGAGGAGTGATTCTGCCTCTAATAATGGTGAAGGTGTAGAGACTTGCATACTGCTGGGAGAATTGGAGACTGCCACTGTCAGAATCATTGATGGAGGCGGTGCTGTCAATGTCGATGCCTTGTCCCTGGCTGCATCCCACATGATGATGTTGTTATCAGAATGGGAGGAGATGGAAGAAGACCCATGGCAATTTAGCATGGTTGCGTCATCTTTTTCTTCAGGTGCAGGAGAGGGCAAAAACAGTGGTTCGAGGTTTGACTTGGACCTGCTGAAGGCTGAGGATGCTTCAGAAGGGGAAACCTTTGACAATGAAGCAAAAGCTGCTGTAGTGGACATGCTCAGTGATGAAGGTGTCAGGTTTGAGAGGGATGAGACTGGCAGGAGATTGGTCGCCTGCCACAGCGAGAAGAAATGGTTGACCCACTCCAGAGCACACTTTTGAGCTGCTAAATCAGCATCTGGTTCCAGTGACCCCACCAATACTGCTCCATCCCACTCAGAGTGAAGATAGTATTCTCCAAGGAGAGCTTGCAAATCAGAGTGGACAGTGACGATACTGTCTCCTGGAGATGAGACAAACTGTCGAACTTGGTCCCGAGCCTTCAGGTAGAGGTTTGTGTGCAAGTCTGTCGATTGGGGAGAAGAGGCAGATGCTGCTGTGGAGGTGGTCGGGGATGAAGGAATCAGGTGTGAAGGGGAAGAAAAGACTGGCAAGACATTGATTGCCTGCCAGACTGAGAATAAATGATTGACGTGCTCCAGAGCACGATCTTGAGCTGCTAAATCAGCATCTGGATCCAACAAGCCCACTCAGAGTGAACATAGTATTCGCCTAAGATATTGTCCAAATCAGAATGGACAGCAACAATACTGTCTCCTGGGGATGAGACAAATTTTCAGATTCAGTCCCAAGCCAGCAGGTAACTGCTTGTGCGCAAGTCCATTGGTATGGAAGCAGAAGACATGGGGGATAAAGGAGTGGAAGTGGTGTTCTGAGCTTGGTGCGAGGGGGGAAGAGAAGGCTGTCATTGCAGTGCTGGAGTGCTCGACATCTGCAGCGGCCCCTCAGGAAGTGTCAGTGGAGTCTTCAACATGGGATCCAAACAGCTGGGGAGAGGGGCATGCAATGCAGCACTATCAACTTGTGAAGGCGCAAAAAAGTCGTCCAAAGGAGAGGAGGTAGGTATAGCCTTGAAAAACTTTGCAAGGCCAAAAACCAACATGGCTTCAGAACCACACTGCAAGATGGTGAGCTTTCATACCCCAGGATCAGAGAATGACAGCTTACCTTGCACTGAACCCACCAAATTATCTCAGGGGTGCTCGGCCTTGTCCAAACTTAGCTTTTGGTTTAAATTTTGAAGCTCATTGTCCGAGAATTTGTTCATCTCCCTTCTGATTCCATCTTTATCATTGGTGAACATTTGGGGCTGTCTTAGAAGAGGTGTGGGGTGTTCCAGACATGAGCCTCTGCATCATAGCCTTGAAACCGTCCTTTCACACATCCCAGTGTTCATTTTCCACATCAGAAAGATGAGCACGACCTGAGCCTGAAGAGAAAGAGGATTGAGAATCTTGCTGTTCTGTGGTATTGTCTTCATCTTCCTTTTCGTATTCTACAAAGAGATCAGTTCTCGAAAAGGATCCAGGGATAAACGGACTCACTGTCTTCAGGGGACCAGTGAAGAAGTTCCTCCTCCTCTTCCTCCTCCTCAAGCCCACTGTCCACAATAAATCCGTCATTGGTTTCACGCTCAGTTTTGGTATCGTCTTTGTCATCAACTTCTTGAGCTTCTGTGAGCACGAAATTGGGCAGGTGCCTGGCTCTTTTCTTGGTTGGGGTCATCGTAGATGGTCTATATACACACAATTATCAATTATCAGCATTAGGAAATTGAGAAGTTTTGACACTGTCGGGAACTCAAGATACACTCATTATTTCGTTTTATTCCATTGTACACTAACTACTACGACTATATTACTAGAAATTGATACTCACAGTTGGCTAGCTTGACAGATGGGACTTGGAAGGAGGAGGAGGAGGAGGAGTGTATCTATGCATAGGAAGATGGAAGTTTGAGAGAAGAAGGGAAAGGGTGGGAATACTTTGGACGCATGCACTATATATGAGTGACTCAGAGAGGATTCTGCCCTGGACCAAGCACACTTTGTTTGGGTGCTTATGGGCGCTTGGACCAGTGACATCATTACAAAGCGTGCTTGGTCCAGTGCAAAATGCCCTCCGAGTCACTCATATATGGCTCACGCATCCAAAGCGTTCCCACCCTTTTCCTCCTTCTCTCAAACTTCCATCTTCCTCTACGACTCTCCTCCTTTGGGGCCATTCCTCACCAACACCTTTGCAACCCGACCGGGTCCTCCAACACTGTTCGGTACAACTGGGTTGTACACAAGTTGTGATCTATGGACTCTCCAGGTGTGTTTTTTTACTCGAAGTCAGGCTCATCCTTTGCTTCACTGACTTGGTATCGATACTCTCTCTTCTCACTGACTTTTGCAACTCTCAGTAGGCAAAGTGCAGCACTCGCTCATCCTCATTCTTGGGTTATACATTTTCTAGTATTGTTGTGAGTGTTTGAAGGTGCGTTTTTTATTCAAAGTCATGCTCATCCTTTACTGATGTGATATACATGCTCTCTCTTTCCCCTCCTCCCCAACATTCACAGCCTTGGTAGGCCAAGATGAAGATGAGGCTGTCACTCATCCTCATGCCTAGATTCCACCACTTTGGTATTACCAGTAGTGTCTGAAGGTGGTTTTTTATTCAAAGTTGTGCTCTTGCTATGCAGATTTTGTACACATTCCCTCCCTCTGCCTTTCTCCAGATATTTGCAGCCTCAGTTGGCCAAGGTGTGGGGATAACACGACCTGATGATGGGGCTCCACCATTGTCGGTAGTCTGCGAAGGTGCATTGATACTCTTGATTGCCTCTCTCATTGTATTTTATGCTGACTTCTATGCATCTTTAGAGTAAGCTAACAAAAGACAATGAAATAGCTGGGAAGACTGGAAAAATAGCTTAAGTTCGAGTGTAGTAACTACATAGTCTCTGCAGAGTAGGCCTTGCTGTATCTACTTATACCGTACTTCAGAACAATAAAATTACCATATATAGTGATGAATTAAGAAGCCCATGTTCAGTGTAATAAAGAAAGAAAGAAAGATGCATGCACACCCTACAACTTGATGTGACAAGTCAGTGAGATGATCAATTACTCCCAAGGCGTCCGCAATGATGTTAAACTATCAATCCATGGCATGTCCGCAATGACGATAAACTATAGTACATTGATGTCACTGAATGCAATTCAAAATTGACTTCAAATGGGAAAGGTGACGCACTTAGTTGCGTTGGGTGCCTACACGCCAGCCTGTTGATCTTGCCCCATTTCGTATGTGTTGGCAATTTTTCTTGTTCTGAGGTCGAGGAGAGGAGCCTAGTTTCATCGGTGCAGACCATAAACCATGGCTTGTCTGCAAAGATGATAAAACTACCACTGCCTGTGTGTTGTATGATGCACTTGGACAGCGTTTGCTTCCTTTTTGGCACATCTGAAAAGATGGTAAACTATGCACATGGATGTTGCTGAAGCTTGTCCAGATCGACTTCAAATGGGAAAGGTGACGCACTTAGATGCAGCAGGTTACCAGTCAATGGTTTCTCCTGGTGCGATGCACTGGCCTGTCGTTTTGCCCCATTTGTGTTGGCAATTCTTCCCATTTTGTTGAGGCTGACAAGCCTGGTTATATTGGTGCAGTTAAGCCATGGCAGGTCTGCAAATGACAAATTGAGGAGGAGTGCATGCGCTTCGTGAGGACTTCTCTCTCCATCACCTACCTCTTTCCCTGTCAGCTACTGAGCCATTTTTGAATCTCGAGCGTCAACTATACTATAGATTAGCCCCCAGGGGCCTCACAACCACCAACAACAGAATACCGAAACAATGATGTTTCTGCAAAGACTATCAACTACTATACATTGGCATGTCTGTAAAGACTATAAACTACGGGTGTGGGCTCCTTCAGTCAACCAGAATAGGGTCAGTAGGTGTTCCAGTACCCCGCTGCATTACCCTTTGGAGCCATCAGAGACAAGCACGCCCTGTAGGAAGGTAAGTGTTTGAGCTGATGTCAATAGTGATAATTCGTGACTCACTGGATTCCATCTCAAAGTCTCGAAGCGCCCTCTCAATCCAGTGAAGTCTACACCTATGTTCTGCAACAATGTAAGTGGCCTTGATCCTGATTCTGAGAAATTGGATGAAGGGTGTCATATATGTACAGATCCACAGAGTGTCAATATTAAGCTGGCGTCATATGTCAGTCTGGCTTTCCCACTTGTTGAAGGTGTCCACAAGCAATAGCTGTTCATAAACAGAGATGAATCAGCTTCGGGAATGCACATCACAACGCTCGCAGTTGATATTGATGGTGATGTTGTGACAAAGAGTGCCTGCAAGTGCGCAACCATTGGGACAGATGACAAGCTCCATCTCAATGCTGGGATTAATGTCCAGGCGAATCATGAATCTCACTTGCTTTGCTTCATCCCTGGATGTGAAGTAAGGAGGTGCACAAGGAGGTTGGATCATGAATTGTAGGAAGTCAGGGGTAGGAATATGGAAGCGGGCAGGCCTGTATGGATGGCCAGTGGTGTTGGGTTGGATACCAGCCATGGTGGGTAAAGAGGATGGGTTTGGAAGGGATCCAAAGGTAAGTGTGGAGGATTTTGTTGATTGTGGATCTATGTTGACACTATTTTAGGGCGTGTTTGACCTCTGAAAGAAGTTGTTTTGCCCTTCAAGGCAGCTCAGGTATGTTGCCGGTGATAGGGACATGGACAATAAGAACATTGGTATGTAAGCCGATATCTACGCATCTATTGATCCAGGTCTCATGGTGCCATCCTCCAGATTGTTCACAAGGCCCCTGAACGGCAACACATTGTTACCTATTTGAGGTAAGTGTTCTTCTCCCTGGATGTATAGACAACAATCTCATTGTCGTAGTCACAATGTTCCCAGGCGTCAGAGCCACAGGTTGTATGCTGAGAGGAGATTGCACCACTATGAATTAGGCAGGTGGGACCTTACAGCTGGTAAAACATATTTGCAAACTCACAAACCTCAAGAAAGATTTACTTTTCAGAACTACCAAGCCCCTCCATTCCAACCTTCCCAATGACCTCTCTGCCAGCAACCTGCTCAAAGGCGAAGACCCACATGAGCAATCATCTGAAAGATCAGGCACTCAGTACTATACCCCCACTTCCCAAACCCAACAAGCACACGTGAACTACTGAAAGGCAACAAACCACAAAACCTCCCAATGATGATGGTGACGATCCTGGGAGTGTGTCGGGGTCAGACCTGAAGCAGAAACAGCGGAAGCCTCCTTGTTGGAACCAGAAAAGATGAAGCTGTACCACCGGAAGAGATACCACGTGAAGTAGCAAACTCCAGGAGTGGTACTACCCCAGGAATGCAGGATGACAAGTATCAGGATGTCCAGACAGCAGGTGAGCAAGATTTATATGTTTTGTGCAGTAATAGATGTCTGATATGTGTCCGGCTTTGTAGACGCGTCTAACACAACCAAGTTGGAACCTCTAGCCCCTGACGCCAATCTCCAGCATCTTGCCATGGATGAGGATGTCCAGACAACAGGTGAGTGACATTGATCTCTTTTATGGGGAAACAGCTGTCTGATAAGTGTGAGCCTTTGTAGATACGTCTAACACAACCAAGTTGGAACCTCTAGCCCCTGACGCCAATCTCCAGTGTCTTCCCATGGGTGAGGACGTCCAGACAACAGGTGAGCGACATTGATCTCTTTTATGGGGAAACAGCTGTCTGATAAGTGTGAGTCCTTGTAGATATGTCTAACACAACTGAGTTGGAACATACAGCTCCTGACAACCCCCTCCAGGATGATTTCACCAAAGATCTCCCTGCTCCTGAGCTGTGCAACAAGGGATCCAGCCCAGTGCTGGACAATGGTCATGGTGCCATGGCAGGGTTAGGGCAAGGGCCAAAGTCATGGACACACACCAGGCAACTCATATGCTTAATGGGTTGCTTGTAGAATACGGGAGTGAGGACAATGAAGATGATGCACCACCCAACCCCAGCATGGTGGATCCAAGCCCCATCTACCAGAAAGACAAAAATAAGGAGGACCACAAGAATGGCTCAATTCCTCACATAGGTATGTGGAAACATTTTGATTCAAGGCCAATGGCATCTTCCTGATACGTTTATCTATTTCCAGATTTCACCAGAAGAATCAACAATATCCTCCCCACCTGGAGGAGGGCGGCTGTGAAACGGAAGAACACTTGACTTCCCAGCCCAGTACCAGATGGCAGTGACTTGCCAGAAATACTCAACCCCAAACCTGAGAATCCAAACCATTCCTACAACACATCTCGCCATCAACTAATGCATCCTGAAGGTCATCCTTCACCAGTAGATTCCCCATCTCCAGAGAGCTTGCCACTGCACAACTCACACCTTTCATCATCCCCATTGGATGGGTGGAATAATAGTGACGCATTGGCCAACTATGACAATGATGCCAGGGAAGACCCAAAGGATAGGGACGATGATGACCAGGAAGATGTTCAGTACACTGGGTATCAGTCTCCAAGGCTCGATGCCAGGGGAGGGGCAGATGATGGATATGAGGACACGGTGGATAAGATGATGGTGCTTAGAGATTCTCCTGACGAGGATGTGGACATGGAGTTCCAGGAAACGCATGTCTACCATGATGCTAACGAAGTCGAAGTCAACGCAGGAGAGGTGCCAAGGAGATCTGACCGTATCGGGAAGAAGGATCATGAGGGTTCTCTCTACACCATTGAGGAGGGGAGCAAACCATTTGATTCGGATGACTCACACTCTAGCGACGACTTCGCCAAGACAGTGGCCATAGAGACCAAGAAAAAGAACAGGCTATTGGTCAGA
Source organism: Tetrapyrgos nigripes (assembly GCA_013368315.1). Lineage (NCBI taxonomy): Eukaryota > Fungi > Basidiomycota > Agaricomycetes > Agaricales > Campanellaceae > Tetrapyrgos > Tetrapyrgos nigripes. The sequence goes on from JAACJM010000125.1 coordinate 231,679, forward strand.
ACTCTTTGGAAAGGGAGGGAAAGGGCTGGTTTGGCACACAAGGAGGCTGAAAAGAAGGGGACAAAGTCTGGGCCAGAGAGTCAAGGGAAAGAAGTCAACAGAATAGATGAGGGGAACAATGAAGACAATGAAGACGAGACTCAGGGTGCCCAGGAAGATGTTGAGGATCTGCCTCTGGTCGCTTCACAGTCATATCAAGCTTATTCTGACTCAGCACCTTGCACAGGGCTCACTGCCAAAGTTAAGGCCACCACTGGAAATATGAAGCTGGCTGCCATTCCATCTGAGCTGCAGCATCGGCCCCTGTAGGCAAGGGCATTCCCTCTAAAACCACTTCTAAATCCAAAACCTCCAAAACATCCTCATTTGACTACAAGTCAAACATCTGGGGGAGGAGCACTGCGACAATAAGGATATGTACTGTGATGCATTTTTGTGGCTGTCAGAATGGTTTGAGAGCCGTTATGAGGAGCTTGCCTAGCTCATCATCATGAAAGGGGTGTTGGAGAAGGGGATTAAGAAGCTTACTGAGCCCTTCGTGTTGTTGGTAAGTGCTTGATTGCAGCTGGGTTGGAACCAAGAACTCATTGTCACCTCAGGCCAAGCATGCGCACAGGAACTGGGGTGTGGTGGTCATGGGTTATACTCTTGACCATTTTGGTTCTAATAGTGTGATTTGGGGCGTGGGAGAAGTGTTCAAGGAAATGCATTTATCCTTCCTAAATCAAATTGACCAACAACTCAAATATTTAGTTGCTGTGGCATGCCAGACGCACATAATTCTACAACAAAAGGATTCGCCAATCGAGCCTCATTATCTGGAGTTGCTCACGGCACTGCAACTTCAGGAGTCCTACAATCAGATTGCTGGTATCTGCCAGTGTCGTCGTCATCCTCATCACCGTCGTAGTTGCCACCATTGTAGTTGTCATCCTCGCTAGGATGGCACTGGGAATCTGAACGAGAATGGGAACAGGAACCAGACTGTGAATGAGTGCCAAGACCAGAACGAGAGCGGGACTCAGAGGGAGAACATGTACCACAAGACACCGTTGCATTCCCTTGACGTGTCTCACAGTGTGCTCCATGTCCAAATGCAGAATTTGCCCTGCCTTTCCCCTTGTTCTTTTTGGCTGGCTCCTTCAACAGTGATCCCAACAGACCTACATAGAAAGCCATGTCCAACACCTGGCACACAATGTGCCCTGTTACAGACATGACAAGCACAATCTGGCCTTGCTTCTCCAAAAGCAGATCTTTGTGGTCTAGATACCGATAACACCCTGTCAGTCAATGAATTCTCAAAGATCCAGATGGTGCTTACCTTCTGTCCAAGGAACCATGCGCATTCATTTCCCTCCATCCTGATCCTCATTCTCGTTCTTGTTCTCGTCATCATCATCCTCATTGCCTTCCTCACCTCCATCTTCCCCTCTTTTAAGACACTCCAGCTCCTTGTGCAGGTATTTCAAAATTGGTGTCGTCAGCTCATACACTTGTTCCATTCTTGCTTGGTGCAGACTCTGTGTTGTTTGTCCTAGAGCAGACAAGGTGTCAGACCAGTTTTCCAGGTGAATCTTCAGCTTAAAAGCAACGTCCAGAAACTTAGCGTAAGGGAAATGAACATCTTGCCTCTCATCAGTTTTGTACCTGGGGTCAAACTCGGCTGTAACATTTCTCACATGAGCATTTCATCCTACAATTGTGAATAACAGTCTTACCTAGAAGAAACTTCATGTACATGGCAAGGAAGGTGTGGAAGAAGAGGAGGAGCAAGACTTCACTCCACAGCAGATTGCAGAGGCCAAGAAACAAAGCTTGCTGCTTCCCTGTGATCAATGGCTCCAGGACTGGGAGCAAATGGTGCATCGCAAACCTACTATTCCCATTTCAAGTTCTCATTCAACCGTCCCCGTGCAAAGATCTTCTGCTTCCAAATCCACTCGTGGTGGGACTGGCGGCCAGAATGGTCAAAGTGACCACTATCACTCGTCATATGGAAGGTCTGAAGACTGCATGGAGCAAGACCACCTTACCATGTTCATTCCCAATGCTCACTCAACTGTCTCTGTTCAAGGACCCTCGGCTGCCAAATCCACTGGTGGCAATACTGGAGGCCAGAACCGCTATCAACAGACAGATATGATGACCCCCTTCCCATGCCTGGTGGACAATATCTGATGGTATGTTCTGTTAAACTGACTCAACCACTGACTACACTGAAACCCACAGTGAAACAATCCCAGCAGTCTGAAAAGACCTATACCTCTGACAGAACGACAGCAATGAATGCCATGACTCATGCTCAATGTCACAAAGACTCTCATGATCACAGAGAAGAGAAGCGGTATACCAGTGTGAAACAGACGCCCAAGCGACCCCAGGAACGAGAGGAATCACCACGAAGGAGTGGCGACGTGGAGACAGGGTCTCGTACCAAAAGACGCAAAACAGAAGCAATAGTTGGACATCGTCAAGATGGGACCAGGAAAGGGATGACAGAGAGGGAAAGGTGCATCAAAAGGAGAGGTCGGGTGAGAGGAAGCAAGACTGGAAGCAGCAAATTGAACAGCCCAAAGGGAAGCCATGACAAGTGTGAGGATGGTTTGGCTTGTGCTTTTTTTTTTTATCTTTTTTTATCTTTTCGTCTGGGTGCCTGGCTTATACACAAATGCAGGTAGCTATAGCTTATGCGTCTTATGTTAACAGAAAGTTCTACTAATTTTTTGGAGTTATGTAGGGGTCGCACTACTAGCTACTTCGTGCATCTATAAACAGATGTAAAAATCTCAGTAGCTAGTAACTATCGGTGTAATAGACTCACTCATGTTTGTATTCTATAGCTGAAGGGGCTTGTTCTAGTTGGTACGCATGTATCTATTTGTACATGGGTAAGACAAAAAAGATTCTGCAGCTGATAAGGACTTCAAGCTCTTTGAACTCTATATGTCTGGCAGAGATAGATAGATAGATTACACCACTCGCAAAAGCTACAGAGATGTAACTTCCAAGTACCAACTATTGCTTTTCCTTCTTTTGGCTAACCCTTTGGTAAAGAACTGATATTGGGACGTGGTTCGGAAACTCGTTTGGATAGGGGAAACAGAGAGGGAAAGCCCTGGGAGAGAAAAGCCTAGTGCTGGTGCGTACATGCTTTCTCTATGCCTACACGAACTCAGTATTGCTCCAGGTGCATTCAACTACACCTACTGTTCACCCAGTACCTCACCATGCGAACCTCGAGACTGACGTGCTATGCTTGGCCTGGTCATAATCCCAACATAACAATCTCTCACATTACTAGTGTCGCCCTGGAGAATATAAGTGAGCTGAAGTTTGAGAGTTAGTTTTCACGTCCTGTACCTGTCTCCTTGGATCTCACAGGACTTGCTCTGTCTTTGGTCTCTTACCTTTACTGTCAACCTCAGCATCAACTATCACTGGACCATTGAGCTGAACTATGGATTGTAAGTCTCAGATGTCTGCTTCTCCTAACTCTTGCTTACCCAAAATTCCAGCTCATACAGGTAGGCGGGGGTTGTAACCCAGTCTCACAAACAAAATATACCTTTGCACAGGATAGCTTGATGCCAGTCATCACCGCAATGTTGACGGCCCAATCACGCAGTTATGCAACAGTAATGATTCTGGACAGGAAGGCACATCCATGTCTTTAGGTCTGCCCCATGTTGACTTATAACTCACATTTATGTCTTGCAGGTTCAGGAGATGGCTCTACCGCTGGCTTCAAGATGTATGTGAAGCTTGATGAAGCTTGAAGAAGATGAAGAGGAGGCCTACCATAACAGTCATCAGAGCATAAGGGACCTTTATTCTAGCCAACGTAGGACAGTCAGTGAGTCTTTGTTGCAGTCTTTCTCCTTTGATGGGTTTGTAACTAATGTTGTAATGCACATAATAGTGATGGTGGACCTGTACCACTCTTATTTTGCTCATGTGTTCCTTACTTTCCAAAGAATGCACTTTTTTCTCCATTCTCTCCCTCGGTACTAGCAGCATATTGTGCAACCAGTGTCATTTACACTGCCCAGGACCTTTTCTTTTCATGGGAAGAAACTTGAGAATGAATTTTGCATAATTTGTATCAGACTATACTAAGTTTTTTGTCAAAAAAGACAAAGAGACTCTTTATCTCTTTCACTTTGGAAATAGAATCAAATTTGTCACAAAAAGATTGTGTTTTTGGATGGAAAAAGACAAAGAAAGTTTTGTTCTTTTTCACAAAAAATTGTTAATCTTTCTCACTCCGAAAACAAAATGCCCAATCATTGCCCATTCATCATGTTTCCTGCCAAGAAAGTGGGCAATGAATGGGCAATGATTGAGAAATAGGTGGGCATTTTGTTTTCGGGGGAAAAAAGATAATGAAGTTTCTGTGAAAAAGATAAGAAATTCACTGCCAAAAAGAACAAAGGATTCTTTGTGTTTCTTTTGTGAAAAGCATATCCTTTCTCAGACAAAATTGTTTTTAGATCTAAAATGAGAAAGATCACAATTCAATTTGTCTTTCTTTCGTATACAAATTGTCATGAATCGTCTCCCGCCTATTCATTTTTCTTTCTATTCTTTTCCCTTTACTACCTATTCCCCACTCTAACCCCATAAACATCAACTATTTCTCATCATCGTCCATAGTTACCACCTCTCTAAATCTATGACTCATATTCCTACCTCCTCCGATTCCTATCTCCATGGACATTCTCACTGTCAATCACTCTGTGTGATCCAGTACCTTCATCTATCCATATTTGACTTATTATTCTCTCGCCCTTGACATCTCCACATGATACCGTCTATTGTTACTTACTCTTTCCCATCTGTTCATATTTTACTTATATACCTGTGATCCCTGTAACCTATTCCTTAGTTCGTTCACTTCGTCTCCGCTCCGTACTTTTACTACGCAGTGTAGAGCCTAGTCAGCTTACTTTCTCTCTATCTCTCTACTTCTCTATCTTTCTATTTCTCTTGATCAATCTACTCTCTTGGAAACCGGCTTCCTCGTATTGTGTGACTTGGGTGGTTACCGAGTGTAACGACAACCTTGACACTTGAACGAACTCCCATACACCCACCTCACTACTTGAGTCTTTTCCCTTCTATCCTATTCACCTCTATTCTCAACTCTTTTCATCCTGTCTACCCCACGTTCCTGAGTTCGTATCGAACCTCCTGAAACCCCTCGTGACTACGAACGGATTCCATTTCCCCTTCCTCGCTACCTCCTGTACTCCGAATACGCGGTCTCTCACGGAAGACAACTACGAACGGATCCTTGGAGTCTTGACCGACACTTCGTTTGCACAAGACGTTGGGTGTGGAAACTTACCTCAGGTGACGTAGTCCTCTCAACGTTCTCATACATAACGGTGAAAGAAGACTTCGACACAGGAGAAACTGTGGTTCAGATTCAAGGACCTCTATTCCTCAAAGAACACGTCAACTACTCCCCATTAGCGCCCTCCCCCGAATACGGCCTAGCATCTTCCTATCCTAGGGCCTAACTATCTTTCATAAAATCAGTGTATGACTGAGCGACGGTCCGCATCTGCAGATCCGAATCTCCGTTGTGCCAATCGACCACACGTATTCCACCCCGCATCGAACCAAGACGCCTGCTATATCCCTGAAAACGGCGACAACCCTTGGGTTTCGTGTAAAACTCAACCTTGCCTAAACAGGTATAACACTCAGCGACTTACCGACGTAGAGCTCCCGAATTGGCTGCACGTTATAACCCAGCTCCAAGAACTTGCGATTCAGAAAGCACATCGAAAACCTAGAACCAGATCAGGCCAAGGGACCTCTACGCCCAACCAACCTTCCGAAACCAACCCAGTACCAGAAACGCCTTCAAATAACCCACCAGAACCAAACGATCCCACTTCCCCACCTTCTTCGCCCATCATTCCATCCGCCGAAGGACCATCCATAGCCCCTCGTCGCCCCCCTACACCTCCTTCTCCAGACCCCTCAGACCCGAACGACTCAGTCATGGCCGACACGCCTCCTATCGGGTTAAACGGAACTTCTGAACGAGGAAGAAAACCGGATACCTTCAACAGAGAACGCAGCGAGGCAAAACGATGGTTGGCCCAGTTTAACAACTACCTGCGCATGAATCAAGGAAGGTACCCAACCGAAGAAAGTCAGGTTGCATTATTTTTGTCATTTTTCGCGGGAGAAAAAGGAGGAGACTGGGCAACGCAGAGATTGACGGAACGGGACGCAGATGAAGAAAATGAGGAATTGAAAGCTACACCAGATCAACGGAGATGGATAACTTTAAAAGAGATACGTGATCGATTCAAAAGGGACTTCAAACCTTTAGCCTCGGAAGATGTGGCTAGAACAAAGATCAAATTTGCCAAAATGAGGGGGACGGATATCAGCGGCTATAACAGCGTTTTTGACACATATGGAGAAGAGTCTGAATTCGGAGAAGCAGCACTGTTGGAATTCTACCAGGACGGGCTACCACCCAAACTTCGAGAAGCAGTCGGAAGGACGTATCCGAAATGGAAGGACTTCGACGAGTATCAGGAAAGAGCTGTGGAGCTTCACTTAGAGTGGTTGAAGGAACGAGAAAGACAAGGACGCTGGAAGACTACTTCAACGTCAAAGAACAGCTCAGGCCCGTCTCAAGGAAGAACGGTGGCTAGCGTCAATGCGCTCATGGGATCAGGTGCTAACTCGTCTTTCAATCTGCCACCTAAACTGACACCTGATGAAAGGGACCGACTTCGAAAGGCAGGAGCATGCTTTGCATGCAGACAGACTGGACACATGAGCAACGAATGTCCTACATTCCCGAGAACGTCGTCTCAAAACACTTCCCGAACCTTCCCTCCTCGTACCATTCGAACAACCGAAACCGCATCCCCTTCACCGGCGACGGTGGCACAAGCATCTTCTTCTCGAAACACGATCAAGGAAATCTCTGATATGGTAAACAGGGTTAAAGGGCTAGAAGGAGAGGAAAAGGAACAAGCAACCGTTTACTTGAAGGATATTATGTCTAAATTGGATTTTTAAATCGCTCCTCTGCTACATCGTCAGCAGGAGTAAAACAGTACACCGGACAGTTAAAGAACAATCGATATAGTGTGTTATACCCCTCTTGTGAGCGAACCTTTCCTTCAGAAATAAGAATGTCGGCAATCACTCGCAACAGACAGATACCATCAATCACACTCAAAACTGAACTAATCGGCAAAATTACTGGCAGAAAAAATCGACGCAAACGCTCTAATAGACAGCGGTGCAGAAGGCATAATCATTAACAGTCAATTCGCACGAAGAAACCAACTTACCCTCCTCCCTATCAAAAACCCGTTCCCAGTTCGAAACGTTGACGGCTCTGAAAACACCATGGGATGGGTACGGGAATACACTATCCAAAATCTTCGTATCTATTCTCGAGACAGCAAGGCGTACCATGAAGAACAGGCCGAATTCTATGTAACGGACATTGGGGATCATGATATAATTCTCGGTACCGACTGGCTGGAAGAACATAATCCGGATATAGACTGGTCGGACTCACGGGTAGACATGACTCAATGTCCAGAAACATGTATCACGGTAAAACCTCCCGTCCTTCACTTGAAAACAAAAACCTTGAAACCTGCAGTCATCGATCCGAGAACCCATCACAAGGAGTACCAAATCAGGTGGATAGAACCAGTTGGACGATTTAAACCAATTGCCCAATCGAAAATTGCAGGACGACGACGTCGAATTCCTATTCGATCCTTCCACCGAAATTCGGAAGAAACCGCAATCTTTACCGAAGATGACTACGGGAGGGACACGATCCCAGAACGGTGGGAACAGGACGTAATGGAAGAATTGTTAGGGAAAGAGGAAAGATTCAATGAAGAAGCATCAGGAGGACTGGATCTGAACATCCGCGCGGGTTTTACGAAAGCACAAGAACTCGCAGAGGCGGCTCAGAACGTCCAGGTCGATGTACCTCTTAAAGATAAGATTCCTTCGCAGTATCATCAGTTCTTACAAGTCTTTGACAAACAAACCTCAGAAAGATTACCGAAACGTGGCGAATGGGATCACGCCATCGAGTTAAAACCGGACTTTACACCACACCCTTGCAAAACATATCCGTTGTCCCCAAATGAACAAAAGGATCTCGACGAATTCATCAAGGAAAACTTGGAGAAAGGGTACATAAGACCGTCGAAGTCTCCCATGGCAAGTCCCTTCTTCTTTGTAAAAAAGAAAGACGGAAAACTACGGCCAGTACAGGATTACCGCGCCCTAAACAAAGGGACCGTCAAGAACGAATACCCTCTACCGCTTATATCGGAACTCGTAGACAAACTCAAAGGGGCACGAATATTCTCCAAAATTGACCTTAGATGGGGATATAACAACGTGCGTATCAAGAAGGGAGATGAATGGAAAGCGGCGTTCAAAACCAACCGCGGCCTCTTTGAACCAACGGTGATGTTCTTCGGTCTTATGAATTCTCCAGCCACGTTCCAAGCAATGATGAATACCCTGTTCAAGGACTTGATCGACTCTGGAAAAGTCGTAATCTATATGGACGATATTCTCATATTCACAGAATCCCTAGAAGAGCATCGATATATGGTGAAACAGGTACTGGCACGACTCCATGATAACAACCTATACGCCAAACCGGAAAAATGTACCTTCGAAACCGACTCAGTGGAGTTCCTCGGCCTCATCGTATCACATAACACATTGGCGATGGATCCAATCAAGGTCGAAGGAGTAACTAAATGGCCAGTCCCACGGAACGTCAAAGACGTACAGTCATTCCTCGGCTTCGGAAACTTCTATCGACGTTTCATACAAGATTTCTCAAAAATCGCACGACCCCTGTTCGATCTCACGAAAAAAGAACATCCATGGGAATGGTCTGAAGAAGCTCAAAGGGCCTTCCAGGCACTCAAAGATACGTTCACAACCTCACCAGTTCTTCTCATGCCTGACCATTCTAAACCGTACCGAGTGGAAGTTGACGCGTCAGATTACGCCACAGGAGGTATCCTGCAACAACAAGGATCGGACGGCAAATGGCACCCAGTAGCCTACCTGTCAAAAGTGTTGTCCGAAACCGAACGAAACTACGACATCCATGACAAAGAACTGCTAGCAATCATACGAGGACTTGAAGCCTGGCGGCACTACCTTGAAGGAGGACCACATACCATCGAAATCCTAACTGATCACGACAACCTCAGATATTTTACTTCGGCTCAAAAAACTCAGCCGACGACAAGCAAGGATGGCCTTGTTCTTGACCAGATTCGACTTTACGCTCACCCATAAACCGGGAAATCTGAATCGAAGTGACCCACTCTCTCGAAGATCGGATCATAAAGAGGGGGTCGAAAACGACAACAAGGATAGGGTCTTACTTGACCCTAGATTCTTCAGAATTCGAGCGACGTGACCAGGACAGTAACCGCAATAGGAGATGCGGAATTGAAAAGGCGAATAAAGGAATGTCCGGATAAGGATGCTGAAGTCGTGAGTGCGTTACGAACTATCATTGACAACGGACCCCGCGCTTTGGCGAAGAATTTGCAGGAATGGAACTATGGAAGACGGGATGTATCCTGTTCCGAGGGGAAAGGTCTACGTCCCAAACGATCAAAAGCTCAGACGGGATATCGTTAAAATGCATCACGACAGCCTTACTGCAGGCCACCCGGGAAGATTCAAAACATATGAACTCGTCAGTAGAGAATTCTGGTGGCCCGGTATGTCAGTATTCGTTCGCAACTACGTTGAAGGATGCGCTACCTGCCAGTTAACCAAGGCAGACAACCATCCTGCGCACGTACCCTTAATCCCAAACGAAATACCGGAACGACCTTTGGTACCATCACGACCGATTCATCACGGACCTGCCAGAATGCGACGGCTTCAATGCAATTCACGTCACAGTCGATCGTTCAACAAAGACAGTTGTCATTTCCCCATGCAGAAAAGATATTGACAGCGACGGAACAATCGACCTATTGTTCGACAATACCTGGCGACGGTATGGCTTGTGGGATAAAAATGATATCTGACCGCGGACCTCAATTTGCAAGCCAAGTGATGAAGGGCATTTACGCTAAGTTAGGTATCACTTCGGCACTTAGTACCGCTTACCATCCGCAGACAGACGGCGAAACAGAAAGGTTCAATCAAGAACTGGAACAATACCTCCGGACCTTCTGTAACTATCGCCAAGACGATTGGGTCAAATACCTGCCATACGCTGAATTCTGTCATAATACCCGGGTCTCACTCAGCGACTGGGAAATCACCGTTTGAATTACTCCATGGATATTTGCCACGACTATTCCCTTCAATCAACCCAACTTCACACGTACCAAAAGTCGAGGAACGCCTCCAGAACTTGGATACAGTTCGAGAAGAACTGAAAGCAAGTCTGGCGACGGCAGCCGAACTAAATGAAGAAGCAAAACAAGGACTACCGGAACGAAGGGGTGAAGTTTAAGGTTGGGGATAAAGTGCTGCTGGATGGGAAGAATCTGAAAACGACGAGACCGAAAAGCTAAGTTGGCAAATCGCCGTCATGGACCATTCGAAATCACTGACGTTATCAGTGAAGTCAATTATCGACTCAAATTACCGAATGGCTGGCGCATTCACCCAGTGTTCCACGCCTCACTCCTATCGCCGTACAAAGAAACCGAAGCCCACGGAGTGAACTACCCGGGAGAAACCTGCTGAGCTATTACCCGAAGACAACGAATATGATGTGGAGGCAATTCTGGATTCAAAACCAACGAGAAACCGACGGGGAGTACAATACCTTGTCAAATGGTTGGATTATGCTGACTCGGAAAAATTCATGGGAACCAGCGTCAGGACTGACGAAGGTGAAAGAGATGATCGAGACCTTCCATCAACAACATCCAGACGCATACCGACACCCAAAAAACCTGATACGTCCAGGGAACAACGGTGCGTTCACTAGGCGTCGCCATGGAAGACATATGGCGAAGTACCCGGGTACTTCAGGCGAAAGCACAACTCCGAGGAGAAACACTGTTACGAACCGTGGCATCCTATGCCCGCCTTCACACCCCACTCGGCAATCGAAACTCAGAATTCTGTCATCACTCGTCAATCGCATTCCCTTCGTTAACGGCGTTTACTGTCAAAACCATCCCGGGGTGACTTGACCGTCCATTCAAAAACTTTCTCCATACAGAGAAACAAGTATAAAAGACCCCTCCCCACAACGAAGGAAGGACAGAACTCAAACCACATCCTACCAGTTTCACCTCACTCCCCTCACACTACATCTTCATTATCGCCATGTCTACCACTTCTTCCATCGACACCATCGTAAACGACGCGCTTCCCAACCAACAGGGGACGCTGCAGCTTACGGAACCCGCTCCGGCCGTCGATGCAGACTCCCAGAAACAAACCACACAGGACCTCAACGTTGGGTGTCAACGTTGCCACATGGGGAGGAGAGGATGGACCAGGACGGTGTAGGCTAGGCAGAGGACATAAAGCCCGTTGTGTGGTGCAATGGACGTCGCTACGTGCAGAACACAGAGGAAATCTCGGATGGGGAGACGCCAGTATATGGGGGGCAAACAACGCTTGTACAGTGGGACACAAACGACAATGGAGGAGGATGGGGAACGGCGACCCAACACAACAGAGTGGGGAATTTCGACTGGAAGCGACCCTAGGTGGGAGATTGGAAACTACACCATGGATTGGGACAAGTATTGGCCGAGCCAGGGAGAGGTGGACAGACGACTCCGCAAGCAATGGGCGGAACATTGGAAGGCTAGCTTGTCGAGCTCCGGTGAAAGCTCGTCCTAAAGAGGGGGTAATGTCATGAATCGTCTCCCGCCTATTCATTTCCCTTTCTATTCTTTTTCCTTTACTACCTATTCCCCACTCTAAACCCATAAAACATCAACCATTTCTCATCATCGTCTATAGTTACCATCTTCTCTAGATCTATGACTCATATTCTTATCTCCTCCGATTCCTATCTCCATGGACATTCTCACTGTCAAATCACTCCGTGTGATCTAGTACCTTCATCTATCCATATTTAACTTATTATTCTCTCGCCCTTGACATTTCCACATGATACCGTTTACCTATTACTTACTTTTTCCCATCTGTTCATATTTTTACTTATATACCGTGATCTCTGTAACCTATTCCTTAGTTCGTTCACTTTCGTCTCCGCTCCGTACTTTTACTACGCAGTGTAGAGCCTAGTCAGCTTACTCTTTCTCTCTATCTCTCTATCTCTCTATCTTCCTTGATCAATCTATCTCTCTTGTAAACCGGTTTTCTCGTATCGTGTGACTTGGGTGGTTATCGAGTGTATCGACAACCTTGGACAGGTAGAAGCATAGTCCATGTTTCGCAGTCTCTACAGCTAGCGCTAGTGAGATGACCAATACTCTACAGTACGTGGTTTGAGTAACTACAAGAAATACCTAGTCCTTTTATACTACTTGCAGCTACTACTATACAGTTCTACATTTCTTTTTAATGTCTGCTAAAAGGTACATAAGACAACAGAAATATTAGTCTAATTGCCAGTCCATGCTTGTCCATACTACTAGATTAAGTAGGTACTTTCTAATTAGGGTATCTAGGAAATGTAGAATATTATCTAAAACTAATAGGGCTTTCTATGCTCCCTTCACTTCATCCTCTTGACTAAGAGTACCTTTCTGGAACTGGCAGCTGTAGTCATTCTGACTCACATAGCTCCACCATCTATGCTGGGCTCCACTCATATGACTCACATTCCTTTACCGCCAATCAGTCGCTATAGGTTTGTGTAGTCTCCTGCTTATTCCTCCTCTTATGTTCTTCTGGTGCTACTATAGACTTGGTGTTTATAGACTTCGTTTCTAGTATACCGCCAGTTAGTTCTTATAGATGAGTCCTGCTCTCTATAAGGTCCTACATATCTTTTGTAGTTGCACTTGTACCAATGAGAATGCCTCAGTCATCAGGCACACATCTTGCCAATCTTACTGCTGCATTCAGAAATATCTTTACCCTTTTGGGGCTCTCTCGTTATGACTCATTCCTTAGATCGCATACTGGCAGTAATGAACTATGGGCTTTATTCCTTCACCACTAGTCCATCCTTTTAGTACCATATGAAAGCTGAGCTTCCTAGGAACTCGTACATATATACTTTGTCCTACTTTTCTATCCTTACTGCCTTTCAGAAGACTATTCCTTCTGTTTTGCATACAAGCGAGGTATTGCTTGTTTATACCACTAGTTCAGACATAGTCGGTTACTAGGGCTATCCTCCAATTTCTCCAATTATGACGCCATTTCTAAACCAGTGATTGTTTAGCGCTAGAGTCTGGGTTGTATAGCCTACATGTTCCTTGCCCATGAATAGGGGCTTCATTTTCCCTTGAATTGCACTGGCGATACTAAGTGCGTTATAGTAGGAATGGTTACAAAGCTTTATAGAACTTTGTATAGTATATGGGGTGGATCTGCTACTATAACTGAAGCACTGTACACATCAACCATAGTACTTAGAATAAGCATATCCTATTCATAAGTACTTAGTTTTATTGTACTGGCACATACACTTAGTCCACTAGCGCTTTAACTAGCAGTTTGGGACTCACTCTAGTCCTTTATATACCAATTGAAGTGGTAAATCAGCTTTCTAACTGCCAATTAACGTTTCTATATGCGAATTTTGTATGGCATATCATTGTTTGTTTTTGTCCACTAATTCAACCAATGTGTTGAACAGTTCACTCGTATGGCTTAGTACACTCTCAACAGTATGCACATTGAAAATATCATTTTCAGATACATAATTGCGATCACTGTTCAAGCAAGAGTCCCTAACCTGGTCACACAGTTGCTGTCTACTCTGTTGACCCTTCCCCATTTCCCAGATTGAAGCCTGCAAAAATGTCCTCTATGTCTTCACTCTCCACCACATTGACTCTGACTGCATTGCTCCTTCCCAATTCCCTTTGTATGAATGCTCTCCAATCTCCTTCAGTCAGCGTGATTTGTTGGATGACATGCAAGGCCTATCCTTCCCATGCCACTTCTTTCTGCACTTGAAACATTCCCCTGATCCTGGCATGAGTGTTCCTGGGGCATATGGGTATGACATGGTTTCATTGAAGGTGACTTTGGTGCCATGTTTCAGGTGGAACTGTCTGACATTGTCTTTCCAGTCATTCACACCCTGTGGAGTATTTGGGCGTTGGATGTATGCAGCTAGATTGATGCATAATGTGTTCTTCTGTGCTTCTGTGTAGCAGCTCATGACTGGCCTTCTGGCAAATGGAAGTGCTGGCAGAGGTGATGAGATTTGTGTGTTGGCAAAGCTCTGGCTAGGGGTTTACTGGGTGTTTCTGGTACTGGTGGTCATTGATTGTGTTGTTCTTCCATCTTCCTCAACCTATCCTTCTCCTCCTTTGTGTCCTTAATGGTTTGGACCCCCACTGCCTTGATTGTGTCTGTGTATTCCTTGCCAATTCTTGGCTTCTGCTGAGACGTTCCTCCTTAGCACTTTCAGGAGGTTCTCATGCACCAACACTATGTCAGATGCTGAGTCCGCTATCCCAGCGGCCTTGGCAATGTCTAATAGATAATGGCCAAAGTGTTGGTGGGTCCATTCCTCTGTGTCCTCATCCCTCATTCCTAATTCTGCCCAAGTGATTTGCAAAGTGAGTAGCTCCTTCTTTGGTCGGACAATGTGGGTTTCACAACTACTGGCACTGGGAACTCCTTTAGGAACTCGTCTGAGAACATTCCCAGTTGGATTTCTTTCCTTGCCAACTCCTTGTACCAGGTATCAGCTCGGCTACCCACTTTGAAAAAGAGGTGCATCTTTTTCCCTTTTCTCTCTTCTTTACATTGGCTCCTATCATATATAGTTCAGCGTCTTGCAAGAAGTCTAATGGATTTAACTTCTCGTCTGTTCCTCCTGTGAACTTTGGGATGACTGTAGTCATGTTGCGAGTATTCAATTTCAGTTCTGGTTCTGTTTCTGGTGTTGGTGGTCGAGAAGGGAAGGGGCATATGAGCTGGTTTCTGATGTGATAGACATATTCTACCCAAGTTTCAGTTGGCTGTTTGCCGTGCTGTTCTTCACCAGGTGGTGGCAAAGTAGGTGGCGTATGATGTTCTATGTTAGATGGTGTGTGGCTGTCTGCAGATACTGAGCTATCTTGCAATGGCTCTGTAAGTGATGATTCTGTTATCAACGACTCAGTTGAGAATGTGGCTGAGGTGGTTGGTACAGAATTATTTGGGAGAAAGTGGCCTCTACTGTCTCATGGTCTGTTCGCTATTTTGTTGGTTGTTCGATTTTTCGGTGGTTTTTTCGTGTTATCATATAGTCTGTATGCATGTGCTAGTATTGCGTGTGGTCTAGAATTGTGCTCTCGTCACCAAGATGGCATAGCCGCAGTGCATGATAGCTTGATGATGATGATGTGTCATGTTGTCCTCCTGTCTGTCTACTAGGCGCTACTAGGCCTAATGCTACTAGTAAATATGTACAAACATTGCCTAAACCTCACAGTATCCCCTACTACACCATCAACCAATGTTTTTTTTGTCGATAGGTCCAAGGGCATCTGTCATTTCCATCAGCTCATCTCGCAGTACTACACGCCACTTATCCTTCTGCAAAGTGGCTGACGGCCAGTACAACACCTTGATTAGTACAATGCATTGCGCATACTAACTGGTGGAGTGGTCCAAAGGTACATATGCAGTACCTGGCATCACATGCCAAGCCAGAGTATAACTTTTCTGAATCCTAGGCTCAGGGTATTACCCTTGCCACAGTGGTTCAACCGGCAGCACTGCTTGGTAAGTCCATTAACTTCTTGATACTTTTTTTTCCAGTACTGGTAAAATTGCGCAGACACCTGCAGATAGGATTGTAGATACTGTATAAGACTGTATCTCCTATGCCAAGTGTATATCAAGTCTTGTGTCTGTTGTCCACAGAGCGTAAAAATCTTCAAAAAAGTGGGATAAGCACAGCCACAATTTTTTTTCTGATATGTTTCCACAGATAATCTCTCTACAGGAAACCAAGAGAAGATTTCTACATCCTCATGAGTCAATATCATTGTAAAATTGCAATGAAGACACTCAAA
Organism: Tetrapyrgos nigripes; assembly: GCA_013368315.1. Lineage (NCBI taxonomy): Eukaryota > Fungi > Basidiomycota > Agaricomycetes > Agaricales > Campanellaceae > Tetrapyrgos > Tetrapyrgos nigripes. The sequence continues at coordinate 247,869 of JAACJM010000125.1, forward strand.
ATTTCATACATCTCAAGTGCTTTGAGATGCTTGCTGCCAGCATCTGCACTTGTCAACCTTGAATATCAACTAATCGGTGGTATTAGGACATGTCTTAGCATGTTTATGGAAGATACACATTGTAATAACTTCAAGGTAATTTGGTACTCATTGTACTTTTAACATTTGGACTTGTCAACTTTGAATATCAAACAATTGATGGTATTAGGGTCATGTCTTAGCACGTTTCTACAAGATAAGACATTGTAATAGCTTCAACATCATTTGTACTCATTGTAATTTTGCTGTGTGCACTTGTCTGCAAGGTGTCTGCAGGGTGTCCGCAAGGTCAGACACCTTGCGGACACCTTGTGGACACCCTGTGGACACCCTGTAGACAACCTGAGGAGTGCCAGTTACAATACTGATGCATTCCAGGGCTGTCCACAGAGTGTAAACATTTTCAAAAAAGTGGGATAAGCACAGCCACAAATTTTTGTTTTTTTGTTTTTTTGGATATGTTTCCATAGATAATATTATGGATACCAAGAGAAGATTCCTACACCCTCATGAGTCAATCTCTCTGTGAAATTGCAACACTGAAGATACTCAAAATGTTTCTCAAGTGCTTTGAGATGCTTGCTGCCAGTATTTGCACTTGTCAATTTTGAATGTCAAAAAATTGACGGTATTGGGGTCATATCTTAGCATGTTTCTACAAGGTAATACATTGTAATAGCTTCATAAAACTTTTACTCATTATAATTTCTGGGAATAGCCAATTCCTGTAAAGAGACTATTTTCTCCATTCTTATTATTCATAGCAGGTGGTAGGAGTGTTGTACTATCCCAAACTAAGAGAGACAATGGTTTGGACAAGAAATAAGTCCATAGCAGTAAAAATATGGGTGTCCGCAGGGTGTCCGCAAGGGGTGTCCGCAAATTTCTCATACCCGTTTTTTTCCCACCAAGTGGATACATTTCAATAACGTTAAATTCATACGATTTAGCAGTGGTAGATGTAAGAAAGTCTCGCAAATTGCTACGTTGTTGGAGGAACTTGCAAACGACTGATGATTTGAGTAATTGATACCAGAACTCGAATGATCAGTCAATCTCGACAATGAGCTTGCCTCTGAGTAAAACACAGCTCCATTAACATCAGTTCATGAAATTAAGCCAAGGTCAGCGTACATGTTCACATTAGCTTCCATATCTCAATGAGCTTCTTGAATCTTGGTCCAGGAGTAGACCTAGAAGGGATTCAGCATTTGGCAAGAGGCTTCCATATGTAGAAACAGACGGACGGGAGAACGATTCGTAGCTTCGTACCTTGTGAATGTAAGTCTTAATAGGACCTTTACTGTTAGGCCCTGTGATGTTCGGTAGAATTTCTTTACTGAATCTACCGAGCAAAATGACCGGATAGATGGATAGTTCAGCTGATGCAGACCAGACTACTAACCTCGAAACCAAGTCAGCTTGATATTCGACAGTGCGCGAACGAAGAGTGCTGCCTTGGACTCAGAGACATTTGTAAAGAAGATCGGCAAGATTGACTTCTTGTATGACCGAACCTACACAGATGAATGAGGTGTTAAGCACCAGCTGCGATGATGACAACAGTTTGAACCGATCGTACCGCTCAACATTGCAAGCATGGTCATGCGTCCGTCTCTTGCCAAAGCATCTATATTTTTCTTCCAATGACTCTGGCCCACAAAGTCCACAATGTTAAGCAGGCATGGTATGGTCCTGTACACTACTAAACGCAGTGGCAACTACACTACTTACCTGGGATAAGTGATAGCTTGTTAGGCTTGTTAGAGGCTTGTAGAGCGATGTGGGTTAAGTATAAAACTTGTTATTTGGAGGACTATCTACAAGTCCTTATAACCTTTGAGGAGGTACAAATACATGTAAACTAATACTAGAGTAACAATAAGATTCTATTGTACTTGATAGAACAATGCTGGTTTCGTACACTATTGTCATACTACATCTATTGTCTATATAATCTTATTGTTCTATTTATAACTACTACTATTGTTCTACATAGATGACATTGATGGCTGCAACTTAATGCGCCAATTCAACACACAACAGCATCTACCCCATGACCTTCACTTATCTTCTTGTCTCTTCAGCAAAATCCTGAGTCTTGTAGTTGACGGTGTGAGTAGCGCCATTGGGCATACTGAGAAGCCAATCGAGTTTTTTCTTTTGTGGATGCGGTGGCAGTGACCGTGCGCCTAAAGAAAGCAAAGAAAAAGATAGATGAGATAGAATGACCATGAGGATGATGGTCACGTCTGAATACTGACACTCCTCTAGTACGAGCTAATTGGATCGCAGCGATACCGACTCCAGATGCTGCAGCATGTATCAGGACATGTTTGTCCTTCTTCGTTTCGCAATACATCACGATTGCTTGATACGCTGTCCAGATCGTAAAACCATTTAGTTAGATGCTGTGATAGCAATTTGATATTTACCAGTAAGGAAAACTTCTGGTATACTAGCCGCCTCGATCCATGATAAATGGGGCAGCTTGGCAAGCAAAAGTGAACTCTCCACTGCAATGTACTCGGTGTATGCACCCTAAAAATTAATGCATCCGAGTCCATTCAGCTCACGAGTCGAATACTCAAGACGAAAAGATACCCACACCTCCTGCTAGCCCAAAAACCATGTCTCCTACTTTGAAATCCGGGACGCCTTCCGATAGAGCAGTAATCGTTCCTGAAAATTCCACCCCAAGAATCTCAGATGCTC
>JAACJM010000126.1:0-244733 GCA_013368315.1 Tetrapyrgos nigripes
GAGGCTGTCAATCTAACTCCTGATGGCCATGCTGACAAAGCATTCTGGCTCATCAACCTGGGGGGAGCACTCCAGTGTCGGTTTAGAGCATCTTGGGGGAGCTGGGGGACATTGAGAATGCAATTCAGGTCATGCAAGAGGCTGTCAATCTAACTCCTGATGGCCATGCTGACAAGGCATCCTGGCTCAATGACCTGGGGGGAGCACTCCAGTGTCGGTTTGAGCATCTTGGGGAGCTGGGGGACATTGAGAATGCAATTCAGGTCATGCAAGAGGCTGTCAATCTAACTCCTGATGGCCATGCTGACAAGGCATCCTGGCTCAACGACCTGGGGGGAGCACTCCAGTGTCGGTTTGAGCGTCTCAGGGAGCTAGAGGATATCAACAATGCAATTCAGGTCATACAACAGGCTGTCAATCTAACTCCTGACAGCCATGCTAAAAAAGCATCCCGGCTCAGCAACTTAGGGGGAGCACTTGGGCATCGGATTGAGTCTCTCAGGGAGCTGGGGGACATTGAGGATGCAATTCGGGTCAAGCAAGAGGCTGTCAATCTAACCCCTGATGGTCATGCTGACAAAGCAGGGAGGCTCACCACCCTGGGGGCAGCACTCCAGTATCGGTTTGAGTGTCTCAGGGAGCTGGGGGACATCAAGAATGCAATTCAGGTCATGCAACAGGCTGTCAATCTAACTCCTGACAGCCATGCTAACAAAGTATCCTGGCTCAGCAACCTGGGGAGAGCACTCCAGTGTCGGTTTAAGTGTCTCGGGGAGCTGGGGGACATCGAGAATGCAATTCAGGTCCAGCAAGAGGCTCTCAAACTATCTCCTGACAGCTATGCTGACAAGGCATACCTGCTCAACAACCTTGGAAATGCTTTCCAATATCGATTTAAGCATCTTGGGGAGCTGGGGGACATGAGAATGCAATTCAGGTCAAGCAAGAGGCTGTCAATCTAACTCCTGATGGCCATGCTGACAAAGCATCCTGGCTCAGCAACCTGGGGGGAGCACTCCAGTGTCGGTTTGAGCACCTCAGGGAGTTGGGGGACATTGAGAATGCAATTCAGGTCAAGCAAGAGGCTGTCAATCTAACTCCTGATGGCCATGCTGACAAAGCATCCTGGCTCAGCAACCTGGGGGGAGCACTCCAGTGTCGGTTTGAGCATCTCAGGGAGTTGGGGGACATTGAGAATGCAATTCAGGTCATGCAAGAGGCTGTCAATCTAACTCCTGATGGCCATGCTGACAAAGCATCCTGGCTCACCAGCCTAGGGGGAGCACTTGGGCATCGGTTTAGGTGTCTCGGAGAGCTGGGGGACATTGAAAATGCAATTCAGGTCATGCAAGAGGCTGTCAATCTAACTCCTGACAGCCATGCTGACAAAGCATCTCAGCTCAGCAACCTTGGGGCAGCACTTACGTATCAGTTTGAGCGTCTCAGGGAGCTGGGGGACATCGAGAATGCAATTCAGGTCACACAACAGGCTGTCAATCTAACTCCTGACAGTGATGCTAACAAAGCATCCTGGCTCAACAACCTTGGGAATGCTTTCCGGTGTCGGTTTGACCATCTCGAGAAGCTGGAGGATATCGAGAATGCAATGCAGATCATGCGAGAGGCTGTCAATCTAACTCCTGACAGCCATGCTGACAAAGCAGGCAGGCTCGGCAACCTGGGGGCAGTACTCCAGTGTCGGTTTGAGCGTCTCGGGGAGCTGGGGGACATTGAGAATGCAATTCGGGTCAAGCAAGAGGCTGTCAATCTAACTCCTGATGGCCATGCTGACAAAGCATCTCGGCTCAGCAACCTGGGGGGAGTACTCTATTGTCGGTTTGAGCGTCTCAGAGTGCTGGGGGACATTGAGAATGCAATTCAGGTCATGCAACAGGCTGTCGATCTAACTCCTGACAGCCATGCTGACAAAGTACCCTATCTCACCAACCTGGGGAGAGCACTCCAGTGTCGGTTTAAGTGTCTCGGGGAGCTGGGGGACATGGAGAATGCAATTCAGGTCAAGCAAAAGGCTCTCAATCTATCTCCTGATGATTATGCTGACAAAGCATCCCTGCTCAACAACCTTGGGAGTGCTTTCCAGTATCGATTTAAGCATCTCAGGGAGCTGGGAGACATCAACAATGCAATTCAGGTCTTGCAAGAGGCTGTCAATCTCACTTCTGATGGCCATGCTGTCAAAGCAGTCCAGCTCAAAAACCTTGGGTTTGCTTTCTACTATCGGTTTGAGCATCTTGGGGAGCTGGGGGACATTCAGAAGGCATCTGTAGCTTTCCAACAAGCCACAAAAAATACTTCAAGCCCACCCTCAATTCGATACAGTGCTGCTTGTGGATGGGCCCTCCTATCTTCAAGGTATCAGAGCCCCTCCTTGGCACTTGATGCATACACTGTGGCTTTGGAAATCATTCCACAGCTTGTTTGGCTTGGACAGACTGTCCACCGACGTTACGAAGAATTACCCAAAATTGGTAGGACCATCAATGCTGCTGTTGCAACTGCCATTTCTGCCATGGATCTCACCCAAGCAGTTGAGTGGTTGGAGGAAGGGCGTGGCATAGTCTGGGGGCAAATTCTTCAACTGCGTTCACCCCTGGATGATCTACGCAATCGAGACTCTGACCTTGCAGACCAGGTAGATGAAGCTGCCAGGGTGGTTGAAAATGCTGGGATATCCACACGCTCCACAGGTGTCAATGAGACTGGGCTTATACATCTAAGCATGGACAATGAAGCCCAGCAGCATACTGCAGCAGCCACCCAGTATGAAGCACTCATTGCGGAAGTCAGGAAGTTAGACGGGTTTGATAATTTCTTGAAACCCAAGAAACTGTCTGCTCTTACTCCCACTGCTGTGAATGGACCAGTTATTATCATAAATGTCCACCAGTCACAATGTGATGCCCTCATTATTTCTTCTTCACATGATATTATCCACATTCCTCTTCTCAACTTTTCATCCAAGCAAGCAGAAGAGCTGCACTTGAAATTGATTTCATTGTTGGAGGCCAGTAATGTTAGAGTGAATCGCAATGGGGAACGTATAATGCGCCCAGCAAAAATTGTGGATGCCACCAACTCATTTGAATCAGTCTTGAGTGAATTATGGTCCAATGTAGTGCACCCCATTCTGTTTGGGATCAAGGATGTGGTAAGTCTTCATGTTGGCTTAATGATTAGATACTTACTTGGAGATAGCTATGTGATTACTCTGCAGAAGATTGTCTTCCTCATATTACATGGTGTGCAACAGGGCCACTGGCCTTTCTCCCTCTTCATGCTGCTGGGATCTATGGTTCCAAGGATCCTTCAGACAATATCAAACTCTCTGACTTTGCCATCTCCTCATATACAACAACGCTGAGCGCTATGCTCAAGTCTGGTGGTAAAACCAAGTGGGATCCCAGAAAAAACCCAAAAGTCCTTATTGTCTCTCAACCTGCCACACCAGACTTGCCATCTCTACCTGGGACCAAGAAAGAGGCAAGGATTATCCAGAAATACACATCACCCGAGTATAGCTGCCATCTTAATCATGACGAGGCAGTTGTTGACACTGTCAAGAATGAAATGAGCAAGTATGAGATCGTCCATCTCGCTTGCCATGGAATTCAACACTCAGAAAACCCTCTCGATAGCGCTTTCGCTCTTTACGATGGAAGACTCAAGCTCCACGATTTGATGAGCTTATCCCTTGAGAATGCAGAACTCGCATTCCTCTCTGCATGCCAGACAGCGACAGGCGATAAAGACCTCCCTGAAGAAGCCGTCCATCTTGCGGCCGGTATGCTTGCTGTGGGTTATCCGAGTGTCATTGCTACGATGTGGACAATCGGGGACGAAGACGCACCTATAATTGCTGATAAAGTCTACGAAAGTCTGTTGGGTCATCGCGATGAATTGGTGGCTCAGAACCCGAGAAAGAGTGCAGCGTACGCACTTCATGCGGCTGTCGAACATTTGCGTAAAGAGGTCGGTGAGATGAAATTTGTAAAGTGGGTTCCGTTCGTCCATTACGGAGTTTAGTGGTACGTTCTTTTGTCGGCTTTTGAAGACTGCTCTGTCCTAAAACCTGGCTCTAGGTTTATTTTCTGTGTCCATTCATTCTGGAATCGAAAAAGTGATAGTTCTTTTTTACCCTCAAGCTACGATGCGGTTTTGTCTCATCCTATAAGTTTTGATAGAAAAAAAAAACTATGTATGTCTGAGAATAGTTCGTTAGTGAGCCTGGTCGCTTTTAGGTGTTTTTCTGCCTACTGTTTGTGAATATATCAAGTTTGTCTCCGTAAATTTCTTGTGAAGTCTCAGAATCGGAGGTAAGTAACAGGAAAACGGAGCGCGAGATTGGCACGAACCGGAAATGGTCTTCACCCTCATCATTTATGTTTGCCCAAAAGATCTTTCCAAATATGCATTGCCGCCCAAGGTGATGCGACTTTTCGGAGGTCTTTCCGCTCGACGGATAAATTGACACATGCGGCGTGTACGAACTTCTTGTCAGGTACGGATCTTGTCGTTCTGACACATCCATGATGTTATTAGCACTGAAATCTCCAATCCGCTGCCAGTGCTTTGCCAATGCTTGGCCAATGTCGTCGTGCAGGCTTGAAGTGGTATTGGATACATGCGAATACGGTCAGCTTCGGTGCTCTTAGCGTAGCGTTTCAGTACTGGTTCTCCCTGTCGCTCATGCGACCGCACTCAACTCTTTGGCCAATTCTGCCAGTGCGGCCAGGACTGTAAGGACCCATGTCACCACTATCAGCGCTCAGCGACAACAAGTTAACTGCTGCCAAAGCCCACTTTGCCGCCAACAGGATGTCAGGCTTTAGCGTCTTCGTTTGCTAAGAAAGCTGCAACGTTTTCTTCTACGTCATCATAGAGGACGATACTTTGGACGCTGGAAATGCTCCGTGAGTGACTTAATCCCTCGTTTACACGGTTTTTGAATGGTTTACACCGTTGGGTGAGTTTTGTTCGTCACCATGTACCGATGTCCTATAGTGACGGCCTACAGAAATAGTCTCAAGAAGAATGGTGGTGCCTCTGGTCTCCTCGGTCTCCTTTTCTTCTAATTATGAAGGCAACTTCGACGATGATGGTGTCGTGTCACTCTCTACTCATGGTAGTAGCTCTGCACTCTCGACGACACTCGTTTACTGCCTCTGAATGGTCCACCCTTGGAGTACTCATATTTCCAATGCGACAACACCTCTTCGCTATGCTCGCCATACTTTTGGCTCTCTTTATCTCCTGCTCAGCCCCTACTCCTCATTGTACATGGTTTGACGCACATACTGAAGAGCAACTGACGACCCCATTCATCGCAGACAACCCTCTGGATTACTCTGACGACCAATTCACTCAATGCCAAATTACCCGTTTGCAAGACTAAATCTACCGTCATGTATATATGCATTAACCTTAAGCCCGATTTCGGCCACGGAACTTTGACTATCCCAGTTACCTACCCAATCTTATATCCCCCTTAATAACTTATATTTCACGTAACTCTTGAATGTATCTTCTTGGGTAGATTAATCCGAAACGAAAAAATATCCTCTGGAGCCTCGTGGCTGTGTCGCAGGAGATGAAATGTTCTGATTCAAACTCAGACAAACATACATCGGGTTTCTTCCTCACCATCACTCCAGTTTTCTCGATAATTATTGCTAGAATCTCCTCGAAAATCTGGGCAGGTCATTTCCAAGAAGGTGCGTATTTACCATTCAAACAGACGAGGTAAAGTGACTTATCAGTACAGAAAGTAGACCTATCATACACATGAGGAAAATCTGTAAAGAGTCCTTGAGCAAGCGTGCACGACTAAGTACGCTCATATCACCTCCATGACCCAGACGTCTTCACCACGCCGACTCTTCCTTAATCCATGTAGCCTCTTGCCTGGAAGAAAGTCCAACCATGTTCTCGCCGCGTACCTACCTCTTCCATCCCCGACTTGCCTGTCATACTCAATGTTGACGGGAGATGCCAGTGCCTCTACTACACTCCTCAGCACATCCTCCACCGTCACATATTCGTACAACGTCCTATGCACTGTAATCACCCATGGCAATGCTGGATGCACTACACTTATCGACGGTACTGCAGGGCTTGTCGCCGGTTCCGACCACGACCTCTCCCACATTTGCTCTTCACCCTGCTGACGAAGAGCAGCTGGCGACATTGTCAAGTCAATGTCTAGCCCAGACCCTGACTTGAGCGACGAAATCACGTCAACGTCGTGCCTGACTTGAGGCGGTAGAGGAACAGTGGGGTAGAGATGTCTTGCATGTGGGGTCCATTGGCTTGCAGCATGTCGTGTCCGTTGGTTGTGCATGGGTCTGTAACCTGGTGGAGATATCGGTGCTGGACTTGTGTGCATGGGCCAAGTAGCTGCCGCCGTCACCGTCATCGGTGACCACGCTATAGAGTGCTCCATATTCCTTGGAAACGTCTGGTATGGCGATAAACGGGTCATTGGACGCTGCTGCGACGATGATGGTGCATTTGTCGCAGCTTGTGGAGGTGGATAGGGATGATATCCAGTGGTATCCGACATTGACCTTGGTCGGGGCTGATGTCGTGAGCCGTTGTATGTGTAGGCCGGCATTGTTCTGGTCGGTAGTTCTGGCAACCCTTGAGCGCGTTCTCAGCCCACCGTTCACCCCGATGACGGCGTACCTCTGCAAGTTTGTCTTTAGTTGGTGCAAGTACGTTCTGAATACGGGAAACACGACGAACGCGGTCTCAAAACGTGTCTGAAGCAGTCTTCTGGCTCTTAGTGGTGGTTTGGGAGAGAAATGCGAATGGGGTGACAGAGGAAGGACCACTGTTCTAAAGAGGACCTGGTCGTGATTATTTCAGGTGATTCATCTTAACATGTTTTCTATTGTTCCAAGCTAATAGGTCACACCGCACTATAGGTATAAAAAGCTGTAGACACGCCTTTCTGCAACTTTCTGGTTCTTTCTATACACTGTGCGTCTATGTGTCTCCATCTATCCGTTTTGGCGCTGATGGCGGTTCCATTGATACAGACAGGTTCCAAAACGAGAACAAAGTCCAAAAACAAACCCCGCGGGAACCGACTTGGTCCGTGCGCTTTAAAGCGAGCGACGTGTACTCATAAGATATCCATGAGCCATACATCCTCACCCAATTGGCTCTTTCTCAAACCCACTAGCCGCTTTCCCGGTAAATAGTCCAACCTGACCTTCCCGCCGCCTTCTCCCTGCCTTCTCGGTGTCCCATTGCCGTCGTGGACAATATCTGGATATATCGGTATCCTCAACGTCTCCACTATCGTCACCAACACATCCCAGACCGTCACATACCCCATTTCCGAGAAATGTACCGTTATTGCCCACGGCAGCTTAGGATGTACCACCGTCATTGACGGTAACGGCGGACTCGTCGCTGGAGCACCGAGATACCTCTGCAATTCAGCCCGTCCACCTCGAAGTCCAAGCTGCCTCGATGACATCGTCAAGTCAATATCCAAACCAGACACAGATCCTGACCGAAGGAATGGGATGACTGATACGCCGGGGTCGACTTGAGCTGGAAGAGGAATGGAGCTGTAAAGCTTATGGGGATTGGGGCAGTGGGGAAGCTGCAGATGCGGTAGGGTCTTCGTTGATGAAGATGCCGTATGCATTTGGGATATATAGGGAATTTGACGCTGGTGCACGGACCAGGTAGAGGAACCTTGGGGTGATGGCGACCACGACGAGAACGTCATAGACTGCAGCGAAGAGGACATCTGGGGTGTTGTTGGAGCTTCTACTGACGTTGAGGCTCCTACTGGTACCGTCCGAGACGATGATATCGGTGATACGAGTATATCGCTGGTTGTATTGATATTGTCCTGTTCCGCCTGTTTCCTTTGCACTTTGGCAATGGTCTTGGACGCGGTTTGGTACGGTGCTGGCGGCTTTCATATCGTGTGGGAGTGTGGCTGGTGGTGGTCGGTGGTCAATGTGTGCTGCTCGTTATTCAGCACGGTGACGAGAGGCCATCAAGGCAGGAGATATACCTGGAATGGCGTTTACCACCTCTAGCTCAGTCTGCTGTTGCTATTGGAGTATTTTCTTATTGTTCTGGGCCGGGGAGACAGTTGTGGCAGGATGGTTTAGTGAGATGATGGTGGTCGGTGGTAGAGATGAAAGTGGGAGGGGAAGAATGGGGTGGTCACTTTTAAGTAAGGCAGGATTAAAGGTATCCTTCCCAGGATGGAGACACGGTCACTGGAATTCCAGGTGATGGTCTGGTCGGATCAGGTGCTTTCGTGTTGTTATTCTTTGTGGATCGCGCGCCTACGTGCGCCCGGTCTATGCGTCTCCCTATTCAGTCGCATCTCATCATACACATAACACTTATCAATACAAAGACTCTATTTTCGATCACAAGGAATGCTATGCGAGTCGAAGGCTTTAAAAAAAGGTTCCGTCATTTGGAGACCGTGGAGGCAGAGGCTGGCGATGATACCGCACCGTGCTGTTTTCTAAATGGACGTTCCAGGTACTAGTGGTGGCTGCACTGGGGAAAGTCATTACACCCAGTGTATGTCATGCAGACTCAAGAGGCGCATCAAAGTAATCATAGTCTTACAGGCTATAGCTACAGGCGGGAGGCGGATGCTGTGCATTCCTTTAACGGCTGAAGCTGTAAAGGTCTCAGAGTCGTTAAAGCCCCTATCTCCTTTACATAAGTTAGAGCCAGAATGGCTCTACGGTCTTACACCTCTTACCCTCCTCTTTCTTCTCCAACGTTCACGTTTGACTGTTTATTGAGGATTCGTTTCCCAACACATCGATTTCATCGTTTCCACACACACGACTCACATGTACGTTCCATTCATAACAACAACTTGGTCTGCAACTGGCTCCAACAAAGTACTGGGCAAACGGAAAGGAGGTGGTGGTGGTGGCAGGAGCAGCGGTGGCAGGAGCAGTAGTAGTAGTGGAAAGAGCAGCGGCAGTTCAGGAAAGAGTGGTGGTAGATCTTCGTCTTCGACAATTTTTGGTGAGTCTTCGGTGGATGCATGGTCTCTCGTATTGATCTCGTAAACTCACTGATTCTCGTCCATTCTATCAGGCGGCTCAAGAACTTCAAGACCATACGGTAATGGTGGAGGAAAACCAACTGTGGTGCCTGCTGGCCAGCCTTTCAGTGGGAGGTCAGTAGGAGGTGGTATGCGTTCTCAAGTTTTCGGGTCAAGGTATGGTATAGTGCTACTGGGGGCTGTCTCATTCAGTACTGATATCTTTGCTTGTTCTTCAGGACATACGGCAGTGGATATCCTGGATATGGACTTGCCCGTGGTGTTGCAGGTCGTGGCTTCCCCTTTTATTTCTGGCCTCTCGTTTGGGGAGGTGCAGTAGGCGTCGGGACTGCTTCTTACCTCAATGCAGAAGATGAAGTACATTGGTTCATTCTAGATCCTTCAAATTCTGACGTTTTGTATCAGTACGGCCAGCCAAATAACTCTACCCGTCCTGGAGGCATGGAGGTGACCGCTGCTTTCCAGTCTAACTACACTCAAACTATCTTCCGAATCATGAGCGATAACGAGACTGTCGTCAGCCTCATCCAGGACATCCACCAAAACTGTTCTTCCCGTCTTACGTCCAATTCAGCCTCCTCGCCGTCACAAATTTACCTTTACAACACGTCGGCATCGGATGCTCCAAAACCTGAGCAGGCGATCCAGTATTATAGGGCTAGTAGTGCCGTCTTGACGCTGGATGGCTATAATAATTCAGCAGCTTTCGGAGCGAATGGAACCACGGATACACCCTTACCTGATGGTATTGATACGATGTTGTTACAGTGCTTGAATGGGACTATTGGAAATGGGATTACTCTAGTAGATGGCGCTGGAGGAAGGTGGACCGCCCCAAGCTACGGGGTAGTCGGTTTGCTTTGGACGCTCTGGATTCTCAGTCATATATTCTGATTTTTTACGATATCTACGATTTACGCTCATCATAATGTACAAAGGAAGTTACTGATACACGCAGATCCAAAACCCATAATGTAACGAGATGATTAGCCTTAGAATCATGCAAAGGTTCTGTAGAGCTAGGAGGGGGAGGGGAGGGTATTAATCGCTCGATGCACCTGGAAATTGGTAAACGCATGAAGTGCTTCATATGAAGGCACAGTCACACCTTGAACAAATTTCTTCTTCTTCATCTTCGTCTTCTTTGCCTTCTTCACCTTGCGTTTCGTTCGACTATTTGCATTTGGGCCAATCGTAGTGGCTGACCCATTAGCGCCACCTTCGCCTGAGACTAGCTTCAGATCCTTCGCTTTCATCACGACGTATCTTGATCCACCCTCGTCATAATACTCTCTCTCCGTTGGCTTCACCAATCTCATCCTTCCACACTCTTCGCACGTACAGACACTGGTCCCCTCTCCTCCCTGTCCTCCGCCCAACTTTTTCTTCCAATATTCCTCCCGGAGCTTTATCACTGCTGCCTCCAACTGCCAAGTGTTCAGCATCCCTTTTACAAGATCTGGATAAGCTTGATGGATGTCATCTCCATCGGTAGCGTCTGGTGGAGTAATAGACGAGCCGACAACCCTTCCCTTCTCCATAGCGTGCTCGAAAGCGACCAGAGCGTCGTGACACAGTTTGTCAAATCCAGCAAACCGAATATAGATGGGCAGAATGTGAGCGACAGTGATGGATTTTGGTTCCGAGGCAGATAAGGCTTGAGATATGGCTTTGTGAATGCTTGTTGAGCGGGTGTGTGTGAGGGGCTGCATGTGTTTGAATTAGAATTGAAAGAGTCAGATAGTTTGCGGCTTTAATAATTCGAAGATGTGGAGGAAATGTGTACCCTATCAGTCGTTAGAACTGTAGAGTCAGAGCGCAACTGGGGTCGGGATGAGGACCGCACAGGTCAAAGACTCACTGATGCGGTACTTAGGGAACCAACGACTCGCCAATCAAGAGGACAGGATTTGAAGCAGTCCCTGTCGTATTTTCGAGGATTCTATACGTCAAGTGGGATATAAATAAGAACTAGATTTTCCATTGGCTGGCTGTCTAGATCATGCTCACGACTCAAAGGATTACGCACCTGCAAGTGGCCCGCCGCTGGCGTGCTGTGGTTTGTCAAGCTTGCGCCGATATTGTCCTGTTACAGTGTCACAAGCGAGATCATGATAGCGCAACGCCGAGATTGAGGCAGCTCTGGTAAGTGCAATGAGACTCGGAGTGACAACCAGTCAACTGTTGTGATGGGTTTGAAACTCCGTTCCATTTTTTCGGATGATCACGTTTTGCTTCTTCGTTCCACCATCATCTCGTTTTCTGGCAATCGGTCAATCAGAGAGCAGAAAGATGGAGCGAATCCTCATTTTCGACCTGCTTTTACACGTAAATCTGATCAAAGTCGAAAATAACCCAAGTCTGAAGTTTTCGAGTTGTTTTCCACCTTCATACGAAGAGTTGGCGGAGAGTGACTCATCCCTTCCATTTCGCATATGTACGTATCTCCAGGGACATTGTTCCTCGGTTTTATGTAGATAAGGTGCGTTTTGCTTTCATTTCGATGAATTCTTTGCTATCAGACTGAATCATTCGAGCCATCATCCACTGCGGAGGCTTATCAGGGAGAAACTTGATTGAAAGAGTCCCTTTAATACGGAGGAAGGGATTGGACATACTCAAATACGTAAAATATCTCAAGGTATGGATCCTTTGTCGCATTGTACACTAGGGTCAAGGTCAAAGGAAGTGGGTAGGTTGACTTCCTTAGAAGAAGTCAGCCTTTCAATTCAGTCGTCAATTCAGTCCCAGGGGGCTTTGGCCTCGCTTCCGGTGTTATCTCTGTACTTTTCCAGGCTCTTCAGATAGGCCTGCGATGACGTTGTTTCTTCAGGTCCGAGACTGAACATGATTTTCCCCAAGATCTGATGGACATACATCTCAGCGACGTCTGCTGTCTCGGGTCTTCATAACGCCACTATTGGACGCGCTGTTCACGTTTTTGTGAAACGAACCAGTTTCCAGTACCTACTTGGACGATGCGTTACCCTGAGCGTTTAGGGGACTCCTGCCATTGACTATTATAAGATTTATCTTTCTGGAATATTTTTACTATGAACTGACACTGGCAGATCTGGCAGATTGTCTCATCTACTACAGATTGGGCACAGGGTATTCATTCGCAGCGTCCCTCAAACGCCACCGCACGACCAGCCAGCTCTATCCAAATGCCGACGAGAACATGCTATTAGATTAGGGATGTTACTTCAATTCTACAAGGCTTCTCGTCCCAGTAGAATCTTCCATATCAGTTATCTGCAACACCAGACATGACGGCGCCTAGGGACAAGCTGCTTGCCCTTTGAACTGTATCCAGCTGGTGCGGACTGCTAGACTCCGACTCCTCCACTATGTTGATTCGAGGAGGGAGATCTAGTAGATCACATGGACTTAGACTCTTATGACACTCTCACGAACAACGTCGCCATTGATGGAACCATGGGTATCAAGCGAACTCCGAATTTATATTGCCAAAAGGATGCCGTTTGTGTATTTGGTTTGCTGAACGCTTTATAAAGAGGAACGTGCGGATATACTCTTCACTACAAGACCCACGTCAAGTGTCGACATCGCTTCTCGTACTTATCCTGCTACCTTATCCCTTACGACCCCTTGTACCCATCCGCCGAAGAAGACACTCAATTGAGAACTCCAATGTGCCAACAAATTGCGTAAGTTTGCATGCTGTTCGTGTATGTCGTTGCTCATCGTAGACTTGTCTCACTTTCAGTGAAGGGACTAGATGGACAAGATGTGGTGTAGGTTCATGTGTCCTTCATTATTCGCCAGTTTGTATGACCCCAATGCAGCACTTTCAACGCCATCTTGTCGTCGCCATTCTTGATTGCAACAATCCTCGCTGTTCAAGAAGTTACGTCCATCCGCAAGGCTGTCGGGATCGTTCCTGCTTGCCAGTAAGTTCTTCACTATTTATCTTACCGTTGCATCATTTTCCGAGTGGCTCGCATCTTTGAACACGCTGATGATCACATGGGTGCTTTTGAACAGAATTTTGGACCCGAGATTCAGAGAGACATTGACAGCGTTGACGAATACTGCTTCGCATGCAGGGCAGCACAAGAACGAGCAGCACGTGGCTTAAGGCCACTGAGGTAGACCGACGAGCCTGAAGATACGGAGTATTATGTCTGCTTACGATCTGCCAAGCATAGAATCCGGGAGTTTTAGGTAGTTTTCCTTGCTACATCCATTGGCATTAGTGTTCTTGGGAGCGCCCCCGCCTCGTGCATGCTGTACGCTCGGAAAGTCTGTTATAGTCTAACATCTCCCTCGTGTGCTATTTCAGATCCTGTCCAAGAAATACGCTTGTCTTTCTACAGCTCATGTAGCTATCCCGGTGTACCATTGACCCTAGTGTCTCATGACACAAGCAAGTGAGAATGCCAGATAGCTAGCGCAATGATCAGAACCAACGAAGCGCTCACAGCCGATCCATCCGATCCACCCAGGAACGATATCACTCATTCTTGATCAAACGTGCGACCGCGAGCAGCCGCGAGCGTGGATGGGACCTAATGGCCTAGTTCTATCTCAAAGTTTCAAGAACCGTGATAAGCTAGATGTTGAAGATATAAGCAAGGTACCAGTTGGGGATCGCCGCAACCTAAAGTTGTCCTCGTATGATCCGCCCGCTTCTGGTATTCAAACGATGACGAAGTCTCTCAGATTTTTTAGTTTCAGTATTGAAAGAGAGTTGAGAGTGAGATGGTGGAGATTGCTCAGACGGAGCTTCTTTCAGGCACGCAACATGTAGATTTGTCCGACCAAGATCATGCGGTGAGTATTGAAGTGACCTTCGTCTTCGAAGCCGGTCGAATGACAGACCGAACTTCTGATTACACGCAGTCATACAGCTGTAGATAAAAATAACGGACAGAAAAATCGAGAAAAAGATACTATACGCCTAAGCTAACTGCAACCAAGCTCTTAAGGAAATCAGAGGACATAGATGAAGTCTTCATTCTGTATGTCCGTCAAATCATCAAAGGCCTTATCATTCCTCGCCTCCCCTTCATTCCCCTCAGAGTTTCCCTTCCGTTCGGAATATGAGTCGAGTGACCGATCAACAACCTTTCCTGCCTTCCCCAACCTCCTGCGAAGAGCTTCCTGCTGCTTGTTACGGAAAGCAAGGTACGCAGCGGTGACCACAGTGAGCACAGACAGCGCAATCCAGCAAATCATACTTTCGTACCAAAAGAGAGATACACGGCAACTTCAGCATCAGAAGGCAGCAAAGGGGAAAATGACGAACTTAGAGATAAGCCCTCGATGATAGTAAGGCTTTTCATCAGTGGTGTAAAGTTGCGGCCCAACGACCTTTTGATAAAGCATATCAGCGATAATGGCAAGTTCATGAAATATTTTAGGGTTGGCTTACATTTCCAGCGCATTGAGCAACGAATACTATCCCAGTCGTACAAAGCTTTTTCGTATGTCCGGCTGTATTCTGTGCACTCCATGCATAGAGCATTGGCTGAAGTCCAGTGAAAAAGGATATCTGCAAAATAAGAAGTGAGATGGTAACCATCAGAGAACACAGAGTTTAAGACTGACAACATAATAGGAAGCTAACAGCTTGCCTCGCTCGTGTTTGTCTCTTCCCAGCGTTAATAAAGCAGCGACTCCTCCTATTGCTGGAATGCAGAGACAAAAAATAATCGGCCATTTGACTTTCAATTTCGTGGATATCCAGGCAGAGGCGAGCGTTACCACTACTTGAAGGAACGTGAAGGGAATGTTGAATAAGATTGTGTTAAATGAATCAAAGCCAAAGCTAGCTGCGATTCGAAGATGAGGATTAGTTCATCGCCAGCTACCTTGAAATCAGGTTGCATTTACCAATGATAAGGGGTCCGAAAGCACCTATCCCTCCGCTAGGTACGGTACAAAGAAATAACAAGGAGAACCAAAGATAAGTTTTGAAATCCAAGAGAAGCTCCCAGACGTGCTCCCATTTCCAGACTTTGTTTTCAGTTCCCTGAAACGAAAGGCATTCGATGACTGAATACGAAACATTTCATTGAACGTACCTGGTTATTAGCCCTGACTCGTTCAAAAGCAATAATCTTCTCCTCTCGGGTCAAAAATTTCGCTTTTGCTGGGGAAACCGGGAGGACGAAGCTATCATGAGATGATGAGGACAACAAGCATAGGCGCATCCAAAATTAGAACAAAGGACTCACAACACAATCGGAGAGACTACTACCGTCAGAAGACCGATGAACAAGAAAATGACCTGCAGGGAAAGAAGATTGAAGCGGTCAGCATCGAGGCGTTTGTACAACAGAAGGAAAAAAATGCTCGACGGATAGATGACATTTCTGTACAAATGTGCTTCTGTAGTTTCTGCGAGCGATTTTTTTTTTTCGCGTGCAGAGATGGGGTAGTCACTTGATAAGGCTGCAAGCGGTCACTTATATGACCCAAACCCCATGACAGTAGAGATCCTACCATCCCAGTAACTCCATTCATGGCCATCCACATTGAAAGCCTCATGGTTTGTTCACGACGTCGCCACCACTGTTGAGCGAATCAGATGATGCTCTAGCTATACAAAAAAGTGTTCAGTA
This sequence comes from Tetrapyrgos nigripes, assembly GCA_013368315.1. NCBI lineage: Eukaryota > Fungi > Basidiomycota > Agaricomycetes > Agaricales > Campanellaceae > Tetrapyrgos > Tetrapyrgos nigripes. Next base: position 15,676 of record JAACJM010000126.1, read on the forward strand.
CGTACCATTTGCGTGATAGTGATGAATGCGGGAGCTAGAACGGTGTTGTTTTGAGAAGTCGACGAGAGCGTCGAAATTCCGAGTCACATATGTACATACCAACAGAAGCCTCAAAAACTCCGAGAAAGAATCGCGTAGTAACGAGACCCTTGAAATTATGAGCGGCAGCAGTGCTGGCAACGACAGCGCCCCACAAAAACACGTTGACGAAGACTGATAGAAAAGGATGGGCTTTCAGTCACAACGAGATCTGGATACTATCAAAGGAAGCAAACGTACGAAATTTGGGGATTGGGAGTTTCACAAGGAGATACGATGATATCGGCTGGCAAACGAGCTGCGCCAAATACACAATACTGGTTAACCACGAATACTGACTTCCAACAAGGTCTGTCGACCATAGATTCGAAACAAGGACGATTAGACTCTGGGCGCCACCATGAGGACGATGGGCGACGTACGCGTAGCCTGCACAATTCCGAAAACCGAAGTATAGGATAGAGACGATTTGTCCAACTGCTGCAGGAAGTAAACGAGCAACACCACGGGCATGACCCAAAAGTCAATTTTGCGAAGCACCCTGCGATCTTCCTCTTCGCTAACTTCGTAGTGCGCACTCCCATCTTGAAGAATTTCAAGGGCGGCGTCGCCTGCACCTACATTTTTGGTGGTGGAAGGTCCAGGTGCCGGCAATCCATCTTCCTTCTCGGAAGTCTCGATTCGCACTTCATCAGCTTCAATTTCTTTGCCAATAGAGTCGACGGATGGTTCTCTAGATGTAGCCATTGGAAGTTTGTAGAAGGAGATCGTGGGTCCGCCTATCCAAAACAGTCAGTTTTAAGAGGCCATCTTCAACGTAGGGCCACATGAGCCGTTTTGGTCTCCTGGTAGATCATGGGATGGACAAAAGAGGCAAATCGACAAAGCGGGAGAGTAGCGGAGTGATCAGAGGCTCGGGCCTGCAAGGCAGCACGGTCCGCCATCATCCGCCCAGGCTGAAAGAGCAGTTTAGGTACCTTCTCGTCCTTCATCTCAGCTCACAGCCTTTTACGATTCATGGTTTCCCCATCTTCTAAGCCTCTTGGTGGCCGCACCGCAATAGTGGGTACGGGTCACCGTGCAGCTATGTTCGTCCACGGAATCGTAGAACGTCCATCAACAAGCCAAGTCGTTGCCCTATGCGAGCCCAATTCGATACGAGCCAAGTATTACAACGATCTTCTTGCTTCGCTAGGAGCACCTACAGTGCCGGTCTATAAGCCTGAAGAGTTCAAGGATATGTTGGAGAAAGAGAAGGTGGAGACGGTTGTAGTGACATGCGTTGATGCGCTGCATCATTTGTATATCATTCCAGCACTGGAGGCAGGAGGTAAGTGTTCCTTCATGAAATTTGGGTTAGAAGTCTCAATAGACGACTATAATAGTGCGAGTACTCACAGAAAAACCTATGACGACGAACAAAGAGAATTGTAAAGCGATTTTGGATACAGTTGAGCGGACAGGAAGACATTTGACGGTAACTTTCAATTATCGGTACGAAGGCTGCTACACCGCCAGGCGTTGTCTGACCAAGAAAGATACCCCAAACAGATATAACCCTGTACATGAACTTGTCAAACGGACGATAGCTGAAGGCAAAATTGGAGAAGGTACTCTCCGGAAGCTCGTCATGCGCGTCTCTTTCTCAACTCCTTATTACAGTTCTTTCTGTCCATTTTGAATGGCTCCTCGATACCGTTCATGGAGCGGATTACTTTCGCCGTTGGCATCGTCTCAAATCATCTTCTGGAGGTCTAATGATCCACAAGTCTGGACATCACTTCGATTTGATGAATTGGTGGCTTGATTCGTCTCCAGTGACGGTTGCTGGGATGGGACGACTAGCATTCTATGGTGAGCAGAATGGAAAGAAGCATGGTTGGGTCAAGGGAGATTTCGAAAGAGCCAGAGATAGTGAAGTCGCGAAAAATGATCCATTTGCGTTGAAGTTGGAAGAGGACGAGACGTTGATACGTTTATATGCTGAAGCAGAGGTTGAGGATGGGTACCATAGGGACCAAAACGTGAGTCTATGTCATGTAGAGCATAGGACGAGACTTACCCTGGTGCTAGGTTTTCGCTCCATCCACGTCAGATAAAGCGATATCTATAGAGGACGATATGGCCCTTCTCGTTCGCTATCGCTCCGGCGCGACTATGACATACCATCTCACTGCGTATTCTCCATGGGAGGGCTACCATGTCATGTTCAACGGATCCCGCGGCCGACTTGAACTAAACGTATGTGAGTCTCAATTCCGCCTGTTTTCTACGTCAGAAAATGCGATGAGTGGGCTGGTCCATGGAACCGGATCGCTTCCACATGTGGGAGAGACGAGCGTCACTCTTCATCCTTTATGGGAGAAGCCGAAAACTTTGGAGATTGAGGTCGATCACGGTGCACATGGGGGTGGAGATAAACGCATGTTGAGCGTGTTGTTTGGGCCAAGGGAAGGTGTGTCTTCTTAAAAACAGGTTTATGAACTTAGAGGCCCACTTCTTAATAGGGGAGGTAGTCGACACCGGAGACGCGTCCAAACAGAGTGCAGACGAAAAGGACGGAGCGAGAGCTTTGGCAGTCGGATTGGCAGCAAATGAAAGCTTCAGAACTGGTCAGTTTGTTGAGATAGAGAGTCTAGGATTAGGGGAGTTATGATTCACCTTTGTAAATAAGTATCTCCAAGTCTGTACGGTCAACTAGGTGCAAGCAGGTGCAAGTCAGAAGAAAGAAGAAAATACCACGTGGTCGCGACGCTGATTTTGTCAATATTTGGCAAGAGCCTCTACCTCTTTTTTTCTAACCACCATCACGCCGCCAGCTACTCTTCTCGGTTGTTCTTGATCATGCCGAACAGGAGAGCACAGAGGGAAAGAGCCAAGCGCAAAAAATCGAGCACTTTGCACGGCTTTCAGAATCTACCGAACGAAGTCGTTCTAGAGATTATGAAGTTGGCATCTCAGAATGTCCATGCTTCACTATTGAGCACTTGCAAATCGTTCTATCAACTTGGAAGATCCTCATTGTATCGGTCGCTTTGGATCATAAGCCCCTACGCTTTCACTCGTCTAGGATCCACCTTCGAAGCTAACGAAAACCTTGCAACGCATGTACGAACTCTCAAAATGACGTTTTCTGGGACAGCTTTGTAAGTTAGATATGTTTTGACTGCTGGAATCTCTTCGCTCTCTTCCAAGTATGCTGATACCCCACTCCATCAGCTCCCAATTCGACGTGCGGATCAGTCTTTTGGGATTCGAGCAGACTTTGCGGTCGATGTGCAACCTCGAAGACTTGCAATTATATCTAGAGGAATATCAGTATCTGATATTCATGTACCCGAGCACAACCTTTGCTTCACTCGAGTTACCTAGACTCAAGTCATTCTCCATCTTAATGTGCGACATATTCTACAGCTCTTATCACCTGGTCTTGGAATTGCTGAGGAAACATCCTCATATCCAACATTTATCCATTCTCCGGAAACCACCTTTTTCTCCTCTTGATTTCCATTACTCAGGCACTAAAAACATTGAGCCATTCGACCTACCAGCCCTTCGCTCTTATCAGGGGCCTATGAGCATATTCAAACACTTTGTATCCAACGTTCCCTCCTTGTCCTCCCTCGTCCTCGACATCACACATGACGATCCAGGGGAAATAATTCCGCAACTGGTCTTACTTAATGGGCTGGAGAAGCGATGGGCGAAGACGGATTCGGAGCTCTCCAGCCCTAGGTTATCTGTCGACTTGCTGGTGTCTCTAGGGGACCATCCCTTCAGCCAATTGTTGGAGACTGCTATTATACATCTTCCCAAAGACCTCCAGAATCTAACTATCCGTTGCACAACGTTATTCTCCGAACCGGATCTGATGCATGCCGTGAGTAGTATTCCACTTCATTTTAGCTATCCGACTTTACGCTGAAAGTTGATATCAGTCTTGTATGGCCGACTTATCTGGCGTCACTTTATCCAACTTTCCGAAATTAAGAAAGTTCGGGGTGCTATTTGCTATGCACAGTGTCAACAAGGTGCTTTCCAGCGGCGGTCAGAGCGACGGTAAGTTTTGGGAAGCTGCCCTTCAAGCTGTGAAGGCCATAGGCAGTGATTGTCCATCTCTGGAAGAAATTACGCTTTGTGAGTTTCGTCTTCTGGTTCTTGCATCCTTAGATGTATTCATGCAATTCTCGTAGGTGGTTGCGTATATCAAAGGTCCGCGAGTAAGGAGGACGAATGGTTGGATACGAGAACTGGGAGGTTGTGTAGATTTGTCTACAATGATGGATGAGTCAATATGAACAAAATCCTATACGGAAGCCTGCTCAAGACACAATTACGGCCGTTGGTCGACCTCATAGTCCTGCTAATTATAACAAAGATCGAGTCACTTCCTTGAAGTGACGTGGGCGCACTCAGTGCCTGCCAGTGCTCTAGTGTCCATAGCTGTCCAAGAGCCGTTACGATGGACGTGGCTAATATGTGTCTTGATATGACCAGAAAATTCCATGAATTTTTGAAATGAAAGCTGTGAATTCTGACTCAAATTTACCTTGTTGCACCAAGTGATTTGATTTCATGTCACGGGCGCTCGAAATAGTGCAGATAGGGGATAGCTTGTACCGCCGACAGTGGACACGTACTTGCTGGTTTGTATACGTGTATCATCTCGAGCGTTTTGTTCTCGTTTCCGGATGCGATGGCGGGCGGCGGGACTTGACTCGTGTCGCTTTGAGAGGGTATAAATATCCAGGCGCTCAACTACTTCACCTTCAGATCCTCACCAGTTGATCAACTCTATCTTAGTCTATCTTCCAAGAACATCTCAACGCAATGGGTCACGCTTTATCTCGAGCGCTTTTGAATATCTTTGGAAACCGGGAGATGCGTGAGTACAGCTCAAGAACCTTACTTTGCCACTAAAATACTAATCGACTGGACTCGCTTACTTTCAGGCATTCTTATGGTCGGTTCCCAATTCCTTTCTAGTTTCACCAAGGATCCATCATTGACATAACCCTTCCTGTAGCTTGGGCTTGACGCCGCTGGCAAAACCACCATTTTATACAAGCTCAAACTTGGAGAAGTCATTACTACTATTCCCACCATCGGTACGTTACCAGTTGGTTACCCTCAGTTCCGACTTCTTATGAATGATATTTGGGCAGGCTTCAATGTCGAAACAGTGGAATACAAGAAGATATGTTTCACCGTTTGGGATGTCGGTGGACAGGGCACTATTCGTAAACTCTGGAGACATTGTACGTCTATCGTTATAATCATCGCTTCTTAGATGGTACTGAAATGCCTTATGTACAACCACAGATTACCAGAACACCCAAGGCCTCATCTTCGTCGTCGACTCTAACGATCGTGAACGGATTGGGGATGTCCGGGAGGAGATCCAACATTTGATGAACCAAGATGAACTTCAAGATGCCTCTCTCCTCGTTCTGGCGAATAAACAAGATTTGCCACAGGCGATGAATGTTGCGGAGCTCATTGATAAACTGGGGTTGCATGCGCTTAGGAATAGGGATTGGTATGTTCAGGTGAGTAGTTCGGATCAACACCAGTCTTAAAGGGTAGTTGGGATGAGGATATGGTTACTGATATCCTTGATTATACAGGCTGCGTGTGCAACATCTGGTGATGGGCTGTATGAAGGATTGGAGTGGCTGAGCAAGCATGTCAAGTCTCGCTGAAAGCGTAGTTTTTTTGACGTCCTACTTTTATTATGCTTCACTCTGAATGATTTTCTCTCAGTCATAGTACACTATACTCCTTGGGACTCTGCTCCCAATTATCTACTTACTGTGCAAAATAAATATTGACTCGAGTACTTGTAACATTAGTGGCGCTCATACAGTGCCCATAGGTATTTATGAATACAACATTTATACTGCTCGCTCAGAAATATGGCATTATAAAGGAGCTACAAGGACTCTCGTGTTTAATTCTGTCCGAATAGACGTCCAGACGAAAGTGCCTCGCGCCGCGAGTCGCGCAACTGAACTCATCGCGTCGTGGTCACGACCTACACGTGCTGCACTGCCACGTCAGACCATCTTTTTCCGGGATCCACCTCACCAACTACTTTTTGCTCCTTCTAAGTTCTCTTCCAGAGCAAACGCTGGTCACATCTAACATGGGTGTCTTCTCAAATAAACCCCTCAATCAATCGTCTTTCAACCGTACAATCTCCAAGTATCCAGCTCTCTTTGGGATCCCTTTTATCCTGCTCATGGTAGGCGCGTCCTACGGAATGACACCCTTCACGCAAACGAGGTATGATTTGCATGATCAAAAGGTTAAGCAGGTGAGTATGCGTTCTGAGCTCTGGCTGAGTTTCGGAGGCGTTTTGCTGTTTTTGGGCATTGACTGACGAGTCTATGTCGATATGTAGGTGACGAAGGAGCAAGAGCTAGGCTTGGCCAAGGACAGGAAGAAGTTTGATATACGAGAGGAGTATTTCGTGCGTGTTTTACTCGCTCTTTCTTCTGTTTCCTTGGTACAGTCTCCCCTCCCCGATACACCTTCAACTTTCTGGCCTCTGCGTAAACCCGAATAATCGCTAACATTACCAACAGAAACTCTCTGCGGCAGCAGACGAAGATTGGGAACCCAAACGTATTGCAAGACCCAAAGACGTTCCCGAGTGGGGTGTTGCGCCTACTAGGGAAGAGCGTTTTCCTGACCAGGTGCCGCCAGAATCAAAGAAGAACTAGGACGTTGTGCACCTCTAGAAGTCCCGTCGCGTCGAGATTATGCAGGAGCGGCAGTGCGACTATATCATGCACGATCCCTCGATTTCTCCTGTTGGATGACTGGTATTACCGTGACGAGCTCAGTCCTCATTATGTTGTCAGACTGCACTATGTCTCTCATCAAGCGAGCGTTCCACGAGCTGGTTAGATAGGAATACGTATGCTACCCTGGCTTCTCCTAAGACGAACAGAGAACGCTGGTCTTGAAGAGGAGCGGGCTTGTTGTTGGACCTGCTGCTGAGCATATCGGAGTGGCAATGGTTTACAGCTCCTGGGTCCGCAGATTAGTGCCCGCCTGTCTCAGGAGGAGGTAGTATGCAATGTAGAGTAGCACCGTTAGGTGTGGTTACTAAACTGGCTGGTCGGTGTAGCTAATGGGTACTGCAGCAATGCCTGGTATCCTCGCCTGTACTTCTGCTTCCTACTCGTTTATACAATCATATCGCTTGCAAAACTGTCTGGAAAAAAAAAACAGACTCTCGTAATACTAAACTTTACTTCGATACAAACTCCGACTTCCTGGAGTGCCTTCGGAGTACAAGCTAAATACAAACTCCGCTACACTTTGGATTCCAGACTTCTCAGTCTAGCCTTGACAGCATTCTTTCTTAACCATCATATTCCTCCAACGTTCCTCTTTCCAGTCTTCCACTTGTTGTCCACCATTTCGCATCTTCGCTGGCGTCTTCAAGTCTGAGTTCCTATGTGCCCAGAAACTAGAATACAATTATCTGCTAGCGCGGCCTTGGATACCTAGCAACGCGAGGACAAAAAGAAGAAAAATAAGGAGGTTGGATGGAAAACAACAACTCAATTGCGAAGGGTTGGTATGGGACCTAGTGGGTGCTAAGGTCTCCGTGAAGGATGATGGTCGGTACGTCGCTTATGTGAGTGCTTCCTTTTCCGTTTTGTCTTTGTTCTTTGAGACGCGTCATGCCACTCTCCGAGGGTCCAAAATTGTCATTAATAATTTGCTTTTCTTTCTCTCACACTTCCACCATCTCATGAACTCCATGTCTAATAATCATCCTCCAGTTTCAGCACCTAACGTCTGGCCGAGGGCGCCTTGGATGTGGGATTACATCTTGTGGCTCATACTTCATGAGTGAGTACCATACGTCGATCTGCGATTGCATGAGTTTTGCTGAAGACGAAGATGTCCTTCCACAGACAAGGTCCCAAAGCAGAATACACATCACTCAGAATTTACCTATCGCTTCTCATTTACCAGCAATTTCTCCACGACGAAAACCGTCTACTCCATTATCAATCTGAGCATGGTCCTGACCTCTTTGCAAAAGCTTTGGAGATTTTTTCATCCAGGGGTGGATTTTGTAGTACAGAGCTCGCGAACTGGCAGCACGTACCACTGCCTTTGACTTGGAAATTCGAGGGTCCCTGTCCCGAAGAGATTTTCTACTCGATATACAACCCTTTTCGCACCCGGTTCGTCCCGGATGGTTTGCATCAGTCTCGGATGCCCGAAAAGATGCTGTTTGGTCTCAGCGAGAAAAGGATTGACCCCAAGGTGTATATGGGAGATCTGGCTACACTTGCCAATTACGACGGTGCAATTCCGGACACGCTCGAGTACCCTCGTGCCTTCCCTTCCCTCGCTCAACCCCACACTTGGCCTACCGTACCTCTATTCGAAGATACTTCATCTTTGTTCAGCTTTCTGGGAGATGTTATCGTTTCCTATCAGAATGCCTCCTCCGACCCAATCCCTTTGCCTCAGCAGCCGCAACCATCGCCGGCATCAACTTCTTCAGACACGATGCCTACTTCTCCACACGAGACAGCTTCAGGGTCATTTCTCCATGATTCTTCACTAGCCGATGCGATTGGTGATGCTTTCTCGGATGCCTTCGAGCCCTTGATAAACCCGACCACCGTTGCTCTATCCGTTGGTAGTGCTACGGCTCCTCCTGAAGCAACTATCTTACCCGAGAATGTACCACAAATTTTTCAACCTCGGCACCCACCGATCAGGTATTCTTCCATGTCGCCCATGCCAACACCTGGTCCTAGTACACCACGACAAGGACACCAGCACCTCATACACCGGGTACACCTATACCTACTTCCACTCGACCCCTTTCTCCTCCCCTGCCCTGTCAGAACGTCCCATCCGAGAACCTCTTGCAGGTTCCCGAAACTGATAAGCGTGGAAGAATGTCTCCGTCACCGTCACCGTCGCCGGCTTCTGGTCGTAGTCTTACGCCAGGAAGCCGGTCTTTAGCTCCTGGTACACCAGATCCCACGCCTTCTCCTGCTCGTCATCTCTACCATCCCTACCGTCGTCCTCAAACTCACACCCAAGCCCGCGATCATGCTTTTCCCAAGACGATGCAGCAGAATGTTGGCCCTATCCCAGCTAACAATCTTCTGTCGGCCCCTCGACATCAGGATACTGGGGTTGCGTTAGCGTCGTCGACGTCCTCGCCGACTCCTGGTCCTTGTCGCACTCCAGAACCTCGGACTCGTGGACCAGACGCGCTGGTTACACCTGAGCCTGAGCCTGCATCTGCTCGTTCTCGCCATTATGAGCCATATGCTCATGGTCGCCCCAATACTCACGTCCTCACCATCCATGCCAAAGCCGATGCCGACGACAGCACAACTCCGATAGCGAACCAGCAGCAGAACCAACAGAACCAACAGTACCACCTTCGCGTTAATCAAAGTATTCCATCCAGCGTGCTCTTGCAGGTGCCTCAACCTCGGCGACCTGTGTTCAATGGGCTTCCTACACCCTTGACGTCCGCATCAGTGTCGACGTCGACCACACCGGCTGATGGTTACCGTCCTGGTTCTGCTCTGAGTCCTGGGTTTATACCAGACATGCCACCTTCTCGAGCTCAGAGTAGGGTTTCTCGTTCTGGTTCGGCGATGGAAAATCCTTATCCTCAGTCCCAGCCCAGTCCCCAGTCAGCGTCAGCGCCGACGACGCCCCTTGACGGCGTTCGTCCTGGTTCTGCTCTGAGTCCTGGGTTTACACCGGGTACACCAGCTCCTCGACCTCAGAGTAGCGTTAGTCGGTCTACGTCGGCGATGGGCAATCCGTATCCTCAGCTCCGGCTCAATCCCCAACTTGAAAGGAGCCCTCGCTTTGTACCAGATTCTCCGGTCTCTCAGGGTCAAGGTCAAGATCAGATTCCAATCAGAATCGGTCGTTCTAGTCGAGCAATGGTGAATCTGTATCCTCAACCGCAGTCTCATCTCCAAAGGGGTCCTGGTCTCACACCAGCTGCTTCGGTTCCTCATGCTCCTTTTCAGGCTGGTGCTGCTGCTGGTGGTGCTGGCACAGGTTATGCTAGTTCATTGGCGGCAAATCCTTATCGACATCTAGTCCAGGCCAATCTCAAACATAACGCGGTGAGTGTCAACCATGTCTACTATAGCAATTATGTTTCTAAAGCTGACTGAGGGACAGCAGAACGTTTCACTTCACCCTCATGCTCGCGTTCATGGTAATGTTAATGGGAATGCTCCGCTTCTCTCGTTACAAGTACCAGGACAATGGAATCGACAAGGACAATTAATTACGCCAATCACGCCCGGGACGCCGATTGACAACTACAGCATCCATTCAAAGCTCACTCAGCAGCAGCAGAACGTTGCAGCTCATGCTAGTGCTTGTGCTCATGCTCATGGTAGTGGGAACGCCTCACTCTCGCCACAAGTACCAATGTCGCCGCAGCATCAGTCTTATCCAAATTGGAATAGACAGGGACAGTTGATTACGCCGGTGACGCCGACGTCGATGTCGATGGTGGGGCAGGGATCGGGGATGGAGTCTGTAGGCGGTGGCGGGTATGGGTATGAATGTGGGAACATGTCAGGAAGTGGCGATGGGTATGGACATGGGGCAATGACGATACTGGGTCCCGATGTAGGTACGGGTCATGATGCTGGTACTGGTACTAGTGGCGTAGCCAGCTCTGCGAATCCGTACCCAGTTCTTCACCACCAATCACCACAACTGCAGCTGCAACCGCAACTACACCGAGCCCTCCAATTCCCCTTCTCCAGCCAGACTAATGGCGAGTTCTATAATCATGGTCCTCGTGATTTTGAGAACACTCTTGGCCATCCAACGTCACCTTCTGGTTCGTCTTCTGGACTTGGTCCTGGTTGTAGTGGTGGTCGTAGCCGTAGCCGTAGCCGTGGTCATAGTCGCAATCCATCAACCTTGTCAACCACAAATGTCAATGCCAACGCAGAAAGGAACACTACCCCGGCTCATTCGCCTCAACCTTCCCAATCTGTCCAACTTTCCCAACCTGCCCACTCTGCCCAACCTTCCCAACTTGTTCAACGCGCAGCTACACCACCTCCACCTCCCCAACCTCAACCCCAACCTTCATCTCTTCAACCTCCTCCACGACGACTCCTCCGTAGAAAACCCACAGTACCTCCACTGTCCAATGCACTCAGTGATGCTCTTCAGTTACAGGCACAGTCACAGTCACAGTACCCATCGCCACTGTACTCTCCAAATGCAGATGTGTCGTCGGATTCGATGTCGTTGCGGGTTATGCCATTGACATCGTCATCGGCATTGGCTTCGACGTCGACATCAGTCCCAGCAACGAGTTCGAGAGCGCCAGTGTTACCAGGCATGGGCATGGGAAGAGGAATGAGAGGGAGTGTCGCAGTGCCAGTGTTGGTTTCAGGAGCTGCGAGTGTCAGGGCTGGTGCGAATGAGATTGGTCTTCCGATAATGCAGCAGCAGCAACGACGACAGGCGAATGGACAAGTCGAGCTGGTCCGTGGCTATGGATTTGGGAATGGGAACGTCGCTGAGAGGGGAACGAAACGACGTCGTGATGATGACGATGAGTTGGAGTTGGAGACGCAGCCTCAGACTCAGGCGTCGGAGTCGGGTCAGACCCAGACTCATATGAAGGGAAAGAGAACGGGAACGGGAAGGTCTCGTGGTAGACCGCCAAAGTCTAGGGTCAACGCGAACGCTAATGCTAATGCCAATGTTGGTAATTACGGTGGGCCAATGCAATGGATGAATGAGACGGCTGAGGGATGGGCTGCTAGTTATGGTGATGGCGGTGGTGCAGGTGGTACTGGTGATGGTGATGGCGATGAAGGTAGGACGAGGAAGAAGGCGAAAGTGGATGGTGGTGATAATAACGGGAAAGGGAAGGGAAGGGAAAGCGGCTAGGGTGTTTGCTCAGTGAGGTGCGCCTGGGTGTTTTCCTTTTCTCTATCTCTTTTCCCCTTGTTTTTTCTCCTTTCTTCTTCCCTTCTCTCTCCTCTCGTTTTTCTCCTTTTCCTTTCCTCATTCCCTTTCTCCTCGTCATCCTCTGTCCTCTTTCTCACTTCCTTGTAATTGGTACTTTCTCTGATTTTCCCCCTTCTCCTCTCCTCTTGTATCCTCCCCTTCATCGTCCTGTCTCGTTATCGCCTACTTACATCGCAAGTGTACATCTAATCGAGACATTTTGCTGTATTTTTAGCACATACTTGTGGATACTGTTATATTTACAGATTGTACGTACATATATTTCTTGTTCTCCGTTGTCGTAGTACCATACCTACTTAGATAGCTAGTTAGTCCAGATTGCGCACGAATGTATTTTGTTTTGTGGGTAGGACCAGATTTGGGTCCATCGATATCCTCAGTCGGAGTCCCTCGTACACATGAACTTGGTAAAGTCGACAGAAGAAAATGAGACTTCGAGGAAGAAAGATAGTTATCGTTGAGGTATACATTGCTGTTGGAAAGAATGATGTCTTGTGAAGGCAAAGAAGAAGAAGAATGGAAAGGATCAGAGTCACAGAGTCAGAAAGGGAAGGTGAAAACAGAGGAGGAAGACGTCGCGTTAGCGTGATGTAGATTTGTACCGTATCTTGCCTCGCTATGTCACTTCGGACTATCTACGCATCTTTGCTCCACTTCCAAGTTCTCAAGACTTCAGTTGCACTTTGGAAATGACTTCTCACTTGTGAAGAACTCCTTGCTGTCCGATGGTGTGCGTGTTGCGTCGGACAGGTTACGCACGGACCAGTGTATGACAGATTACGCAGTTTTCAATTCCAGTGAGTGGCTTCTTCCCGTTTCTCCCACCTTCTCTTGCCCTATATTTGCTCTCACCTCAGCTAATCTACCGCAGTCTGTCACGAGCTACTCTATCGCTCTTGTGCACCACAGAACTCTAATCAAAGATGCTGCTGGTCCCTCAATGACGACTTTCAATTGCTACAAGCGCTTCAATTCTGCCATTCTCCCGGACATTCCTCATTACACTGAGTAATGGTATGAACGGATCAAGGTATCGGCCTCTGACCGGACTCAATGTCTACCAGAGGGTTTAGGTGTACGCAGGATAAATAGGGCACTCCAAAGAGTCTTTCCCCTCACCAACGCAAAGCATCCTCAGTCTCTTGAACAACACCTACCCAATCCTCTACATGACAATGTCCACTACCAGCACCTCCCTATTCGGCTTCGTCCTCCTCTCCATCATCTACTATCGCTGGGTGGCGACTCGCTCTCGAGCTTGCCTTCCTCCTGGTCCAAAACGTCTCCCCATAATTGGAAGCCTGCTCAACACCCTTTCCTGCGCGGATGGGTCTCGTGCCTCCGAATCCAAAAACCCTTGTATGAGCAATATCTGGAAATCGGGAAGGCAAGCAACTCTGATGTCATCCACATTGATGTTATGGGCGACCATACCGTTGTTCTCAACTCCGTGAAAGCGGCGACAGAGTTGTTGGATCATAGGAGCTCGAATTATTCGAGTAGGCCTGGTAAGCTGGTTTTGGTCCTGCTTGTTCTTATGCACAAATGCTCAAGACTCATCCTGTATATAGCGATGCACATGGTTGACGATTTGATGGGGTGAGCTACTTCTCGTTCATATCGTTCTGTGTCAAAGCTGACGGTATATTGCGAAGATGGGAATGGGATTTGGCTCGTAAGTGCAATGGCTATCTCAAGTTGATGAAAGGACGTAAACTGACCCGCACTGGTAGACATGCCGTATTCCGATCGGTGGAGGTGAGTACACCTTTCATGCTTCATGAACCTACTCGCTGACTCGGACGTTCATCTGGCATCTCAGGCGTCATAGAAAAACCTTCACGCATTACTTCCAACCGCGAGCAATTACGGAATACCATCCGTTTCAACGCAAATCTATCACAGAGTTACTCCAGAGGCTACTTGCATCGCCAGACCCCGACCCAGTAGAACTGGAAGGATATATCCAACAGTAAGTCTAGTTCTATATCTTCAACTTTTTGTAAAGTTCACCAATCTCAACTATGACAGTCATGCTGGCTCTATCATCCTTCGCGCAACGTATGGTATCGTATCTCCTAAAGACAAGGAATACTACGTCGACCTCGCTCATCGAGCTATTACTCCAATTATTCACGCTGCGCCTCATGGGACCTACTTGGTCGATTATTTGCCGTTGCTCAAATATGTGCCGAGTGAGTACTGGCGCATATTCTCTCAATAGCTCGCTCAACTGGTATGTTAGATTGGTTCCCGGTGCCGACTTTAAAAGAAAGGCAAAGACCTGGTCCAAGTATTCTATTGAGCTCAGGGATCAACCTTGGGAAAAAGCACAATCGGAAATCGTAAGTGCCTCGAATTTCATGCTATCGCTCCCATGACTGAATGGACGTGTCCTGAACAGGCTGCAGGAACTGCTCTCCCATCCTTTGTGACGCACAACCTTGAAGGCATCGACACAGCGTCAGTCTCGGAGCAAGTCATTGAGGAGATTAAGAACTGTGCTGGAGTTGCTTATCTTGGTGAGTGAAGGTCACTGTATCTGTAGAGACTGCGACTGATTTCCTACGCTTTTTATTACCCAAAACTCCGCCGCATACAGCTGGATCTGATACTGTAAGTATTCATCGTTGCTTTTTAACTCAGACTTCTAAACTGTCCATAGTCCATCGCTCTGATGCGTTGCGCTATTCTTGCCTTGGCTACCCACCAGAAGTCCAAAAACGCGCTCAGAAAGAATTAGATTCGGTCTTGGGGACCGGAGGCTCTAATGGAAGACTTCCTGACTATACCGATCGTGAAGATCTACCGTATTTGAGTGCAATAATCAGCGAGACGCTCAGATACTATCCTGTAACGCCTCTAGGTGAGTATAGGCTTCTTTCAGACTCTCCTTCAATGTAGTTGATCGAGAACACCCTGTTTCTATCCGTTTGGACCGATCTTAAAGCATTGCCCCACGCCTGCTTGGAAGATGATGTTTACGAAGGGTACTATATCCCCAGAGGTGCAACGGTGATCGGTAACTCTTGGTGAGTACAGTAGTCCGTATGGTATTTGTGCGCCGATGCTTACATCTTTTTAGGGCTATTCTTCACGATGAGAAGCTTTACCCTGACCCGATGACATACAACCCTTCACGATTCCTAAAACGCAAAGCTGACTCAGGCAAGGAAATCGAGCCCCAACCCAACCCCGCATCATATGCATTTGGCTTTGGTCGTCGGTGCGTTTTCAATCTTATCCGTACCATAACCCGGCTAATGGTTTTCGTGCACTTTACTTCAGCATCTGTCCCGGAAGATGGCTAGCACTCGACACTTCTTGGTTGGTCATTTCAAGCATCCTCGCGACATGCACCATCGAAAAAGCTCTTGATTCCAATGGAAAGGAAATGGAGCCTCTGGTTGAATATGAGAGAGGTCTGGTCGAGTAAGCCTTCCCAGTCTTCGCTGTTGGTTTCATTCTTGATCTGATGGGCGTATAATATATGATAGTCACCTCAAGCCATACAGATGTCGGTTCGTTCCTCGATCTGAAGCCGCTATGAAGTTAATGAAGAATGGATTTTTGAGTGAGGAGGATTGATCTTGATAATGTGGCAATTTGGACTTTCTTTCTAGTCTCTGCTCTTTTTCTTCGTACTGTACGGAATGTTCTATATAATCATGCCATTTTCAATCTGGCGTAGAATTGTGTCGTCGATACAGGCTTCAACTTGAAGTTTCGCATTTGCTCAGTCAGTGCTCAGTCACGGCGGGGGTGAGTGCATGTTTATTGGGCATATTGGGCATTGTTAAATCTCGAATATTTGCAAGAGTTTTTGCAGTCGCCGACCTACTCCATATGGGACCGTTTTGTAGCCGACCTTCTATATGGAGTAGGTCCAGCACCGAGCAAATACACGAGATTTTTGCTCACTCGAAACTGTGTCAAAATATCCACTAACCCCCGCCGTGAGTACTGATTGAGCCTAACTGTGAGAGATTGATTGAGTGGTAGTGGTGATGCCGATGATGATGGCGGTGACGGTGAGGGTAGGCCGAGGAAGAAGGCGAAGGTGGATGGTGGTGGTAATAACGGGAAGGGGAAGGGGAAAAGGATAGCTCTCTGAGTGAGGTGGTGTCGGTTGTTTGGGTGTTTTCCTTTTCTCTATCTCTTTTTCCCTTGTTTTGTGCTCGCTTCTCTACCATCATCTCAGCGTTAGCTGTCTTGAACGCATTCGGACTACATTAGTATTCAAAGATAAGTTCTATCTAAGCCTAATTAACGGTTCCAGGATCCGTACTTCTACGCGGTACATTACAAACCCTCTACAGACTCTACCTCGCCAACTTACTCCTCGCCCTCATCTTCTCCCCATTGAAATACAGCCACACAGGGAACGGTATCCCTAGAACAATAGCCAATCCAGCTAGTAGGGAATTGCCACCTCCAATGCCTAGAGCGACAAACATTTGATCTGCGAACAATGGGAAGCCGAAGCCGAAAAGGGAACGGATAGTAGAGGCAGCGCTGATTGCACTGGCGGCGTAGGTGAAAGTGTCGACGAGGTACAGTTGAATGGGTAGGCTAGAGGGACCGTTAGTCACCTGGCATACATTCGAATAAAACACGAATACGCACAAGGAAGTCATTAGCCCTGTGTGCGTCAAAGCCGATAAACCAAAATATGCAACGATCAGCGATCAGGAATCTCAGGTTGACTGGACACGGAGCGCTCACCGAAACCAAAGATCCCCGTCCCTATAATCGGCATAATCCAATGTATTTTTGCTTGTGCTGACCATCCATACCAGAACAGTCCGACTGGGACGAAGAACGATCCAAAGAATAAAGCAGGGATCCTCATTTCGGGTTTGCCTACACCTCCGTTCCTTCGGGCAAGCTACATAAACGAGAGGAGAATCAGAAACACATGGTGACGAAAGGAATATGGAATACTCACATAATGATACATTTGATCAGCCGATTTTGCTCCAACCCAGGTTGCAGATATGAAACCAATACCCAGTCCAAGCTAAGGATATGTGTTCTTGTTAGCGCACGCTAGAGCGGGAAAGACTGACAGCAAGACGCACATAAACGAGACCACCGATACCTATACTGAAACCATACACCTCACTGAACAGTTCTGATAACCGAGATCAGTCGGACACTAACAAATCCAAGAACTCGCTCACCAGAGAAGGTCGCGAACATGAGATAGTAGACACCATAGATGCTGAATTGTTACCACAACTGACCTCAGCATTCAGCAACAAAGAAGGTCGAAAAGCACTCACAATGCCGCGTATAAACTTAGCAGGAAGCATATCAGACTCCCAAACAGTAATATCACCGGCCTGGACAAGTTGATCCAGAGATATTGCATCCGAGACATATCTCCCATCGGTCCACGGAGAGTCCTTGCCTTTTCTACATCTCCAGAAGCAAAGGCGCGTCGCCTCCGAATAACTGGTGCATATGTCTCCCGCAAGAATGGAACTCCAACAAGCATGCTAACACCGCTGAGCGCTATAAAGAGATTTTGAACAAAACGACGACAACAGGCACACTTATCAATTCGTACCAGCAATGACAATGAAAACCCATTTCGGCCCAACGGACTGTGCTATGAAACCGCCTGCGACTGGACCTACAACGACTGTCAAGCGTAGATCGTCAGTCTGGCTACGCAAGACTAACCTATCACTGGGCCAATTAGTGGACCAAGGGAGTAGAGCGCCATAGCTGATGCTCGGTCGCTGGGTGAGAATAGGTCACTGATGGTTCCACCACCTACCGCAAAAGGCGCACTGCCAGACAATCCGGCTTCAATGGAAAGACATGTACAGCTATTAGCAGAACGGTAATCAACACAGCACAGAAGATGACGCACAAAGGAATCTGAAACCGAGCAATGACCCCGTGTTAGGTGCGTATGCGCATCCTAGGTTGAAACCTATGGAGAGGAACGCGCCACCATGGAGGATCTGCGACCATTATTTAAAGATGAATGGATGTCAGGGTCAACAACCTTACCCATGTACGACCGTACATCTCGGAAAGCGCAGCTAGGAAAAGAGGCTAGGAAGTAGCTGAGCAGTGATGCGGAAGCCGAACACGAGCGTGCATACCCCAATTGCCAGAGAGAGTAGGAATATAGTTAGGACCAGTGCAACCACAGTAGACGATGTTATCCCATATTGTTTAGCAATAGCAGGTAGACCTGGCGCCAACATGGAACTCGCGAGGGGTGGCACCAACGTATAAAACGCGACCTGCTCGTCAAGACCAAATCAGTCAACTTGCAACATTAAGCACAACATAACGCACTATAGAGACCATCGTCCATTTTTTGCGAGTCGGCCAATTCCAAGGGTTGTCTGGATCATGTTCCCAGTCGTCTTCAGCGTCCTGCTCTACCTCCTTCTCTTTGTCAGTGGGTATGGCGGAGACCTCTGCAGACAGATTTTCTTCGTCGTCTCTCTTCGACTGCCTAGAATGAGACTCGGGCCTGTCGATCACTGTCGAAGCTGAAATGGACTGTCCTTCGAGGTTGTCCGTCATCGTTGTCGATTCCTTGAGCCTAAACTCGACAGCGTGAATGAAGAGCTGACATGAACATATACAATATGGAAACGGCTGCTGATGCAATTAAGAGTTTGTCCAGTCCGACCGAAAACGGCTGCTGATGTAATTAAGGGTTTGTCGACGTTTGTTTTTAGAGGTCTAGACTTTACCGTGACAGAGTCTAATCGTCGCAGCCACCGCAGCTTAAATCTCTCCTCTCGTCTTCACTGCTCCACCCACTACTAGGGACCCCAGGGCTATTCCTCAATGTCTCCGTGACTTGGCCTCCGTGCCCCGGTCTTCGCAACCCTCTCTCCACTTATTTCATATCTCTTGCCTTTTTATCTTTATGAAAGAGGTGTGGGCCAGCGCCCAGGTGTGGCGAGTACGCGGCCGGAAGGAAATGTTAAGAATACAAGAAATAAAAATACAATAAAATGTAGCTTTTTTAAATTGTGAAGAGGATGAAAGAAGAGAAAAAGGTCAGTGAGTGAAAAGTACAGTAACAGGTGAAAAGGAGCTTGATAATAGGGCAAGTGACGGAAAAGGACAGACGGGAAAAATCAGGAGGCTTTGAACATAGCCACACGCAGAAACTGAGTGTAAAGAACTGGTCCTCATTTCATTTGGCCTCGTAACATCATCAATGATAGTTTCTTCTTCGTTGCAATTTTTGATTTTTGTTGTCAAGTTCTACTTGATTCCACCCCTGCAGATATTTCTTATTGTATCCGAAAGACTCGTTCTCATCTTCTTTCCTTTGCATTGATCCCACTTCTCGAGTCTTTCAGTACGTACTGCTTGCCGTTCCAATTCCATTCTTCTTTCCTTTGCATTGATCTCATCTCGATGATGCCTTTCATTGGAGTTTTCATACATATCTAATTAAGGGTTTGTCGAGTCCGACCAACAATGCATGGCTGTGAATTCCTTGGGCTTGGCTTGCTACCATCAGATCTATGACGGCCCTTGAGCTGTGAACTTCTCTGCGTTGCGATAGTAAGTCCAGGGATGTACTGCTTACATTGGGATACTTCCCGGAAATTTGTGAAACTGGCGTTTAACTTTCAGTTCTTGGATCCATGTCACGTAATAAACTCCTCCTCCTCCTCGCTCATCTTCAATCATCGCATCTATTAAGATTGATAGATGTAGCCTAGACTCGCAAGCCAGGCTGTCTGTCTGCAAGCTAAGCAAGAAAGTGACAGTGGAGAGCTCAAATTTGAATTTTGGCTTTTCCCAACAGACTTACCAGGGTCAAGTTTGAGCCAAAAGAAGGGGTAGGTTGACTTCCTTAGAAGAATTCAGCCTTTCAATTCAGTAGTCCATTCAGTCATCAATTCAGTCCCAAGGGAAGTCACTTGGTACACTTTCTTTGACCTCGCTTCCAGTGACTGGTACTTTTGGCCCTTTGGGAGATAGATAGATAGATAGATAGATAGAAATACAAGGCACAGTCCTCTACGAACATGCCAGGTGTAGATGTGGTATAGCCCACCACGGCCTATGTCTACTCTAAGCCCTTACCAATGAAATTGAGCACGTCAACATCAGGATGGTAGTCCCACAGCAGGTGATTAGATCAGGAGCTTGCACAGCTAAATCAGAATCGTTGAATCGTGTTTGATGATGCGCTGGAAATTGAGATGGAAGGAGAACAAGTGTACAATTGTCTGGCGTAGAACCTGGATTACTTAAATGGCTCAAACCACACTAGAAATGAGAGACTTTGATGAAATATGAGAGTGAGCTGAGAGTGATTCTGAGTGAAGAGTGAAGTTATGATTTCGAGTGCAGATTGCAAGGACTTAGGAGATTGTTTTGATAGAATATGGGGTTGAGGTGAGCTGAGAGTGAAGTGGAGAAAGATATTATTCTGAGTGCAGAATGCAAGGTATTAGGAGAGGGTTTTAATACTGAGTACAGGGTTGGGGTGAAAGTGGGGTAGATTAAAGATATTGACATTGAATGTGGATTCAAGTTGCAAGGCTGGAGAGAAGGGAATGCTTGTAATGGGAAGTGGAATTTGTGATGATGCTGCGAGTGAGGTAGAGCAAAGATATTGATTCTGAGTGTAGATTGTGAAGGATGAAAAGAAGGTAGAGTTAGGGTAATGCAAAGGACAGTGATAGTGGGATGGCAGATTATGATAGCTTGATGAAGAGAAGAAATTGATTTTGAGTAGATTGACTTCATAGCGAGAGTCAAGGCAGAATGGATTTGATGATATTAGATTTATGGTGTAAGATGGAGTGAGGGCCAATAATATTGGATCAGTGATGTGAAGCAGAGTTTTGTGACTTGGGATGGAGGATATAAAGCATTGGTGGTGTTTTTTTTTTTTTTTTTTTTTTTTTTTGGAGGTGCGTTTAGATAGCCATGTTGCCCAACGACAGCATCGGCTCCGTAGGAGGTCGTTGGTTCAGGCCCGCGGTCGGGGTTGCGAGGGATTTCAACCTCGCAGTCATAGTAGTACTTAGTTGCATAGGGTGCCATAGGTCATAATAAGGGCAGTGTCCTCCCAGGGGAAATGCTTTTACGCACAAGGTGTGGGACTCGGAGTCAGGCCATATTCGATATTATCCGGACGTGTGTGCCAAATTGGCGGAGAAAAACGGTTTCGTTCATCAAACTGGGGTAGCCCAGTTCTCCCGAAAAGAGTCGTTCATCGAAGCAAGACGTCCTCGCCTCTCGTGACTCCCGGTTCTCCGTAACAGGTCCTGCTCAATACCCACTAAAACCACTGCTAAGTTGATCCAGTCTTCTGGTAAGTGTTCTTCGTCGTGGAGAAGTCCTTTCCACGTGTCCTCAACAAGCTTCCTTGAAATAGCCTTTCCTTCATACTTCTTGCTCGTCATCCTCGCATCAAGCTTAAACCTCTCATTTATCATCTTCCACCATCTATTCTCAATTTCTTCTTCAGTGAAGGGTTTGTTGTCATTAGCAATGACTCTCTCGCAGCGTAGCACCCAAATAAGGTATGCGGACTCTGTGATTAATATCCTCCAGAGTCTTGTTTCTCCTGAAATCCTACGTCCTGTCTGACTGTTTATCACTTCTCCAGTGGCAGCTCCGATTATTGCGCCTATTCCAGGGCGGTACCACTGTTTCTCGGACTTCTTCTCCCATAATTTCTGGGTGAATTCCCATATTAATGATTGGCCTGGGGACTCGCATGATGTTAGGATATGTTCCATATCCTCTAATTGGTCGTCATGTTGACATGTTGCCCTTCCTTTTAGCTCACTGGAGAAACTCGCTCGTTGCCAATGCGACCCCGTCATATAGGCATCATGTGTAGCCATCCAGAGGAAGTTCCTAGTCTTTCGTGCAAGGTCCTTGTGCCGGATAGCCTTCCAAATACCTTCATCCTTGGGCGCGAACTCGAAGGCTTCTTCTACCTGTGCCTTTACCTTTTCCAGATTTTGCACAGTGCGTCTTCTTGGTCCATTCTTTCTTTTTTCTTTGCTGATTTTCCGTTCTCGGATAGCTTGGTACGCTAACACCTGCGTCATCTTGTTCAGCTTAGCCCCTGTGATTGTGAGGGTACGCGGGCTTTCAAAGACCATTACATTCAGTGTCTCTTTCCCAGCTCCAATGCTTGCTAGTTCATCAGCCGCTTCGTTCCCGGCATGGCCGTCATGACCTTTTACCCATTCGAAGATGGTTACTGACTTGCGCTGCCTCAAGGTACCGACAGCTGCTTTCAACAGTTCACGATTTTTTACTCCAATGTAGCCGTTATCTTCGTTTTCTCGAGCTTTCGAGGTAAGCTGGATTTGTGCATATTTTGAGTCTGTTTCTATTGTTAAATCCTCCCTGAGGGGTGCTATTTCTGCTGCGACCTTTACAGCCACCACCTCACCTGTCTGGTTAGATTGCTCCAGTGGGAGTTGGATGATGTGGGCCCCGGTTTTCTTGTATAAGTGTCCTGGGAGGCGTATGGACTGGTTACGGTCAT
Organism: Tetrapyrgos nigripes; assembly: GCA_013368315.1. Classification (NCBI taxonomy): domain Eukaryota; kingdom Fungi; phylum Basidiomycota; class Agaricomycetes; order Agaricales; family Campanellaceae; genus Tetrapyrgos; species Tetrapyrgos nigripes. The sequence continues at coordinate 38,258 of JAACJM010000126.1, forward strand.
CATTCTCACCGAAAAAGACCCCTGCACCAGCTCTTGCATTCTTCCTTCCATTGTCTGTGCACGATCCGTCTGTGGCAACAGTGGTTGTCTGTATCGTTAATTCTTGGTTTGGTGTTAGGTCTGGTAGGTCATTACAAACATCTCCTTCTGTGAAGATCCTAAAGGTATCTGATAGAGAGCCAATAACTGTTACTCTGGGGTCGAAGATTGTAGTATCCTTACTCTCCGTTTCTGGTGCTTTGTCCGGCTCGTGGTCCTCTGGCTGGATGTGCCTTGGATCCCATTTTTGTGGTAGCGTGTCTAGTAGGTCTTTAGCTCTCAACATACATGCGTGGGGATGTATACAGTTGAATCGCGAGCTGATATAGATGCATTGTGGACACAGGCAAAGGTTGTCCGGGTGGTGATTCTGATCATGTAATCTCGCGGCGAGTTCTTCCGCTTGTCCAACGGTGATCATCTTGTGGTTTGACCTTAGGCATTCACTGGCCGCTGAGTGGTTGAGCTGTCGAATCTTTTTCTCGGCATGGCGGTGGTACCAGATGGGCATTTCGCGCATAGCGAGTCTAGAGAAGGCGATACCCTCCTGTCTGATCCCAAATTCCTTTACTGATGTTATTAATTTGTGTAGGTCTGTTGCGGCGGCCGTTTTTAGGTGTTTCGGAGGAGACGTCTTCCAGGTTTGAAGCAATGGGTTCACTTTTATTCTTTGGTCGACATTCTGCTCTGTCCTGGCTTTTGGCGTGTGGAGCCAGAATAGCTTGTCAGCAACTTTTGCCCACAGTGGGCGGCTTTCTTCAAAATTCAAGTAGGCCTTTGCCCACATAACATCTATCGCTTTGTTCCTCGCCTCAATGTCTAACACTTTTCGTCCACCTTGCTCTATAGGTCTGAGCACGGTCGCTTTGCTGACTGGGTTCCTCTCTTTTTCTGCCCATATAAAGTTCTGGACTCGTTTTGTCACTCTCTTCTCTATTTGGGTCGGCATGCCTTGCACCTGTGTCAGGTACTGAGTCATGTTTCCAATGACCATTTGCACAATGTGTCGACGGCCTTCCATTGTCGGTGCTCCTTTGTTCCAGCGTTCTAGGTGAGTGTCTATCTTTTCCAGGGTGGGTGCCCATACACTCATGTTATTAATATTGTTCCCGAACCAGCCACCAAGTATCCGTGTTGCCTCGCCATCTACAGTGATATGGAGCCATTGTGGTAGGGGGTCCATTCCATCCTTGGTAATCCTTGTGTCAATTACTCGTGCTCTGTACTCGGCAGAGCCCATTGGTATGATTTCAGTCTTTGCAATGTTAAACTTTGCTTTTGAAGCAATGCACCACTTATCCAGGATGCGCTGTAATGTCTCGAAGTCGTCGTCTGCACTAAGGAAGACGGTCGTGTCATCGGCAAATAGGTTAGCAATCAGGCGCTCTTTATGTCCTGGTATCTTATACCCTTTCAGATCAGAGTTTCTAAGCATTGCGGCTAAGGGTTCTATGGCGAGGTCGAATAGAAGGCACGAGAGGGGGTCACCCTGTCTAACACCTCTTTTCACTTTGAAGTCAGAGCTCAGGTGTCCGTTTACCATAACCTTAGTGTGTGCGTCATTGTATAGGTGTCTCACTGTTGTAATAAAGGCCTCTGGAAGTTTGAATTTTCGAAGCGTCTTCCATAGATATTCATGATCAATTTTATCGTATGCTTTCTCTTGGTCAAGGGCAACCAACAGACCATTTTCTTCGGTTACCTCTGTGTAGTCCATAATCATTCGTATGAGTTTAGTTTGGTCTGTGATGAGTCTTCCTGGCACAAAACCTGCTTGGCTTTCGTGCAGGAGGTGAGGTGCAGCATGGGCAAGGTGGATCGCCAGAACCTTGGTCATTATTTTATAGTCAGTATTCAGAACTGTGATTGGTCTGTAGTTAGCTATCTCGGTTCTATCATTCTTTTTATAAAGCGGACACATCCAGCAGCCTGCCGCGAAATTGGTATTTGGATCTATGCCATATACTGCAATGTCATTATACGCAGCTGTTAAGAGCTCGATGACATCAAACACATCTTCGTTCCCACCCTTTTGCGCTGACTCTGCTTTGTTGTTTAACATCTTGTACAGTTCATACGGTATTCCATCCAGACCACAGGAGGTGTTATTCTTCGAGAGCCTGAGTGCCATTTTCACATCGAATTCGGACATACTTGCTGACATCTCTTGGGTATGTTCAGGCTCTGCTTTTCTCTTGGGGTCAAGGTTGTCTAATACTTCGTCAATGATGCTCTCTCAGTGTTCATCACTGTGAGCAACTTGGTCTTGCAGGTTGTTGTGATATTCTTTTGCCATTTCAGCCATCTTTCTCGAGTCTTTTTCATATGCAGTGCCGGGTAGTGGGTCATCTGTGTTTGTAGGATGTTGGTCAGGTTTCTGTAGTGCGTAGATCAATTCTCTCGGTTTTTGTTCCTTGTTGACCTGTATCCAGTAACGGGAGATAGTCTCCCCTTCTATCCTATCTCTGGTTGCCACAGAAAGCCGCAGTTTCTCATGTCTTTCCCTTTTGACATGTACCAGCTTAGTCGCAATGGCGTGGAGATTCTTCTGCCTGTCCTCCTCACTTACATTTGGGTCATTTGCTATTTCGTCCCTTTCTTTTTCCAATTTTTGGATTTTCAGAAGGGTCTTTGGTATGGCAATTTTGGCCCTATTGTGGGCGATCTCTTTTGCTCGAGTTTTCCATTTGTGCTCAAGCAGCTGCACATTCATTTCAGGAGACCGGGATCCATCCTTCAAGGCAAAAAGCTGTTTCTTGATTTCTACTCCTTCTTCCATTATCATTTTTATTAGTTTAGTATCCTTAAGCTGATGTGGGGCTATGCACCAGCGCCCTTTTCCTATGTTGGGGGCACTGGCTGTTGTAATTTGCACAGACACCATCTGGTGATCTGCGTTTGGAACCCCTGTAGGTTGAATCTTCCATTCTCTCGCTGTACGGAGTATACTCGGCTTAACATATATTCGGTCAAGGCGGGACTGAGGGCTAGTTTCGCAATTGGGGTTGTGGATGTATGTGAATAGCTTTGTTGCTGGGTGCGTGTCTCTCCAGCCATCTTTCAAATTGAGCATCAGCTTAAGATTGTCTAGTGCATCTAGTGCCTTTTCTGGGTCAGATCTCGCTGGTATTCGGTCCAATCCCCCTGCCTCAACGATATTGAAATCACCTGCCATCACGTCAGGCTTTCGGACATTTGGGTGTGTCTCGTAGAACTCTTGTATGTTCTTCCAGAAAGCTTCATTTTCGCTACCCTCATGTTCTGATACGTTAGGTGCATATATAACAAGGACAGTGATTTTATCTTCTTTATGCCAGTTTGTTGTGATCTGCATTGCGCGTCCTGGCACAATATCAACAATCTTTGTACCATTTACATTTGCTATTCGCCTGCTCAAGACAATCGCAACTCCAGCTTTTCCAGTTGCATTTTCAGGATCTGATGAGAAGAAGATTTTCAGTTGGCGGAAGCGTTGCTCCAAATCTTCCTTGCATTCTTTTGTCAGGTGGGTTTCCTGAACTAGCAGCATTCCTATCTTTTTTTGTTTAACCAATTGGTTGATATGGTTCCATTTGTTAGACGCATGGTTCACATCAGGGTTTCCGTATCCTCTTATGTTAAGGGAGGCGATTCTGACTGCAGCTTTTGTGTTTTTTCTCAAGATCCGTTCTTGGTAACGTTGTTCCCTTCGGGGTAATGAATGTCTCGGTTGGGGATCGTGACGTTGGTCAGTCAGGTCTCCATCAACAAAGGGCAGTTGACTCGCAAGGGACGGTTCACTTTCTGCAGCATCAGCTCCAGGTCCATCTATCATAGTGTGGTGGTACCACCCGTCTTCATCTATTCTCCACTGGGATTGAGAAGGTCTTTCATTCCAATTTTGGGTTTGGGAGTCAGGCGGACTTGTCCTCGAAGCAGGGTCAGGGCTACGGGGGTTCGATAGTGGGTGCGTTTCCAACAATGGTGGAGTATAGGGCATTCTCCTATTTTGGAGATGCATTTGGCTCAGCGACGGCAAGCTTCCACAAGACGGTGGTGTATTATTCAATGACAGCGAGGATATGGCATACTCCTATCTTGGGGATGCATCAGGCTCAGCGACGGTGAGCTAGCATGGGACATTGGTATACCACAAGACGGTGGTGTGTTACTCAATGACTGTGAGTCTTCTGGCGATGGCGGGATGTTCTGTAGGGCTATGTTAGTATTGTTACTACTTACTATTTGTTCGTACCTAGAGAAAGAATTAAAGTTATTAGTAGATTGGGTAGCTGTGCCGTCTCCGAAACCATTTCTTCCATCATTGAAGTGGGGTCTGACGGCAGGGACCTCCTCTCCTCCGGAAGAGCTGGGGCCTGAATCCAAGTTGACTATTATCTCTGCACCGGTAGTTTGAGTTTCAATTTCTTTATGCTTTGTAGAGTTGGTGGCAGTTAGATGACTCATGTTTGGGTCGCCATCCCTTAACGAGTGCAGCAGTCCATACAATTTCTATTATCAGTCCGGGCTAACAATAGAACCTTGCATGGTATCGACCCTGCTTGCTCAGTCCTTCAATAGGCCACTCGATGCTTTCCTGTCGCAGGCTAAGCCCACCCAGTAGATTTGGGCATCGAGGTTCGCGCCAAGCGAGTCTACTAGAATACGGAGCTGCATAGTGCTTCCACTGACGCATGGCGACTTCTTCTAACCCGGGCTAGGAGCTTGTGACAAGCTATATTTGATACAGTAACGACGTGGGGTCATAGTAATAAGTGTGAGTGGAGAGAGTATTAGGTGAGGTGTGTCTGAGGGATGGCGACGCGTGTCTATTACAGGACCAGGGACTAACATAGTATAGTAAGGTGTCCACTGTAGAGGTTTTCTAAAAGAACCTTCCCCCACATCTACCGCCATAAGAACCACGGTATGAGCCTTTACCTCTCCCTCTATTGTTACCTTTATCACGGGGGCTCCCGGGATCTCCAACATGCTTTGGGGAGTCTCTGAGGAAATCGTCTTCTTCTTCAATGGAGGCGCCATACCACCCAGCTGTATTATAGACAGGACATGCAAATGCGGGGTGGATACCATCGGACTTGCAGCGTTTGCAATCGAGTCGGAACGGGTCGTACTGTAGATAGAAGAAGTCGTCATTGACTGGGTACTTCACAGACTGTATGATCTTGACCCAGTTTTGATGCTTCACGTTGTCAGCTGTGATAGGGCGGCCATATAAGACAAAGCGACCGGAACCTGGTTCTGGTGGGTTCTTGGTCTCGACAAAAGCACCATAGAATGTGTTGGTTGCATCAACTGTGCGTTGAAAGACGTCTTTGGGCGCAGTATTTCCGGTCCATCCTGTGGCATACTCATGAGTTCTGTCTCGGAATTCGGTGTTGTTCCACAGTGTCCATTTGACTGAGGCGACGAAATCGGCTATCACTTCAGGGCTATTGACGACTGGACCACTGGTCCGGGGGATGCCTGCCCAAAAGACACCTAGGGTCCAGGAGTGATGTTCATGAGGATTGGAGGTATCGAAGGAGAAGACTCCAAAAGTCAGCTGTTTGCTGACAGCGAAGGTCTCCTGCCAGAGCAAGTAGGAGACGAGTTCTGGGGGGATACCCTTAACAATGATGAGATAGGGCGGGTCACAGCCTCTGAGCCGATTTTGAGATGGTTTCAGGGAGGGGTCAGGGTCAGCCCACTTCGCAACGATGCCAGAGGCACCTTGGAGACCAGAGGCTTGGAGGAAAGACTGAAGCAGGTCCACTAATTCCGGACGTTTCTTCCTAAGTTTCGTTCCACCACAGAAGGGAACGACACCTATGATCTCGTCAATCTTCCCAGACTCCCGGGCCTTCGTTATGATCCCGATGTCCTTAGGCGAGACGCCTTCCAGCTTTTTGGAGTGGGGTATGAAGAAACGCGGCATGGATGCCTGCGTAAACTTCCAGCCTTCCCTTGTATTAGGAGGCAGCAGGGGTACAGGTCCGCGATGGTTGCGTTGTTTGTACGGGTTGGCGTCTGTGAGAGTCGGCAGTCCTTCTGTGAGGCGAGGGTTGGGTAGAACAGGGCTACCTGTTTCCGGATGAAGGGAGACTGTAGGTTTCGATGCATGGTATGTGCGATGGGTTTTGGGAGTGTTGGCGCAGGCCTGGGCCGTCGCGGACGGTGCCCCCAATCCATCCGGGTTCACCTGTGGAGAGGTGGGGACTGGAGCAGGTGATGGATCGAAGGTAGATGGTGACTGTGGGTTCGGGGGCTGGGGGCTCGATAGGGCAATGACGGGGAGTCTTAGACCGGTGGGTCCGCCCAGACCTTCCGTAAAGAGGTCACCCTCTACTCTGCTACCTGGGGCTGGTGGAGCGTCAGGGGCAAGCTGGGTTTTGTGCCCGTCAGAGGTATCCATGCCAGAGTTACTGACTGGTGAGTGTTTGTCACCACTCATACTCATTGATGACGATGAGTGTCTCGATGCCGCCTTGCTCGGGTTGTAGTCAGGGTCGTCTGACTCAGAGTCGTCTCCAGAGACGTGAGATCCGTTGTTGGTTCGACGGCGTTTGGTGTCCGAGACTGGACGTAGGGGAGGAGAGCGTCGGGTGGAAGGTGTTGGCATGGGGGGCTTGGTTTAAAAGTTCACGGATTTTAAGGGAACATCTTGGAGCACGGTGGTCATCCATAGTGTGAAACCTACTAAGCGTAGCGAGTACTGTAAGGGTTGTGTGGGCTTAGTGTAAGGTGGCGAGATCTCGGCCTCCTGACACGTAGCAGTGGTCCACAGGGCGTTGGAGGGCAGTCAGTGGGGATGGACGGTGTCTCAGTTTGAGTTTTATCTGGGGGTTCCAGCGGGAGAGGTGGGCTTGGTTGGGGACTAGTTTTTCTGCCCAAACTGGGTGCAGGACGGCACTTGGTCAGATGCTTGAGTATGGCATCTGCAGCGACGATGGCGCTGTTTCCTTCCCGAGACAGGGGAGGCGACCTTCTTCCCTTGTGTGGTCGTGTTCGAAGACGTCGAACAGTTCTCCTCATAGACAGAGGAACGCCTGTTAGCTTCCCCGGATGGGTACTGGTCCCTTGGGCCACTGAGAGGCCAGGCGCCGGATCCACCGTGAGACTGTGGTGGTCCTTGTCCAAGGGGCATTGGTGGTGTTTACAACTGAAATGCAATGGCACAGTGGATACGGTCTCTCAATAGGATGTACAGAAGGCAGTGCATAGCAAGGGTGATTCGATGATATTGAAGTGGCAGAATTGCAAGCTCCATGAACAGAGATGCCAGAAATGGGCCTCTGTGGCAGATTGTGGATGGAGATGAGCGGGAATGTAGCACTGCGTCAAACAAAGAATGATCCCACCATAGGTGTATAGATCTGTATGTTTTTCAAGGCTCTTCTGATATACGAAGAGAACAGTTCTTAGCAGGTCATCCACATGCTATGTGCAGTAGCATGGATAGTGATCTCTTCCAAGGAGAGGAAGGTATAGCAGAAGTGGACTAAGAAGCTCAATGCCCAGTGCCCAGGGATATGACTGAGTATTTGGACAGAGATCTCATCCTGAACCTGTCAGAATGCACGGCCAGGTGGGTAAGGATGGTTGTTGTTTAATCAAACATTAATAGAAGTGACTAGATTGCAAGTTCGAAAGGATTCCAAAATACATGCAGGGCATATAGGGCTGGCATGGACTGGTGGAGGTTGTTAGGTGTCGGGAGTGACAATATCGTGAAAGATGGTTACAGGATTTGAAGTTCGTGTTGAAATAACCCCCTAATTACTTTGTCAGTGCATTCACCAAGATTTCATGTGTGAAATGATTAGGAGGATGTACAAGTGTGTGAGAAACAGGAGAAGGGTGAGAGTTAATATAGGCAGGGTTCCAGCTGGCAGTGACAGGTAGGCAGAGATTTGGTAGCTATATGTGTGATATAAATGGGTGCATGTCAGGGATACCACATGGCTGTAAAAGAGAGCATGCGCGAGCCTACAAAGAGGGCTGAGAAACAGTGGAGACAGCCCAGAGGAGCTATTGAGGAACCACAGTCTGACCCTGTTATGTCTTGTTCTGAGTCTCTCTACTACGTACAACTGGCTTGTCTACTATATGATCATGTGACTAATAAGGCCTAGGCCTATCCCCTATCCCTACTACATGTACCCCCTTCAAATGTAGCGATGTCCTCGTCACTGTCCTCAGAACCTCCTACAAACTCCAGAAAGTTGATATCACTAATAGATCCATCATATCTGATGTGGTGTTATTGCACCCAGTGTCAGCCATCAAAGCTTCGTTGTCATTGTCAGCATTGACATTGATGGGAATCCTTTCCTTCCCTTTCCCCTCCATCTTCAATCTCAATGCTGCCTGTTCCTCATGTAACTTTGTCCCCTCCCTTGGTATAAATGCCCGCAGTCTTCATGAGCTGAAAAGTCCGTTTACTGAGGCTCCATCCAACATTTCCAACTTGTAGGAGTTTGCTATTTTTTTTGCGATGCGACATGGTTGTGACCATCTTGGTAATAGCTTCTTCTCCATCCTAAAGGTGTAGTCGAGGTCGCTACAGTACACCTGTACCAGTTGGCCTTTCTGGAATGTTACTTCTTTGGGAAACCTCTTCAACACTTGTTTATCGAAAGCACTCTTCCACTTCTCTGCATGCCTCAACGGGGTGTCATACCCATCCAGATGTTGCTGTGCAATGTAGGCCATCTGCTGCTCGATGTCTTGGGGGTCCAGTGCCACAGAACTTTCTTCAATAGGGGTGGGGTTTGTGTTAACCACTAGGCCAAGGAGGAGTTCTTTTGGGGAGAAGTGAAGGGACTTGAGAGTGCTATTATTGAGGATCCAGAGAGCTTCCTCAAGATGGTCAGGCCATGTATTTGGTAAGTCCTCCACCCAGACATTGTTGTACTCATCCTCCCCTTCTTCAAGACACTAAGTAGTAGCTTGTTAGCACCCTCAATGAGCCCGTTGATCCACAGTGAGTATGCCGCTACTACATTGGTTTTTACTCCATACCACTCACAATAATCCCAGACTTCTTCACAGTTAAAATGGGTCCCACCATCGGTCTGGAATACCTCTGGGGAAATGTACCCATGGAATATCTTCCCCAGGCCCTCCACCGTTGTCTTCCCACTGCCTTTCACCTTGTATTTGAAAGCCCAAATATGTCGTGAGTATGAATCCACATATATGCTCAATGTTGTATAACCCCCTTTACCTTTAGGCATGGCTAAGTAGTTGCCCACAAGTAGCTTGAAAGGGTGTCTGCGGGTGACTGGGATTAATAGGGAATGCAAGTAAGTCTGACCGAAGTTTTTGCACTTTCTGCATCTGCTGATAGTGTTTAGGATTGATTGGTCCAGGTTGGGGCTCCATATTCTATCCAACAGCTCTGTCTTCAGTGCATCTCATCCAAAATGACCTTTCTTATGTTTTGTCTCTGCTAGCTTGACAGCCTCCTCCCTTGTCACACACTCTACCCATGACCTCGCCCTTGTACTACTGCCACCCTTCAGCCGCCATAACTTTGCATCCTCAATCATGTACCCCTCTGCTCGGTGTTTGGCATGTTGCTGTTGTTTCACTGACATTCCTGCATCTACAACCTCCAACAAGACGGGCTCGTCTGCAAATTGGTTCTGTAGGGATATAGCCTCGCTGTCTGTGGCAACCTGCATCACGTCATGTACCAGCCCATGTGCCTGCTCCCAGTCCTTGCTAATGGTCCATTCACTCCTGTCGCCTGGTGTTCTCAGTGTTTCCTCCCACTTCCTGCTCAACCCATTGGCCATGATGTTCTTCTTCCCCGGTATATGTTGCACCTCAGCAATGTTATTAGCGACAATGCCATCTCACCACTGTGTGTGTGTGGCATTTAGGTTAGGGTTTAGGATGATGTCTCACAATGCCTGGCAGTCTGTCTCAATCTCCACTGGCGATCCCCATATTGTGTCAGAAAATTTATCCAGGCCACACTTCAATGCTACGAACTCGAGGAGGAAGGGTTTGTACTTTTCCTCAGTCTTTGAGGTTTGCTTTGACATGAATGCAATAGGGTGTATCTTCCTCACAGTGTGACCATTTGGAAGGACTGTTTCAAAACGTTGGGAAAGTACAGCTGCGAAACCTTCTTTGCAACCATCTGAGGTGATGATGAAGGGAGTTCCATCAAACCTAGGGCACTTCAAAACAGGTTTTTGAGGTAAGCAGCCTCTTCAGTTCAATGAAGGCTTTCATATGCTGACTCATCCACAGGTTGGCCAGTTTATGTTTCCGCTTCAGCGTCCGGTATGTGGTTTTTGAGCATGGACTAGGTAATGGAATATTGATGAGGTCTCGTAATGGTCTTTCCACCTTGGCGTAGTCTTTGATTAGGTCCTGGAAGTGACTGGTGAGACCCAGGAAGGACTCAAGGTTGATTGCTGTTTCAGCCCCTGTTTAGGTAACATATATTTTGGAGAGTTGGGGGCAAAGGCCAAGTGTACTATGGCCTTTGGGCATTCCTTTTTACATATTGTCCTGTAGACTTCAAACTGTTTCCTCTTCTTGTGTTGGCATAAAGCATAGTGATGAACTGGCTGCCCTGCGGGAGCCAGCGCTTTGCCGGTTATTGTAGTAAATAATGTTTGTTCAGCATCAGGTCTCGTGTCCTGTCAGTGGCACACTGCGCTAAATTACATAGTGTAGGATTTGAAGTGATCATCAGCCCCTATCTCTGACATATAGAAGTCATGCACATCATGCCAAAATGACCTTCTGTTCCGCACTTCCAGAGTCCCACAGCAACACTAGAAATAGGCTAAAGTTCAAGCTCCGCTGTCACTTCTTAGCTCGCGGACCACCACAGCACAGACAGACATGACCAATCATTGCATCTATCAAAATTAATAGATACAGACGGATTCAAAACCATCATGATCATAGGAAGCCATCCTTTGGCTGCACACCGCATGGGAAACCTGAACTGAAGTGAATTTGGCTTCCAAAAGGATGGCTTCCCATTGACCCACCTACAGTGTTAGAGAAGCTGGTCCTATATATTATGGTCATGTAGATCGGCCCAGCTCTTCATTCGCTCCTCCCATCATCTTACTCTTACTGTGAGTTTAGGCTCAAGGAATTGACAACGATGACGGATAACCTCGAAGGACAGTCGATCTCAGCTTCAACAGTGATTGAGAGGTCCGAGTCTCACTCTAAGAAGACGATGTCGTATGCTGAGGCCTCCATTATACCCACGGAACAAGAGAAAGAGGCAGAGAAGAACACTGAAGACGACTGGAAACAAGGGGTCTCCAAAATGATATGACCAGACCAGACATTCCTTTTTGGTCATAAGGTCCAGCTTGACCCCCCCCTCCCTCTCTCCTTCCCAAAAATAGTAAGTGATAAGATAAATATGGCTTACAAATCATGAAATCAGATCAATTTTTCCTCCTGGCTACCTCATAGGCCCTCTGCTAACCTACAGATGCTGTGGATTAGTGATATATTCTGTGTGACACCTATCATATTGAGGTAGCAAATCATTTTCTGACAATGTTTGTGATGTGGCACCAGTGGTGACATCACTGATTGTGGGAATTACATACCATTTAAAGGTGAGATTTCATTGTTACAGGCCAGAAAGCTCATTACACATGGCTTTTATGGGTCCTGAGTATGTTTTGTGCACTTTCAGATCCAAATGGCTTCATAAAGTATGTCTATACACCCTTCATGTGATGGTGTACCTTTTGGTCATAAGGTCTCTCCAGACCCCCTCTCCCCCCCAAGGTCTGGTCTCAGGTAGACCAACTGAAGACCCCTTGAGTGGAAACATGATCCAGACAACCATTGGAATTGGCCAGGCCACAAAAAATGGATGATGGTCTCTATAGTGCGTCAGACTTCCACTGTTGTGTTTAATGCTGCAAGTTAGCTGACTTGGCCTTGATGAGCAGGTCTCATTGTACGTGTTTTTGCCACTCCTCACAAATTCCATGCTGGTGCCAGGACTACCCGCTATTGCTGAGCAATATGGGATAACATTGTCTACTGTGGTTGCCTTGGTCCTAACTATATTCTTACTCACTTTTGCAATTGGGGTATGCGTGTTTGTGTTCAGTTTCCGCATCACTGCTCAACTAATTCCTAGCCTCTCTTCCTAGCTGCGCTTTCCAAGATGTATGGTTGTACATGGGTAAGTTTGTTGACCCTGACATCCATTCATCTTTAAATAATGGTCACAGATCCTCCATGGTGGTGTGTTCTTCTCCATAATCTTCAACCTAGCATGCACATACGCACCTAATACGGGGTCATTGATTGCTTTCAGATTCATTGGTGCGTCATCTTTCGTACTGTGCTGATTGTTGTCCTGCTAATAATTGTCTTTCCATTGAAGGTGGAATCCCTGGCAGTGCACCTTTTGCAGTAGGGGGTGGAAGTGTCAGTGACCTATTCTCACCGAACAACTGAGCATCAGCTATGGCGCTTTACTCTGTCAGTCCACTGATTGGCCCAGTGATAGGTTAGTCTCGCGTAGCCAGACTGACAATATATGCTTGACACTTGTTGTAGGTCCAGTCACAGGCGGTTTCATAGCAGAGACCATTGGGCCGAACTGGGTTTTCATTGTCATTGCTGGTATGAATTGAGAAGTTTGCCTGTTATCATTGTTTTGCTCAAAAATCTCTTTATAGCGCTCAGCAGTGTTAGCTTCCTTATTGGAATTCCATTCTTGCGGGAGACATATGCACCAGTTATTTGGAGACGACGCACCCTGGCTTCGGGAGATGTAGAAAAAGCAAACATCAGTAAAACAGCAAACCTGCTTTTCCCAACTTTTCAGCAACTTTTTCCGGTAAGTGGTCAGCTTTCAAAACACAAGCCCCATTGCTTTTCAAAGTATCAAATACTTTCACAAGTGATGCCCCTGAGAGCCAAAAGGTTGACAAAAGTTCCAAAAAGTTACAGACTAAAGCAAAGAGAGCAGAGCGAAAAGCTGTATTCTAGCGGCAGGTGGACTGCCTTTTTTGTACATGCGCACACATGGATTATAGATATTTACAGATTGTTCTTCTAGTATACTCGAGAATAGTATCCTAGTGTCATGCTGCCCACTCTCATCACACATCATCTTAGACATCGCCTCGTCCCTATGGCCGTCATTCTCTAGCCCACTCCTACATTCGGAATACCCGGCGTGCAAAGGCGAGCAAACTGGCTGAACTGAAAACATTGTCTGTAAAGTTTTGTAGATTGAGTGCTGAAAAGACTAGTCAGCAACAGTGATGATAAAGAATCAGGCGTAGTTACCATACAAGTGCAACCAGTCAGGAGAAAGACAGGAAGTATCCCAGTAGCGTGTTATCTGTTACTGGATGGTGTGAGCACAGTTTTTCTGAGCAAATAAAATCAATAATAATGAAGATGAAAAACCAGTGAAAGTTAAAGAGACACACCGCTCGAGATATCCCCATACAGTCACTGTCTTCCTTGTTCATTTTCGCTGAATACATATGCGAAGGTTACTCAAGATGTTGTATGCTTGAAGTGTTGCTATAATCCAAGGGACTTGAGGAGCTTGAAGAAGGGCCTTTGGTGGAGGACTTGAATTCTTTAGGATGTAGTACTTGAGGGGTCACACTGGGTGCAAACACTTGTAATTCCTTGGATATACTGAGGAATTACAAGAGACTTACTCAGATACACTCAATATGTAAGTCCATTGGACTTACTGAAGTATTACAAGAGATCTTTGCACCTTACAATGGTCATACATAATTGTTTTAATGTTTTTGGTCTCTTGTAATACTTCAGTAAGTCCAATGGAGTTACATATTGAGTGTACCTGAGTAAGTCTCTTGTAATTCCTCAGTATATCCAAGGAATTACAAGTGTTTGCACCCAGTGTCAAGAATGTTGAGGCCAGACAGATACATGCATTGCCAAGGGCCAAACGACGACGGCGGACCAACATGGTTGATGTAATGTGGCTTGGTACTGTATAGCAGCGGAGTTTGAATGGAACTTGAAGAATTTTGGAAACGCAAGACGCGTGCTCACCAGATACTGCCAGCTGTATACAGAGAAGGTAGACCTCCAATCTGAGCTCTCCAGCATGTGAGAGAGGCTGGACCAACTTGTAGGAGAGTTACTTAAAATAATACATACTACACACAGGAACTACTACTGAGTATAGATGTAGTTGACTGCTTCCAAAAAAAGCAGCTGCAGAAGCTGGTGAAAAGCTTTCACCGGGTACAAAAAAGCGAAAGGATGAAAAAAGTCCCAGGAGAAAAGCTGATCAAAAGCAATCGTCGGGAAAAGGCACCAAAAGGACCTAAAAGCCGGAGAAAGTCGATTTGCCGTTTTACTGATGAGGACTCTCCATGGACCGATGGGAGATATGTCTTGGATGCAATATCTCTGGATCAACTTGTCCAGGCCAGTGATATTTTGGGAGTCTGATATGCTTTCTGAGTTTATACTCGGCATTGTGAGTACTTTTCGACCTTCTTTAAGTTGCTGAGTGCTGAGGTCAATTTGTAACAATTCAGCCTCTATGGTGTTTTCTATTATGAGGCCCTTTTAAGGGTCTTGTTCTTATAACACGCCGTTTGCAGCAGTGGCTATGCCAAGTCGGTATACCAGCATTTTCTGCCAGACACGGTCCAGACTCCAGACCTCAGTACTCAGTTTCGATTGGCTTCGGCATCTCTCATCCGATGCTGTGCACGTCATGACGTGGCCTTGTCCGCTCTCATCCCCAATGCTCATCAGCTTTTCAATGCGACAACACCTCTTCGCTATGCTCGCCATACTTTTGGCTCTCTTTATCTCAGTTCCTACTCCTCAGCCCATTATCTCAACGTGTCTGCCGATCTCAAAAACTGAACACAATACAGCATCAAGGAATTTGTGCTTCGATAACCCTCGCTCAGCGCTGGACTCTGGTGCTCCCTACAGTTTTCAGTTCGTGATATTGGATATCGATGGGTATAGGTGCGTTGTTTGTTGTGTATCGCAGTTGCACACTAACTAATATGGGTGGCAGCTCCACTACATCTTGGATTATGCACTTGGACAGTTTGCCATATACTCCTGCCTTCAAGGTATTACAATTTTCGGTCTTGGAACTCAACGGATACTGGTGCGTTGTTGCATAGCTCACTTTGCTTTCGCCAGCTCATTACAATCTCATCCCTAGTAATGGTATACCATTCTCATCGTCTTCGGTTACAATCCTGGATACCCTCAGTGACTCCTGTGAACGTTTCTCCCCTTGCAATTCGGTTCCTACATTGTCTTCCTGCTTGCCCAAACACGGACTATGCCCCTGGAAATTGATTTGCCCGTGGAAATTGATTTGCTCATGGAAATTTACTATTTTGTACAAAGTTCTCTTTGTGATCTCGAGTGGGAACTATATGCGATTTGTCGAAATATGATCTATATGTTTGAAAAAATCACTTCATCACAATGCATCAAGCAGTCTATTACTCTGATTCACATGGTGCAGCCTACAAGACCAATCCACTCGTTCTCGCTACTTTCTTTTGCAATGTCAGCTACAACCAGAATACCAAACGAAGCAAGCAAATATGTTTGGCATGCTATCACTGAGCAGTATACCTTGTACAGCGTAATGTGCTCCTGCAATGTTTCTCTAGCAATGTGTCTTCTCGATGTATATTCGGAGGTACTACACATCCGACTTTCGCTTTTTCGTAGTTTCATGTATTGTCATGACTATCGGGCACTAATGTCCATAGCCTTTTATCACCACCGCAATTTCCTGCATGCTCTCTGCAGCTCTTCCTTGTCTATGCTGCATCCTCCCCCTAAAATGATTATGTTCAACAACAATCTTGACGGAGTCGCAAAATGGACCACTCATGCTCTTACGATGAATATGACTGATAAAATCTATTGGTTCTTTGTAACAATACATGATTGTTCTCAATGTCTTATCCTGCTGTTTCTCCTGAGTCATCAAGTAACATCACATCTGCTGGATTTGCTTTGAAGGGTGGCGCATGCATAGCAAAAATAACTTTCAATTATTACCAGCTGAAGGACTATCTAGTGGCAGAAACTTCAATTGTAAATCCAGAATCAGTGATGTTCTGGTTCAAGGAAGTTCAAGATTGTGAAGAGCATAATGTTCAAAATGTGGTGCCTAACCTTTTATATACTGACATACCTCTTTCTAAGCTTGTTCCCATGTTGAACCGCAAAACTTTGCAGAAACTTGCCAGGCAACACAAAATCAAAATTGGTTGGAACCTCAAACTCAATGAAATTGCTGCTCTATGCAGTCTTCATAAATGTGCTAATGATTGTAAGCAATATATATCTGTCTTTGAGCCCTTGAGCACTGTACAAGTCAAAACAGACTTTTTTCCTCCCAAGCCAAACCAGCCAGAATTCATTAAAAAAATCATTGAAAGTTGGACTGAAGATTTCCATTCTAATAATAGAAGAGGCTGGTTGTGCTGTCTGTGGTCAACTGAAACCTCGATCAGATTTGAATCCATTGAAATCAGTGTCTGGTTTTCTACAAGTACTGTGCACATCTGGAGTGACCCGATCTGAAAGAAAATCTTCAAGTGAAAAAATTACTGAGATCAGTAGCCCAGTAATCGATAAGAATTGTGATAAAGTATGCTCTGAGTGTCGACGTGCTTTATTGAATGGCAAAGTACCACGTATCTCACTGGCTCGAGGACTCTGGCTTGGTGATGTTCCTTCTGAGTTGAAAGATTTGAATTTTGTGGAGCGGCTTCTGATTCAAAAAATTAGGACTAATTGCTGTTTTGTAAGAGTGTCTTCTGGAACAGGCAAAATGATATCTCACGTCATAGCTTTTGATTCACCAGTGACCAAAGTGTATGATATCCTACCACCCCCGCCTGATGAATTAGATGAAGTTCTTGCAATCATGTTTACAGGGCCTTGTAAACCAACTGAAAAGGATTACCAGAGGACTCCAATGCTGGTACATCGCAGATATGTTTACAATGCATTAACATGGTTAAAGTTAAACCATCCCGCGTATCATGATCTAAATATCTCTATGGAAAATCTTAATATGTACGCTGAAAATATACCTCCAGTATCAGTAGAATGGAAGCCTACAGACAATGAAGGAAACTGAATCCCAGAAGGAACAAGTGTACATGACAATGAGCCTGAGATTGGGACTGAACAGGGTGAAGTTCCTTTTGTTGTACATGGACTGACAGGTGAAAACCTTCAAAATGAGACAGTAGAATCACAAAAGGCAAAAGCCTTAGCTCATTTGAATGCACAAGGCAAATTCTTGGCTGTAGGCCACAGCAAGGAGAGCTCAACAATATTCAAGAATCCTAAACTTTATCCATCAATTTTTCCATGGCTTTTCCCTTATGGATTAGGAGGTTTTGGAATGAACAATATCCTGAAGTTCGGAGAAAGGCTCACAAAAAGTTTTTACTCAATTATCATGATAAACAATTTCAGACTGACATCACCTTTCCATTTGTTGCATTCAGCCATGAGCAAATTAAAGCAGCAACTTCTAATGGCTTTGCAATGACTGAGCTTCAATCATTTCCAGCCATTGCTGACCAGATACTTAATATCAACCATACTGTACTCACAAATATCATTCAAAGGCTTGAAAGAGGAGAGATGGTACGTCCTGAAACTGAAGAAGAAAAAGCTTGCTTCTCTATAATTCAAGATCTAGATCACGTAGGTGGTGGTGTGAAAGGTTCTATGGCTAGTAAAAAATATCTCAGAAATGAGCTGTGGTCTCTAATTGCTTACTTAGGTGCACCATCATGGTATATTACCTTTGCTCCTTCAGACACAACCCATCCACTGTGTTTATATTATGCTGGTACTCATGAAAAATTCCAGCCAAATCTCAAATTACCAGATGATGATAGAACCAGACAAGTAATAAGAAATCCTGTCTCCGGTGCTAAATTTTTTGATTTCATGGTAAGAATGTTTATAAAGCATATTCTTGGAGTAGACAGTGATCATGATGGGCTATTTGGCAAAACAAGTGCCTATTATGGGACTGTTGAACAGCAAGGCAGGCTGACACTTCATTTACATATGCTTCTCTGGATTGCTTTTTCAAGGTCTCCACAAGAAATCAGAGATGCAATCTTAGACCCTAACAGTGACTTTCAAAAGAAAATTGTTGAATATCTTGAAAGTGTACATACTGGTAATTTCATGACAGGAGATCAGGAGAGTGTACAGGAAACAGTCAAGTTAAGAACTGAATCAGAAGATTATGTTAACCCTGTTTACTCTCTTCCATCAGCCCCTCCAAATTGCACAGCGCATAAATGTAATAATAAAGAGCAGTGTGATGTATGTGTATCTACTGAACAATGGTGGGATAAGTATAAAGCTGAGGTAGATGATATAGTCACTTGCACTCATATACACAAATGTAAGTCAACTATGGGTAAAGATGGCAAACGTAAGAAAAATAGAGACTATTTTGACTGCCTGGATAATAAGTACGGAACTTGTAGTGCAAGATTTCCACCCGAAGTCATAGACACTACACAGGTTGATGAAGAAACAGGATATTTGAAAATACAGAAGCATGAACCTTGGATTAACACTTATAATCTGACAATGACATATCTATTGCAGTGTAATTCAGATGTCACTTCACTGCTATCTGGGACTGCAATTAAGGCAGTTGTATATTATGTGACTAATTACATCACAAAATGGAGTTTGAATACACACATCATTTTTGATGTTATAAAATCTGTTCTGGTTCAAAATTCTGAAATGTTAAATGGACCTTTGAGCAGGCAAGAGAAGGTGAGAAAATTGGTCACACAGATGGTAAATCTTTTATCTGTAAAAATGGAGCTAGGAGCTCCTATGATCTGCATGTACTTATTAGACAATCCAGACCACTATACCAGCCATAAGTTCAAAGCTTTTTATTGGAAGAGTTATGTGAATGAAGTTAAAAAATATTGGAGCAGTGATGACGAGGACAAACCACCAGGTAAAGATAAGGTAATTTTACTCAGGAAGAGAAATGGAGTGGTAGCCCTTTCACAAGTTTGTGATTATATATATCGTCCATTAGAGCTTGAGCATATGTGTCTTTATGATTGGGTGCAGCTATGTGAAAGGGTAAAAGTATCAAAAAACAAAGTATCACATCAAAGTCCAGATGAGTTGATGGATATGGAGGTGGTCAATGAAAATGATTCTGATGCTGAAAGCACTGTATCAGATACAGACTCTGATATAAGTCTAGAATCGGATGAGGAAGATGATGATGCATGTGAAGCTGAGTATTTACAAGGCCCCAAACCAATGAATAAAGAAACCTTATCACAAAATATGTTTCCTTTTCTTCATGGACATCCACTTGCTGATACACATGCAATGAAAGTTGGATCTAATGCAAAAAGACTTGTTCCAAACTTTATTGGAGGAACACTACCCAGAGCTGATAAGGGTAATCGCGAATATTATTGTACTGTCATGCTAACTTTATTCAAACCATGGAGGAGTGGAAAAATCTTGAAGCATGAGGATCAAAGCTGGGATGATGCATTCACTAATTTCCAGTTCACAGCGCAGCAGAAGCAAGTACTCAAAAATTTCCAAGTTCGTTATGAATGTTTAGATTCAAGAGATGACTATAATGCTCAAAGAAAAACAATGAGTAATAATGCTGTAGATGCAGATATCATTGAATATGAACCAGAATATGATGATGGAATTGATTCTGAGTTACTTGAGATTTCAGATGAATGTGGGCCATTTGAGAGACGCCGACAAGAAGACATGAATGAAATGACAGGGATTTTGGTAGGAATGGGCTGGACAGATAATTTACATGACCGTAAGTCGTTGATCCCACAGGAATGTCAACCAGAGGTCACCCGAAGTGCACATAGCTGGAAGCTTCAAATTAACAAAATGAGGCAGGATATACTTGACAAGAGACATAAATCTAGTGCAAACCAGGACACTGCTAATAAATTCAAGAATAGGTTCCCTAATCAAGTTGAGATATTAGACAAAACAGCTTTTGAGACCAAGACAAGACAAGGTCAAACTCAGAATCTCATTGATACTATAGCTAATGAATATAAATTCCATGATAATCCTGAGCAGAACAGAGCTTTTAGAATTATTGCAAATCACGCAGTCCATGTCCTGAGCAACTGAAAATGTACATTGGGGGGATGGGTGGCACTGGCAAATCAACTGTTCTCCATGCTTTAAGAAAGTTTTTTGCAGAACGCAATGAGTCACACCGCATGCTTGTTATTGCCCCAACTGGAAGCGCAGCTGCACTGTTGGCAGGATCAACATATCACTACATGTTTGGTATCAACTCAAAGTCTGAGGGAGAAAACCATTCTACATCCATACCACAAATCTGTTCGCGTTTAGAAGGTGTCAATTATGTTTTTCTGGACGAAGTATCTATGTTATCTTGTAAAGATATGTATAAGATCAGTGCAAAGCTCGCACTTGCTTTAAGCATGCCTCACCTTCCTTTTGGTGGTATGAGTATGATTTTTGCGGGTGATTTTAGTCAGCTCCCACCAGCGATAGGCGGAGAAAGTGTAGCATTATATAGTCACTCTATTGGCCAATCACTTAAATCAAAATCGGATCAAGAAAACTCCATAGGACAGCATCTTTGGCATCAAGTAAATACAGTTGTGATGCTCAGAAAAAATATGAGACAAACTGAACAATCAGAAAGAGATGACAAGTATAGAAATGTGTTAGAAAATATGCGATACAAGTCATGTACGCCTGAGGATATTGCATTTTTGCAGACAATGATTTCAAACCCATGTCAGCCAGAAAAATCATTGAAGAATGAGAATTTTCGGAATACTCCTATCATTCTCACTTATAATAAGCACAAGGATGTTGCTAATCGGCTTGGAACTGAGCGATTTGCTGCAGAAACTTGCCAGAAACTCACATCTTTTTATTCTGAAGATGAACATGTAATCCTTGAGGAGATTCCTGAAGATCAAAGACAATACAGAAAAAGACGAAGATCTAAGCGATTTCGAGTGAACGGTAAGATTCAGAAAGAACTTTGGAGCCAACCACATTCTTATAATGATCGACAAGTTCCAGGTAGATTAGATCTATGCCTAGGAATGCTTGTTATGATTAGATACAATAGTGCCACAGAACTTTGTATCACAAAAGGTCAAGAGGGCTATGTTCATGGTTGGAAAGCCAAGACGGGTAAACATGGCAAGTTAGTCTTAGATGTACTCTTTATCAAGCTTCATAAGCCACCCAATCCTCCAGCTCCAATCAAATTTGATGGCTTACCAGAGAATGTTGTCCCTATAACTCGCAACACAGTCCGAATTGAATGCAAGCTATCAGATGACTCTGAAATTGCTATATCTCGGACACAGGTTGAAATACTACCCAATTTTGCAATGACAGACTTTGCCTCTCAAGGAAAGACTAGGGATTGGAATGTTGTTGACATACATAACAGCAGGGACTTTAGAGCTATATACATAGCATTGTCTCGTAGCTCCTGCGCTGATCAAACTCTTATTTTACAAGGATTTAATACAAACTTATTGACAGGTGGCATAAAGAATAAAGGTGGATATAGACAGGAGCTCAGAGAATTAGAACTTCTAGATGAGATAACAAGACTAAAATACTTGGGGATATTGTCACCTTCTGTCTTCGGTGACCATCGGTCAAGTTTGATCAAGTCATTCCGCACTGTGCAAGGCATAAACTTTGTCCCTGCCTCAGTGCACAAGTCTATTGAATGGAATGATAGTGACCCTCTACCAGACACATTTGATTCAGGAGAAACATGGCAAATTATCTCTGCTGATAATGAAACTGACCAGAAAAACAAAAGGCAGCTCAAAGGAAATTTTAAAACTGCAAAAGGTGCTACACAAAATGAGACAAAAGGAAGGACTCTCAAGAGAAAAGCTCAGGCTGAAGAACCTGAAAGACCAAGTACTACTCCTAAAAAGAAAATCAAAGAAGATGTTCCAGCTCAGATTCAGAGAAATTCAGCTTCATATTTAAGCTATCCATCCCTAAGATGGTTTCTCAATAGCTGTGCTTATGACTCTGCCATCATCCTTCTGTATTACCTTTATGTCAATCATTTTGAGATTGAAATGTCTCATTTTACACAAATACTGTCCATGGATCTACTGGATGCTTTTCGCTCTGGCATTACAGATCTTACAGCTGCAAGAGAAAATGTGAGGCATGGTCTTCATAACATTGATTCAGAAGCATTTTCTTATGGACAGTATGCTGATGCCGGTGAAGTGCTTCTAGCATTAACGCAGTCAGATCTTTCATTTTCCAGAAGTCAAGTTATCTGCACTAATAATCATGTTCATAAACCATGGAAAAATAGAACAAATATGCTACTTTATATGTCTACCAGAATGTATCAATCTACACAACAATGGGTAGACAATTTTGTTCAACCATTTGGTTGGCAATGCCAAATCTGTCATACAGAGCTTCAAACTGTCATTGAGTTTACTAGATTTCCTAAATTCTTTTTAGTGTATGTCCCAATAAATGCTTCAATGGAGATTGACAGGATGATTAACCTCATTGTCAATGGCAACCAAAAACCATATGATTTGAAAGCTATAATTTATTTTGGAGAAGAGCACTTTATTCTCCATATATTCAGTAATCAAGCAGAATATATATATGATGGTATCAAAAATGGAGTACCCCATAAAGCTAGCATATTGGTAAATGGAACTGAATCTGTTACATATTATGACAATAAAAAAGCAGCAGTTTTGCTATATGGCTTATTTGTATAAGTAATAATAATGTTTTAGTCTCGTGGAACCAGACTGACGATATACCTTGACACTCTTCGTGTGGTATATGTAATAATGTTTGTTGAATTCAGGGCCTCGTTATTGCCACGCGAAGCGGTGGCCCACAAGCTCTTCATCTCATGTTCGCGACCTTCTCCGGTGTGCGAGTTTTTGGATCTGTTTCATAGTCATTACTGATGTCAGTTATCAGAACTTTTCGGTGAGGTGTATGGTTTCGATATAGGTATCGGTGGTCTGGTTTATGTGCGTCTTGCTGTCAATCTTTTCCGCTCTAGCGTGCGCTAACAAGAACACAAAGCCTTAGCTTGGACTGGGTGTTGGTTTCATTTCTGCAACCTGGGTTGGAGCAAAATCGGCTGATCAAATGTATCATTATGTGAGTGTTTCATGTTCTTCCTGTCACCATGTGTGTCTGATTCTGGTATCATTTATGTAGCTTGCCCGAAAGAACGGAGGTGTAGGCAAACCCGAAATGAGGATCCCTGTTTTATTCTTTGGGTCTTTAGTCGTCCCAGTCGGATTGTTCTGGTATGGATGGTCAGCACAAGCAAAAATACATTGGATTATGCCAATTATTGGGACGGCGATCTTTGGTTTCGGTGAGTGCTCCGTGTCAAGACAACCTGAGATTCCCGACCGCTGATTGTTCACATGTTTTGGTGACGCACACAGGGTTAATGACTTCTTTGTGCGTATTCGTGTTTCATTGGGATGTATGCCAGGGTGATTAACGATCGCTCTAGCCTACCCATTCAACTGTACCTCGTCGACACTTTCACCTACGCCGCCAGTGCACTGAGCGCTGCCTCTACTATCCGTTCCCTTTTCGGCTTCGGCTTCCCATTATTTACAGGTCAAATGTTTGACGCTCTAGGCATTGGAGGTGGCAATTCCCTACTAGCTGGATTAGCTATTGTTCTAGGCGTACCGTTCCCTGTGTGGCTATATTTTAATGGGGAGAAGATGAGGGCGAGGAGTAAGTTGGCGAGGTAGTAGAGTCTCTAGGAGGCTTTGTAATGTACCGCGTAGAACGCCATCACCATCACCATTAAATAAGTAGCAGATGTGTATGCCGTGGCGGGTTACACCTACACCCGGCCGTTCTTCAGAGGACCTGCCGTGTATTCTATCTATCTATCTATCCACTCCCTTGGGCGCCCCTACTAGCCACTTGTATCCCCTTGTATCCTATATCAAAGTCAAAGAATGTTCGTGAACGTTCTGGAGGTTGAGGCTGTGCAGATAGAAGGTCTTGGTAATCAGCTAACAACAGAATACCTACTTCTCCACTACTTCCAAGATGTCCGACGAAGGCGCTTCCAATGCAAACGAAATCCAGATTAACATCAAGGGTATGCATTTCTGTAACTTATAACCTCAATTATCTAACTAAATAACAGGTCCTAACGAACTCAAACTCCAAATATCGATATCTCTCGACAAAACCGTCTCTGAACTCAAACAACTCATCGCTACGAAGAGTGATGTCGAGGCTGAGAGGCAGAGGCTAATTTACTCTGGCCGGGTACTCAAGGACGATGACCTTTTATCCAACTACAAGATCCAATCTTCTCATACAATCCACATGGTTAAAGGTGCCGCCAAATCCAACCCTTCATCATCTTCAAGTGGTGCTGGAGGACCGTCAGCACCACCTCTACCCACGATGCAAACTGGTCAGAATGTGCATGACCCGTTGACGGCGTTAAATGGACATCAAGGGTTTGGGCTTATGGCTGGGTTTAATCCGTTTGCGGATATGGGTTTAAATCCTGCCGATCCTAACATGGTACGTCTACTGCTCTTAACGTAACTATACCGTCTCGCCCAAGTCTAACCGACTCGGTCTTCATCCACAGCTCCAAACAATGATGTCCTCTCCCGAATTCCTCCAACAAATGTCCTCACTCATGTCCAACCCCGCCATCATGGAGCAAATCATCCAATCTAACCCTCAGCTACAGTCCATGGCTCCTCAAGCCAGGCAGATGTTCCAGAGCGAGCAGTTTAGGAATATGATGTGCGTATTTCGTGTCTTGACTCAACTCGCTCAACTTGGTTTTATGTCTACCTCAGTTGACTGATGAATCATACATTTTAGGTCAAACCCCGAATCCCTCCGTGCAATCATGCAAATGCAACAAATGTTTGGTCAAGCAGGACTCGGCGGAGGTGGAATGGGTGGAATGGGTGGACTGGGTGGATTTGGAGGGTTAGGAGGGAATACAGCGTTCCCTGCTCCGGGTGTTCCTGGGTCGGGAGCTGCTGCAGGTGCTGGTGCTGGGTCAACGACGTCGACACAGACACCGTCTTCAGGTACTACTAGTCCCGGTGCTAATGCCGGTACCGGAGCTGGAGCTGGAGCTGCAGGCGCCAATGCTAACCCTCTCGGCGGGTTATTTTCCAACCCAGCCTTACTAGCTCAGATGCAACAGATGATGGCGGGAGGTGCTGGGTCTCCAGGTGCTGCTCCTGGATCTCCCGGTGCTGGTGCTGGTGCTGGTGCGGGTGCGGGTACTGGTGTGAACCCTTGGGCAGCTCTAGGTGGTATGGGTATGGGCGGGTTAGGAGGGTTGGGTGGTATGGGTGGCATGGGTGGATTTGGTAGTCCACCCCCACCGGCGGATACGAGGCCTCCCGAGGAGAGGTTCCAGGTTCAGTTACAGGTCTGTTTTGTTATTTTATCGTGGTCTATGGATGACGCTGATTGGTTTTCTTTTTTCATTCATTTATTCATTCACTTTTTTGTCGTGTTGTTCTTATATTGTTTTCTTTTTTATCTTACGATTCTGCGTTTTTTCTTCTTCACCTTTCATCTTTCACCGTTTTCTTCGTCGTTGTGTTCTCAACCCACAACCGTCGTTATCCGACTCTGGCTGCAATGCTCCACGTGACATCGACGCTACCATCCTGTCTGTCGCTCTGGCCCTCGTTTCACCAACGCTTTCTCTGTCCTTCATCTCCTCCTCCCCTCCTCTCCTCGTATCCCCCCGTCTCTTTTATTTTTCCCTTCCTCTACCTTCCTTTTCCCCTCTTTGTCTTTCATCGTCACTTCCTTCCATCTTCTCTTCGCCATACCTTCTCTCCTTTGTTTTTGCTTTACCTTTCTTTTCTATACCCTTTCACAGCAACTCAACGACATGGGTTTCACCAACGCCTCCCAAAACGTTCGTGCCCTGCTGGCAACGGGTGGGAATGTGCATAGTGCGATTGAATATATTTTGAGTGGGGGTGGGTTGTAGGTTTCGATTTTACCCCAAAGTTTACTGGTTTATGTGAGTGGACTCTGGTGATTAAGAGGGCTCGGGCGGGAACGTACTTATTAGACGATGTTAGATGGATGGGCTGACTTTCCGAAGAGACGAAGGAAACAAGATATAATGGAAATTCGTTGCATGCTGTACTTAGGACTTACTTCAATAATGTGTAGTGTTGTATCGTGTTGCTGTTAGTGTTACTGGTTGGTCATTGTATCAGTAGCGTCTATGTACATGTAAATGCATACATATTCACCTTATTCATCTCGTCGCTTTTCGTTCCTTTCTAGGTTGCCTTGCGTTCTTGCAGCCTATAGGAAAGACACGTGGAGGCGTGGAGGTCATCATGCTAGGTGTTCCTTTCTTTCCTTTGAACCATTATACTTATACATCTATATACTTTGCTTTTCAGTCTCCCTTATTGAACCTTGCTCTGGAGTCCGAGTATCACACCAGAGGCGAGGTCAAGGGAAGTGAACAAAGTGACCTCCCTTAGGACTGAATTGAAGATTGAACTGAAAGGCTGACTTCTTCTAAGGAAGTCAGCCTACCCACTTCCTTTGACCTTGACCCTGGTGTCAGAGCTCATGAGGCCTTGAACCTCTCGGGTTTGTGGAGGTCTCGGTGCTAGTTTGCGGCAGAAGGTTACCCGTGACTCTACTAAAATATACCGAGAATAACGGATTACGGAAGAATCTAGGTACTCCTTCATACTATCAGCGCACTTGTATTCCAATGCCAAGTTAAGCCGTGCGATCTGAAAGCCTGAAAGAGGTATGTTCTGTGCGGAACTGAAATTTCGAGCCTAGTATTACTAGAGAGCTTCGATTTTCAACTTCTGAGTCTTCATAATGTCTCTCTTCCTCCCAATCCTTATCCTCGCCTTTTCCTTCCTAACATATGCCTCCCCGTTTTCATTCCCAGACTCAGATCCAACCACTGATGCCGACAGCCTCGTCGACAACTTCAACTTTGACTACATCATCGTCGGAGGCGGTTTATCCGGCCTCACACTCGCAAACCGTCTAACTGAAAACCCCCGAACCACCGCCCTAGTCCTTGAAGCCGGTTCTCTTCATTTCGATGACCCTCTCATCGACATTCCCGGAAATGTCGGTATGGTGTTGGGAAACGCGTCGTATGATTGGAACTTTGTTACTGTTCCGCAGGAGAATGCGAACAATAGGTCGTTTGCTTTTCATCGAGGGAAGGGATTGGGTGGATCGACGTTGATTAATTATATGGTTTGGAATAGGCCTGCGATGGCTGAGTTGGATGGTACGTCTTGGTAGTTATCGTACTATTTGAACGATCTCTGATTCGTGACGATGTCGAAAGCGATTGGCAGCCTCGGGAATCCAGGATGGAATGGAACAGACTGGTTCAAGTATATGAGGAAAGCAGAAGAGTCAGTACCTGATAACTGTCATGCCGTCGTTAATCCATATGAACTACTGGGACCTTAGCTTTGCCCACCCAGACCCATCCCTCGCAGCCTCGGAAAACCTCACATTCATCCCAGGCGCACATGGCAACTCTGGACTCGTTCATACCTCCTTCCCTCTCTTCATCTCTGACGCTCAGAAGCCTTGGCTACCTGCGTTGATGGAATTAGGCCTGCATCATGTCGAAGATGCTGTAAGTAACAGACTCATTGGCGATCAATGATTGGCTCACTCCCAACTCTCTAATTTTGATCTTCTAGCTCGCTGGCCACAACGTCGGCATCTGGATGGGTCCAGCGAATATCAATAGCAAGACACAGAAGCGATCGTCGAGCGCAGAGGCGTATTACCGTCCATTTGCTGCTCATAGACCAAACTTGAGGGTTTTGACTGAAGCGCCGGTTACGGAGATTTTGATACCAGATCGCCAGAGTAGAAATGGTTTATTTTCTGTGACGGGGGTGAAGTATGGGTATAAGGGTCAAACGAGGACTGCTTCGGTCAAGGATTCCAAGGGAGAGGTTATACTTTCTGCTGGGTAAGTTTATTTCATTGGAACTTATTCTGTCCAGAGTTATACCGTGGCACTCACCGACGTACAAGATTTGGAAAATCTTCCCAGCTTCTCGAACTCGCTGGTATCGGAGATCCAAAAGTATTACAGCCACTCGGCATCGACGTAAAGGTCAATTTACCTGGAGTTGGCATTGGGATAATCGACCAGTTACTTTGGGGTGTTAGTTACGGTGAGGAATCTACGGATATCGCTTTGTTTTTATGCTAACCTGTGATGTATACATTTTGCTAAATGCTAGAATTGAAAAACAGCTCCATCGTCACATTAGACGATATCAAAGATCCTGAACTTGAAGCAGCAGCGTTGGCAGAATAGTGCGTAAATTCGCAATCTATCCTCTACATACTGATCCCCGTCACCAATTGCTTCCAGCAACGCAAACAAAACCGGTGTCCTTACCATCGGAGTGACAGCCTACTCACTGGTCTCGCTGGACGACATAGTCGGGCATAGCAAAGCCACGGAAATGATCAACAAACAAGCAGCCAAGATCGCTCGGCTTCATGTAAGCGAAATTCAGAAGGAAAAATGGAATATAATCATCAATGGGTTGAGGAAGCCGAAAGAAGTTGGGCTGGTAGAGATTAGCGGATTTCCGGCTTTTTTTACTACTGCCAGTAAGTGATTTACCTAAGGATTTGGAATCCTGGAATGTGTATTTTTTGATCAATTTTGCTTGATCTTCATAGGCACACCGGAGAAGGGCAAAAAGTATCTGACTTTCCTTGGACATTATCAGTTCCCATTTTCGACTGGAACTGTCCACATCGTGTCCAGAGATGTGAATACACAGCCAGCCATGGATCCTCATTTCTTTGAGGATGATTTCGGTGAGCAATAGACGTTTTCCTGGTTATTCTCTGTATAATCATGACTGAAACATCATTTTCAGACTCACAAGTGTTCATTGAATCCACAAAACTCATTCGGAAGATGGCTCGAGTTGGCGAATTTGTCGGTATGCTTGCTTTGAAAATTTGACTGCAGTGGCGCATCCACTTACCCTATTGGCTGAATACTCTAGATGTTCTTGGTGATGAAATTGACCCAGGCATGGACGTACAAAGTGATGAGGATATACTTGGTAATTTGCCACTTGTCACTATTTCCATTGAAACTGACTAACTGCTGGCCACATGCACCGTCGATATATGAAGAATATGTGAAGAATTTCAGTGCGACAGCATATCACACTGCTGGTTCCGCTGCCATGCTACCTAGAGAGAAAGGTGGGGTTGTTTCTCCAGAGTTGAAAGTAAGTTGCTCTCCTGCTTGCTTCAATGAAGCACATACATATGACTGATTGCGCAATTTTCCTCAGGTCTATGGCACTACCAACCTCCGTGTCGTTGATGTAAGCCTGATTGTGCTCTATTATCTTAGAAGAGGGCTCATTAGGATTCAACACTGTAGATGTCTGTCATGCCTTTGCAAGTTAGCTCTCATCCCATGGGCACATTATATGGACTGTAAGTACGTCTCATTGATCTTATACTGAGGCTTACTCTACTACTCTTAATCCAAGGTCTGAGAAAGCAGCAGACATCATCAAGGGCGAAGTTTCTGTGTAATTTGAAAAGGACTGCAGCTTTGATTCGTAAATATTTGAATAAGTACTTATATACCTCTCTACATCGGCGCATCTGCAAGCCTGTGAAAAATCAGTCTAGTATTACTGCGATCAATCATTCCTAGGGGAGAGACGTACACGTGTAGCATGCTTACAAGTTACTATGGGTGGCAAGTTCATAATCAACTTATCGTATAATCCTTTTCTTGCTCTCCTACATGATCTTTGTCACTCATCAGCTTATCATCAGCTTAATCTTTCGCTACGCAAGTATGTACGTCACTCAGGCCCCTCCTCAGCGAGATGCCCGTTTCTGAACTCGTTTTCTTAATATCATACCCACTGTTCTGGATACTTACTGCGATTCCGTCACCGTATATGAAACCTTCACGCTATGGGTCCCAATCAGGTCCCAATCTCTCATCGTCTCATAGTGACCATCACGAGTCTTACCAATTTTGCTAGATTGGGACACTTTTCGTCTAAATATTCTGATTGGCCCAGGGTTGGGCGCGACCGGGCCCGAACGAAAGTCTAGACTCAGTCGATGCCGGTCTATACCCTTCTATCCGCGGTCGACAGATAGGCTATAGCCGAGGAAATATAATATATTCCGTTTCAATTTGGAAACGGCCAAATGCCGTCTGGCGACCGTGGAGGACTGGTGACAGTCTGGTGTCGACCAGTCGCGAGTCCGTAAAGCATCGATTGGACATCGATCCCTGGATCATTGGCCCTAAATTTCACGTCACGGCAGAAACTGAGAAAGTCGACTCTCACGATAGTCACTTTCCGCTTAACCTTTCTTCTCTGTCTTTCACCGGCAACGCGTTTCGCTCCAAGACGATTTTGCGGTGACTGCAGTACCATTCCAACCGACTAGTAGCTGCTGAGAAGCATCTCGTTTTGGATTAAAGGATTTGAAGAACTAACTTATGTACGCGTCAAGTTCTCAATGCTCCTTTCTGACCTTCTCTGACAATGGTTTCCGTCAAAGACGCGTTTTTCCGTCGCGGTCTTTCGTGGCTCTCTGAAGTACTTATGTCTCCCCGAGGGCTTCGTCGGAAAGCCAGCAGTGAGGTATCGACACCAGTCACACCCAACGTGCGTCGCATCCTCAATATTTCTTTGTTCTGTGCCACTAAACGATTTTATAACAGACACCCAACTTCTCAGACCATTACTCATTCCTAACGACTCCTACTACCCCAGACGATGATGACCAGCGCTGGTCCGAAATCGTCCCTCCCAAAGGCGCTCTCACTTTTGCACCAGTCTGGGATCCTGACCACGACACTGTCAGGTTCTCCGGAGCTCAGCTCTTAAATGCACCAAGTGAAGCTGATCTGTTCTCTCCTTCCGACGCTGTTTCCCAAGTCCTTACAGTCGGAAACTCCACTCTACCTTTGTCCGAGCCTACATCAACATTGCAATATTTTCATGAAAATTACCAGGACTACCTCTTCTCTGGTCCGCAGACAGAGAGGAAAAATGTGGCTCGCACGCAGACATCGTCTACCCTAGACGGTCTCGATGTATATCTTCGTGGGTCGTTGATGGTTGCGGCACACAAGAACAATCGATATTATTCTTGTTTGGACTACTTGGACCAAGACTTTGACTTCGACCCCAGGACTTCGTTTGCGAGGCATTACACGGAGGAGGAGCGAGCTCGCAAGGAGGTAGCTATGGATGATTGTGTTAGTGACGAAGGGTTCTATGAAGTGTCGAATTTAAGGAGAGGTGTGCGACATGAGCGACCGCGACCGTCAAACAAGGAGACGGTGAGTAGGATAATTTTATATAACTTTTGCCATAACTCTCATATCCTCATGCTTCATGAAAGAGAACCGCGCACCCTTCGCCCTCTACCGCTATCGCCGAGTTCATGTCCATCACAGACGATGATGCGTCCTCCCAATGGTCTGCTGTTGATGCCCCCGAGTCCCCCACTTACGCTCAACTAGTCGTTGACAATCAACAGAGGAACTCTATGCGTCTTCGCCGGCTTCAGAAGAAGCGACCGTCCTGTATCCCAGCTCATCCAGCTGAAGTTCTCCAACGCGAAATTTTCAGTCACCAAGTCTCCGTTCCCGTACCAGCTGCGCCTTCAACGCCCTCCAAGGATGGTAGTAACCATTCCCCTTCCTCAACCTCTCCGTCTCATTGCCAGACCCTCAATAACTTTGTCACTCGTCTTTCACGGAAGAAGAGTAGCCCGGCGGTCGAGCGGTGGATGTGCGTTGAGGTCACGCAGGACGTCAGGCAGCAGCACAGCTAGAGTCACGGACACACGCCCTTTAGACTTTGACGACGACCTTTAGATTACTTCCGTTGATACTTGCACGCTTGACTGCGTGCAAATGGGCTATTTACGACTGCTCCTCATGACCATCCTCCCGTTAAATCACTTCATTGTATTATTATGGACCGTGTTATCCCCGTGCTTTGCTGACCTTGTACACTTTATTTACTTGCTATGTTACCTTACTTACTTTCCGTCGGTTCAATGGCGTTATGTAGTACGAAAAATAGTAGATTGTATGTAGTTTTACTCACTTACCTTGGGCTACTCATTATGCACTTCCTGACATCACTCCATTCACACTCCATTTGCTTTCTCAGTCTGCGAATTGTCCGAAACGTTCCAATACATAGGATGATTGATGGATGATTATTTACGACATACATACACGTGTAATAAGAGGTTTTAATTACTTTGGCAGCTCTCGATAAACCTTAGCAGAGCTCTGAACATACTTACTGCCAATAAGTATTGGTTACCGGGTGGTACATACGTATTAGGTGTCATCGATCCGGAGGCGCAGAATGTACTACTTTGAGAAATTTTGGCGTCCACCATTCGAAGGCAGACACGGGAGGAGACGTAGCATTATAAGGCCACATGATACCTCTAAATTGGCTCTATAGATTCCGTTACACTTTGGCGTTGCCGGGGAAGTTCTCAACTTCTTTAAGGGCGACAACCGTGACTTTTTCTTTCTTGACTTTTTCTTCCCTTTTCTGCTTTCCTCCTGCAGGTCAAGGAGCTCTTTTAAAAGTCCTGTAAATCCTTTCGTTCTTCCGCGGTACTCTTCTCCTTTGTGGTGCGACTTACTTACCATGTTACCCTGTGAAAATGATTCTGACTCGTTGATAAGGACTTCCTTTGTTCCTTTCTTTCCCCAGGGTTCCTTTGTCACCCCCCAATCCCCTTACCTCCCCTTTTATCGCGTTTTACTTCTTTGTTGTAAACCTACTCGACCTTCTTCACGATGAGAAAAGCTCATCCCGTACTCGACCTCACTTCTTCAAACCATCATCACGTACGTCTCATCGTCCTTTCTTTCCATAACAACGCGGTTGACACCATTTGACGCGTCTCCAGAGCAATTCTTTCGCGAGTCTGACTTCACCAGGAAGTCTAGCGCCTCCATCTTCGATTCCTTCTTCCATACCCACCATCGATTCTCTTCCCCTTACTCCCAGCACAGCTCGTCAACACCTGAAGACACCGGATTACCTCGCCTTCATTGACCCTGAACGATCGAGTATGCGTTCTTTCATTATCCCTCCCTCTCTACCGACTCATATATTTCTGTAGGACGTGATGATCCTCAAGGACCCCTAAGAAACTTTCCCCCTGCTAAATTTCTTTCAGCGCTCACTGAGGCGAACACTGATCGGGTGTGTACCTTTCTTTGATCAAAATCTCTTTGTCTCATGAACTTGCCACTCATACTTATCGCATCTCCACTTCTAGGAATCCGTTTACTCCCAGGATAGCGCATGCGTCGTCTTCACTCCCAAAGTCTACAGCGCCGACGCACCACCCAAATCTGCATTGACCTTTGCTGCTGTTTGGGATCCGGAGAATGGAATGTCCACGTTCACTGGAACCAGACTTTTGGATACCTCGAAGTGGGACAGTGATGGTAGCGAGACTCGAGATGGCACAGAGTATTACTCGTTCATGTCTGACCTTGAGGTTCACGGGCACCCTGATTGCGAGCCTCATCTGGTGCGTGTTCATACATATATATTCACTAGCGATGATTGACGCGTTGTTTCGACCCTGTTCCTGTCCCTAGCCCTCGCGTTTTTCAACCACCACCACCTCTACGTCCAACTATATTGATGTGGACTTTACCTCCGATTTAAATGTGAACGTGTCTTCAAACTCGCCTCGACTTCAACCAGGCGACCTTCACCCAGCCTGGGTTCCCCAAATCTTCACTCTCGGGTACACTAAAACTTCTCCATCTAAAAAATCCAAACGTCCCGAGATCTCTGAACCCTTCCAGCTGACTGGTTCGCTATTCAGCAAACGACCAACGATTAGCCGAGTCAATACGAATTCGACATCTACTGCCAGTCCACCACCTTCGCCTATACGCCGGTCCTCGCCCTCATCATCATCCCATGGGCATGGGACGTACACGCAGACACAGACGCATACTCGAGGCGTGATCCCCTTCGCCCCTTTCACACGAAGTCATACCTACTCTCCATATAGTTCTACCGCAAAGACCGAGCCTGAATCGTTACGTCGTGGGTTCAGCTTTGGCAACGGAAGTGGCAACCCTCCACCGTTCTATGACCCCAATCCGACTGAATCTGAATCCTATTCTCGTCCGACAACGCCGAGTCGTACAAAATTCACCTCCGTTCTGACTAGAATGAAATCTCAGAAGAAACCACAAGCTACAGAGGATGGATGGGTCATGGTTGATGTGACTTCTGTGATTCGACAGAGGTTTGTCAAGGAAGGACGTTAATCAAACATTAACGGGATGTGATCATTGGGGTGGGATGGCCATGGGCAGGAGGAGGAGAGAAGTAAGTAATATGAAGGATCATCATTCGAGAACCATTTGTTACTGGACCCCAGTGTGATATTTGTGATTTAGACGATGCATTACTGCTATGCATACGCTGCGTGCAGCGTGTTTTCCTCATGTTCATGACACAGACACGATATGAACTTTTTCTTTGTAGAAAACATTTACTGCTTTACATTGGTTCTAATCGTTCCCTACTTGGCCACTTGGCCACTTCCCTCCTGCCTATACTTACTGATACAATCCTTTTAGTCGAACTAGCGAGCCTAGGATCATGTACACCATGTACCACACTCCTTTAATATCGTTTCAATTTTTGTAGAAGCCAATAAATCAGTGCATTTTCCAAGGATAGATTCCTTTGAGACAAAGTGCTTGAAGTGATACTCTCTAGCTAGATTCCGCAAGTTGAAGGTCGTTCTTGATCCGATGCCATTATCCTGGCTGCTTCACCACTCACTGTTGATGAAAGGGGTGTGGGCCAGCGCCGGGCATGGTCTTGGGTCAAAGTAACAGAAAAAGAAGAAAAAAGAAAAACTTAAGTTTTAAAAAAAGGACGAAAAACAAAGAAAATGAAGCGTCAGGACCGGAAGGAATGAGCCCGCTCAGCGCTCCTTCGATGCCGATTCGATCTTCGGGACATCTCTGTGACATCATCAAGGCATCTTCTGCCGAAAAACTTACCATGACCATCCACATGGATTCCGAGGCTCACTCCCTGTGTGGTGATTTTTCGGTTGTCGATCCGTTGGAGGAGGAGTGTATTGGCAAGGTTGGAAGGTACCGGAAGGGATCCGGACGAGGTCTACATATAAGACGATCACTACCACATCTCTATTTCACGAAAACGAAATGGCTATAGTCCCACCTAACTCGACAATCTTTGTACGTACTACGTTTTGTCGTTTTGCTTTATCTGTGGCCCCAACGTTCGTTCAAATTTACTGACATTCACGGTTTTACCCACCTTATCCACTTATGTGAGCAGGTCTCAGGAGCATCCGGCTTTGTTGGCTCGCACATCGTTTATCAGCTCCTTCAAGAGGGGTATTCTGTTAGAGGGTGCGTCCTACTTACAACTTGATCAAATTCGTTCAGCAAACATACTTATTACTTCTCGATCTCGATAAATAATACCTATCTGGATTCCACAGCGCCGCCCGTGGCCCCAAAGTGACCACTCTCGCAACTGCGTTCGAGAGCTTCAGCAGATTCAAAGCTGTCGAAGTCTCGGATATCTCTAGCTCTGATTTATCTGAAGCGTTGAAAGGCGTGGATGGAATTATTCATACTGCTGCTTCTCTTCCTGGACGAGCTGATTCGAAGACGACAATTAAGGTGAGTTAAAATAAGATTGATTATTGGCTATTTTCCGGTTCAATTGCGATTGTGCTATCAGTTGGACCAAATTTTTAAAAAAACTGATGATAACCCATGGTTTGTTCATAGAACGCACTCGATGGCACACTCCATGTCCTCAAATCCGCGCAACGAGCAGGGATTAAGAAGATCATCATCACTAGTTCAATTATCACGTTTACATGGGAGGGACCGTTCACTGATGATTGTACGTTCTTCAAGTTTTCTCCTTGTCTTGTACGTTGTCGTTCTCATCTCATGATTCCAACTGTACAGCTTGGAACACAACCACACTTGAAGAAGCTCTTGCAAACCCCTTTGTCAGCTATGTATATGCAAAGACCCAAGCAGATAAAGAGGCCTTGAAATTCGTCGAAGCCTATCCTGAGATAGAGTTGACGTTCTGTATGTCCTTTTCCGCCAAAAATCTGCCTCATCCACGTCGCCTCACAATCCTCATACTTATGTAGTCAACCCAAACTGGATCTTTGGACCCCTAATTCCCGCTCCCTACTCCCATCTCTTGGTTCCAGAGCCCTCTCCAAGCTCCCTATCCACCTCCGCATACATTTACGCTCTCCTCAACCCAAACAACCAACACTACACCGCCGGTCCTGGCTACGTCGACGTGCGAGACGTCGCGCGAGCCCATATCCTCGCTCTTTCCTCCAAACACAAGTACCCTCAAAAACGTATGATGCTCAAAGCACCTGAGAGAACTTCCTACCGAGATGCTATTTCATATATCGCGACAAGGTTTCCAGAGTTGAAGGCCCAAGGACGGTTGGCTGATAGGGAGAAGGCGCCGACGGAGGAGTGGGTAGATGGTGATAAGTGGTTGGAGTGGAGTGTTAAGACGAAAGAGGAGACGTGGCCGGAGGGGTATAAAGGTTGGGAAGAGTGTATTGGGGATACGATTGAAAGTCTATTGGATATGGAGAAGTATTGGAAGAGTAAAGGGCTTGAAGTTAGTGTTTCAGATGCAGCGCCATTGTAATCTTGTACAATATGTAAGTAAATCTCGATGCCAAAGAGCAGGTAGCTATCACTTACATAGAATTCGAGTATGTATGTTCACTGAAGCCACCTGATGCCACTCGAGTCAATTCTTGGAGTCAGTACTTCCTGTTATCGTTATCAAGCCTGCTGGGATTCTGTAACTAATGCTTTTATTGATGTTACCTTCTATTCTTTTCATACCTTCCTTTCGTAGTTAGGTTCATCAAGGTCGACATACCTTAGTGTATTTTTTAGGCTGAGATGAATATCAGTTTGTAAACATGCTGCCCACACGGAACGCAAAAATCTACATATAAGACGATCACTACCACATCACGAACGAAATGGCTCCAGTCCCACCCAACTCGACGATCTTTGTACGTACGACGTTTTGGCATTTTGCTTTACCTCTGGCCCCGGCGTTTTTTCAAGTTTACTGACATTCACGGTTCTACCTACCTTATCCACTACTACCATATGCACTTATATGAGCAGGTCTCAGGAGCATCCGGCTTCGTTGGCTCCCACGTCGTTTATCAGCTCCTTCAAGAGGGGTATTCTGTTAGAGGGTACGTCCTACTTACTTGATGAAATTCGATACTTAATACTTCTCTTACTTCTCGATCTCGATGAATAATACTGATCTGGATTCTACAGCGCCGCCCGTGGCCCCAAAGTGACTACTCTCCAAACTGCGTTCGAGAGCTTCAACGGATTCAAAGCTGTCGAAGTCCCAGATATCTCTAGTTCTGATTTATCCGAAGCATTGAAAGGCGTGGATGGGATTATTCATACTGCTGCTTCTCTTCCTGGACGAGCTGATGCGAAGACGACAATTAAAGTAAGTTAAAATGAGATTTGATTATTGACTATTTTCCGGTTCAATTGCAATTGTGCTACCAGTTAAGACCAAAAACAACTCATGATAACTCATGATTGTTGATAGAACGCACTCGAAGGCACACTCCACGTTCTCAAATCCGCGCAACAAGCAGGGATTAAGAACATCATCATCACGAGTTCAATTATCACTTTTGCATGGGAGGGACCGGTCACTGATGATTGTACGTTCTTCAAGTTTTCTCCTTGGCTTGCGCTTTGTCGTTCTCATGTCATGCTTCCACCTGTTTGCTTTGGCGGCTGGACAGCTTGGAACGCAACCACACTTGAAGAAGCTCTTGCAAACCCATATGTCAGCTATG
Source organism: Tetrapyrgos nigripes (assembly GCA_013368315.1). NCBI lineage: Eukaryota > Fungi > Basidiomycota > Agaricomycetes > Agaricales > Campanellaceae > Tetrapyrgos > Tetrapyrgos nigripes. The sequence continues at coordinate 76,403 of JAACJM010000126.1, forward strand.
TATATGCAAAGACCCAGGCGGATAAAGAGGCCTTGAAATTCGTCGAAGCCTATCCTGAGATGGAATTGAGGTTGTGTATGTCCTTTCCCCCAAAAACTCTCACTCATCTACATCGCCTCACAATCCTCATACTTATGTAGTCAACCCAAATTGGATCTTCGGACCCCTAATTCCCGCTCCCTACTCCCATTTCTTGGTCCCAGAGCCCTCTCCAAGCTCCCTATCCACCTCCGCATACATCTACGCTCTCCTCAACAAAAACAACCAACATTACACCCCCAGTCCCGGCTACGTCGACGTCCGAGACGTCGCACGAGCCCATATCCTCGCTCTTTCCTCCAAACACAAGTACCCTCAAAAACGTATGATGCTCAAAGCACCTGAGAGAACTTCCTACCGAGATGCCATTTCGTATATCGCGATGAGGTTTCCAGAGTTGAAGGCCCAAGGACGATTGGCTGATAGGGAGAAGGTGCCAACGGAGGAATGGGTAGATGGTGATAAGCGGTTGGATTGCAGTGTTAAGACGAAAGAGGAGACGTGGCCAGAGGGGCATAAAGGTTGGAAGGAGTGTGTTGGGGATACCATTGAAAGTCTGTTGGATATGGAGAAGTATTGGAAGAGTAAAGGGCTTGAAGTTGGTGTTTCAGATGCAGCGCCATTGTAATCTTGTACAATATGTAAGTCAACTGATCGAATCCACGGAGTTTGAGTACGTAGCGGTTGTATAGGATTCCGGGAGTGAGGTAGAGGGTTAGGAGGAGTCTAGAGGGAACAACCCGCGTAGTTGGGGTTTACCGGCTCCAAAGCTCTGTGCGCACCGTTTATAGCTCAAACTGGAGGAAGGAAACGAGGCAGACTCACTCCAGGATCATATATGAACGAAATAATCTGTGCTATCCTGCGTTGCTCCGCTTTTACTCGTACACCTACTCCAATTTCGCATTGTGAGTTTGAGTCCTTCGGTGTTGAGTTCTATTACGAGTGTTGTGTCGGTTTCCGATGAATAGTATAACACCGAGAAAAGAGAGAGACTCACTTAATGGAAAAGTCGCCATGGTCGCGTCCAATAAGCCTAGCTACATCCTTTGGGTCGTCGACTTTGATGTTCCAAATTTCCGACTGAACACGCCGATAGACGAGTGTGATTTGGTGTCCTCCGGAGGTAGTAAATTCTTAGTCTTTAATGCACTCGTTAGCTTTATCCACAAGAAAGAGAAGAGAAAGCAACGCACCTCGAGGCTCGCACCAACCTCACACTCAACGGGTTCAAATCGTAATTTGATCGTAAATGTAATACTTCCCATCTGGCAAGTGGACTGTACACGGTATTTCTTCCAAAACAACTCCTAATACTCCTCTTTCTAAGAGAGAAAGAGAGTAGAGCGCGTCGTGAGCGCATTGTTGATGTTAAGGCAGTGTCACGGTGTGACGTGTCACTTCACGTCAAAGGCGATCCTCTCTGACAAGGGGGTGGCGGTACGGATATCTGGGCACATCACCTATGGGAGGGGGAGGGGGGGTCCGAGGTCCTGCTAAAATTTTTTGGATCCTCTCCTGGAGGTGGGCGCCTAAGTAAATTCCTGAAGCCGTTGGTTTGAGGGGTAGCCGGGGGTCTCCCTTCTCATTGGAGGTGGTCGCTACTGGTGACGTTGTACCAAAACTGAGTGACGCGCCATGACCTCTGCCTCCGTTTCCCTCCTTCTACTGCCTCCCTCACTCTCCGACTGGCTCCTTGACGGTCGCTTTTATCACTCAACAAGTCGCGTATTGCCCCCTTGCTGCCAGTAAACAAGCAAAGGCCCGTAAAACTATAGAAGCCAGGTATCTAGCATTAAGACGATATAACTCAGAAAGAAAACACATGAAGAAAGTAGTGCATACAAAAAAAAGTATGTACAATTTGATACGGAAGTATAAAAAAGAGCGAGATGACAACTGAACGACAACATGATGATAGCAAAGGTCGATGAGATAGATAGGACTGGAATTTGGAAGTAAACAGGTCAAATTTTGATGCTGCTATGATAGATTAAGATTTAAAACAAAGCTTCGAAGCGCAAAGGAGAAAGCAGGAACCCGACTTACGCGTACATGATCAGATTCTATCATGCCCAGATGCATGAATCACAATGGATAGATTACCAGGGGGATGTTCGCTTCCACGGCGCCGATACTGAAGTTCAAAATCATGCTGAGATTGACGTTTATGTTCCATAGCATTCTGAATGTGAGAGAGAGGTCGAACCAATGTCAAACGATCAGCTACTTTGACCATGTACACGGGTACGGCTATTGAAATACGCCACTCACCAAGATCGATACCTGGAGCTTCTCAGCTTCGTCATAGCAATGAATAGTTGATCGTAAAATGTTGAACGAGGATGGGAGATAAGTGTGAAGAGATGACCAGCGAAAGAGGTTGCTGTTATTTTGAATTTTGATGTGGGATAGATCGTTATGGAGTCTTCGATTTCCATGGGGAAAGGAGAAAGAGAAAAAAAATTAGTTCGTAATATTCAGAAAAAAAGCAAGACATACTGATGAAGTGAATCCTCAAATACCATTACATCTAATCCTTCCTTCCCAGCTGCTTCAACAGTCGTTTTCAACCGACTGTAGATGTATTTGTCTAACCCAGAGACCGTGAGGCATGGATAGCGAAGGCGTACAAGCAAGGTCATGGTTATGACCGCCATAATGACTCCAGCAGTGATAGTAGCAAAGCTCCCAGTTTGGATCTCCTGGCAAAGATGCATGGGGTCGGTGTCTTCGAAGGTAGGAGAGTTTGTGAGCATGTGCATCATGTACGAAGTGGGAGAGAGCTAGGGTAAGTAAGAGAGGGAACATAGGGCGTATATTTATATGATGCATCTACAGCTACTTGTATCCAACGACCTTGCCAACGCCCCAGAAGTCATCTCCAATTGATTGCCTCGCTTGCCATTCTCGCTTGTCATTGGTCAACCTCATAATCCGGTGTTGCGTTTATCCATCAACCTCATTTATCCATCAACCTCTTAAGACCTGTAGAGGTCTATCACCATTCTCGCTTGTTATTGGTCAACCTCATAATCCGGTGTCGCCTTTCATCTAAAAGTCAGTTAGTCATTCCCAAAAAGGGAGAGATCTCTATCTCGTTCAGGTCCATCAACCTCTTAAGACCTGTAGAGGTCCATCAACTTCTCAGTTTTTTAAACTTGGATACGCCTTTCATCTAAAAGTCAGTTAGTCATTCCCAAAAAGGGAGAGATCTCTATCTCGTTCAGGTCCATCAACCTCTTAAGACCTGTAGAGGTCCATCAACTTCTCAGTTTTTTAAACTTGGATATCGAAACCATTCTTCTCGAGTTTGTGTTGATCGGCGTGATCCTATGCTCTGATGTCAACTTCTCAAGACTGAAAAATCAGATATTGAAGCCGCCATATGATTCTTCAACTCGAGTTTGTATTTTGACAAGCGGGATCTCATGGTCGGATGTCGCGCCGCCATGCTCCGAGTTTGTGTTTTGACCGGCGCAGCCCATGATCTAATGTCAACATCTCAAAACTGACAATAAGATATCGAAGCCATTCTCCTCGAGTTTGTGCGTTTGCTGTTAGCCTATGTAAAGGCACTCTTCTAGCGATTGAGCGATATATATATTCCGCATTAGCAGTAGTAGAGTTGGGTTTGTTATTGGTCATTTCCAGAGCAAAATACAGAGTGATCTTGAAGGCCTCAATAACACATTTTGTGGACCAAGAGAGAACTTTGGCCTCCAAAAAATGCTTCATGCTAACATAATTCAAACTTCATAGTACGAGCCAATTATTTGTCTTTCTGCAAGAAATTCGCCCCGCAGCATGATCAGACGCGTCGACGCGCTGCTTGGAGGTGCGGAATAGGGGCGTGGGAATCTGACAGGAGTCAGCGAGAACGACAAAAAATGAGTTTGAAAAGTTCAAATTGCACAAAAACTTCTTGGTGTCGAAATGAGTGAAATCGTTACGACGAACTCGGAGAAAAAAGTCCTCGTCGCATCCTCCGTTCCTTCCTGCAGCTGCCACATTATGTGGGACACGGTGAAAGACAATCTGTACTTCTTTTTCGAGAAAGGCGCACAGATACAAATACGTTGTTACTATGTACAAGCTTCTAATCCGTTCCTCCCTCACTTCCTCCTAACAGTAGCACTAATCAACCCACTCGGTGCAGCCAAAGGAATAAACACCTCCGCCTCCTTCGGCGTCATATTATCCACCCCAATATACTTCATATCCACCGGCACATAATGTTTATTCGGTAACGAATAACTAACCTCTTGAACCCCTGCATTATCCGCTATAATCTTTTGCGCCATCTTATAAAGTGTCGCCTGCACACTTGCACTATCATCCTTGGCAAACGTCTCTAGAGTTACTTCTCTAGCTCGTTTAGGAACTTCTGTATCCCAAACCCCTCCAATCGGAAGCTCCGAGTCGGGTCCAGATTCAGGAATCGCAAATTCGAGCTTCTTCTCGTCTGTAGGAGGCGAAATGCTAAACGAGTTGAACGTATAGCTGAGATCGACAGAAGTAGAAAAGATCCGGTCGTCCACTTCGACGAGAGTGGTGTATTCGTCTCGGATAAAGTTGGTAAAGGCGGATCCGGTGGATTTGAGGATGAGGAGGTCTTTGAGACCAGAGGTGACTTTGGCGATGAGGGTATCCTTCCCTTTGGACGCATCGACTTCGACTTCGACAACCCTTTTCTCCTCTCCATCTCTCCAAAACGAATGCGGGTGTTCCTTCACCTGTTCCTTCCCGTCCTTCCCATCTCCATCAGAAACCGGAATCCTACTCCACCTCAACTGCTCAATCTCCACATACGCCTTATCTATATGCGCATATTTCGAAACAAGATGCGTCCCAAGATGAAGAGCAAACCGTTCGGGAATCAAGACATGAGGAGAAACCTTGGCTAGATAATACGTGATGTTTTTCATCGAATCTGTAGCGACGACGACAGAGTTGTCGGCTTGGGTGTAGGAAGTGGAGATGGAGCCTTCTAAGAGGACTTGGACGTTGTATTCGACGACGTGGTGCCATGCACCTTTGCGGACGACGCGGAGGAGGCGGATTTTGTCTTTGCCGTAGCGGGCGTGGGAGAGGTAGGAGAGGGTGGTTGGGTCTGAGGACATTGTGGTGGTGGTGGTGGTGGTGGTGGTGACGTTGGGCGAGGTTGGGAAGGTTTTGGAATTTGAAGAAGAGGGCGCGAGGGATAAGAGGGGATGAAAAAGGGTTAGGGTTAGCCGCGAGCTGTTTGCGTTCCATATGGGCAGCATGTTCTAGAATCCCCCTAGCCGCGTCCAGGGCTTTAGACAGGCCTTCTGCTTGATAACGATAACGGTAAGTACTGGCGAAGAATTGACTCTAGTGGCATTAGATTATGGTTAGCGGGAGCGGAGAGGTTCAAATCAACCTTGCCGAGTTATCTGGAAGACCTTGCAAGGGAAGCTTAAGGCTGCGACCGCGGCCGGCGACGCGTGTCGCAGACTCGGACTTCAAGCTTCAAGCTTATGCATGTAGTATCCAGTCAGTTGCAAGACGATAGATAGTGCCAGTAGTACTGATTCGGAAGAAGGCCAACGAACATGTACAAGTATAACTGTATGAATAGTAAGTACACCAGTAGAGTCAACGCTGTGGTTAAACGTTAAATGCTGAAGTCATCATTGAACTATATGCATGTAAGGCAACTCAAGTCAACAATCGGTCTCGGACTCAGTCAATAAAAAAGCTACAAAACAATATATGCATTGTTCGCATTGCAATTGCAAAGCAGGGAGATAAGCAAGACCAGGATAGTAGTATGATACAAAGTAGTTAACTAAGTAACCGTCGCAGCAGTAACAGGCCAGAGTCAGAGTAAGTCAGAGTAAGTCAGAGTAAAAAGAATAAGGGAAAAAGAGAAGAGTGAAGAATCAGAAGTTAAGGAGTTCGGAAGTTGGAGAATTCAGTAGAGAGAACAAGGAAACGTTAGGGTTAGGGTTACTATGATACAGTTGTGTTGTCAGATACGAGCCAGGAGATATAGAGATATAGAGATATAGACAATGGAGAAAGCAAGTCCGGGGTCCGATCAAGAACTGGAGCGGGAAGGTATTAGAAGAGTCTAGTAGTGTAAAGTGTATGGTTTTGATGTCGTGATTATGCGTATACGTTGTGAAAGACAGACAGAGAGTAAGGTGTTGTGTCGGTCATCGTCGTCGCTTAGACACGTCTTCTCCAGTTTCCAGAAGCCGAAGCCGAAGCCTTCTTCGTAGGCTGGGTCTGGGTCTGGGTCTTGGTAGCACCGGAAGCAGGACCCCTAGTAGCAGCCTTCGCACCACCCAACATAACCCCACCAGTCATAACCCCCGTCTGTCCACCTTGGTAGGTGTACTTGGTCACGTCGATTTTGGATTTGTTGATCATGACTGGAGAGGGGTTGGCCTTTAGTGCAGCTGGAGCTGCCGCTTTGGGTGACGCGGTGGTGGCGGCGGTGATAGGCGAGGCCCAGTCCCTACGTCTCTGAGTACGAGTACCAGAGACAGAGACAGAGGTAGGAACTTTGGCCTGGAGGAATGGAGTACCGAATGCATTGGAGCATGTCCTGACTTCAGGTTTAACGTCAACGGGAGAAGACGATACTGAAGACACGGACGAAACACCATCTGAGCGGGAAGAGAAAGTCGAAGACGTGGTAGACTCGGTGTCAGAGTCACCGTCAGCGTCAGACTCAGAGTCGGTGGAATAAGCGTCGTCAGAGGTCGTTGAGGAGGTAGGAGAGGAGGGCTCTGAAGCCATGGTACAAGCAAAGTTGGAGGGAGTGGAAGGTGTGATATGAAGGGTGGGTTTTGAGGCGGACTCTGCGGATGCAGATGGAGAGGGAGCTTGTGCTTGCTTCCTGGCTCTAGCAGAGTGGAGCATGGCTTGGAGTTTTGAGGTAGTCGTAGACGAAGGAGCAGCGGCGGAGGCTTTGGCGGCGGACTAGAAGAAGACGAAGAGGTATATGGGTTAGATATATTACTCGAAAGAAGAAGTAAGAGAAGAAAACAACTCACCTCATCCTCACTCCAAACCGTGATAGTTTCCCTCATATTAGGGACTCCGACACGAATACATCCCTTCATAACAAACACATACAGATCCTTTCCTCCACTCAATGCACCAACCCATGATTCCCAGCTCATACCGAGACTGAGACATGCGGCGTAGAGAGGTGGGATGGGGAGAGCGTGTGGGGATAGGTGGAGTGTGAAGGGAGCAAAGGCTCCTTCGTTGAGGTTGAAGAGAACTGCGAGGTTGGCTTGAAGAGCCAATTGGAGCTGGGCGACAGTGATAGCCGGGTGGGTGAAGATGAGAGGACGGGTGAGGAGGTTGATGAGTTGAGTAAGAGTAGTAGAAGACATGTTGGCTAAGGCTACAAAAGATAAAGTTGTCGTTGTCGTGATGGGTCTATGTATATCGCACTGCGAATAGTAGAGACGTAACTGTAACAAAAAGTCAATAAAAAATAATAATAATAATAAACGACTTTGACATACCAGAGAGGTTGAAGCGTAGAAGCGTAGAATGCGTTGGAAGTCGTAGAACAGAAAGCAGAAGCCAAGAGGCGATGGGGAAGTCTAGAAAATTGTCGACCATTTTATACGATTTGGCGTAAGCGGAGAACAATGGGGGACCGCGGTCACTTTGTTTGTACACTTTATTTGGTCCTTGTTCAATTAGATCTCTCCGCATATTTTGATTTCCGAACGCTTTGCTCTTCACCTCGGAACCCATCTCGTCTCGAAATATGCACATATAGACAAGGTGTTTGTGGAGATTGAGCGGTTGAGGTGGAGTAGGATTCCTATTGGTGATGGGAAGGATGATCATCAGGTTCAGGAACAGGACCACGCGCACTTTTTGGAGGGATGGAGAGGAGAAAAGGGTTCTCCAAGTCGAAGTCGATGCGTCCAAAGGGAAGGATACCCTTATCGTCAAAGTCACCGCTCGTCTCAAAGACCTCATCCTCAAATCCACCGGATCCGCCTTTGACAACTTTATCTGAGACGAATACACCACTCTCGTCGAAGTGAACGATCTGATCTTTTCTACCTCTGTCGATCTCAGCTATACGTTCAACTCGTTTGAGATTTCGCCTCCTAAAGATGAGAAAAAACTCGAATTTGTGATTCCCGGACCTGGACCCGACTCGGAGATTCCGAGTGGAGGGGTATGGGATACTGGAGTTCCTAAACAAGCTTGACAAGTAAACTAGAGACGTTTGAAAAGGATGATAGTGCAAGTGTGCAGGCGACGCTTTACAAGATGGCGCAAAAGATTATAGCGGATAATGCAGGGGTTCAAGAGGTTAGTTATTCGTTACCGAATAAACATTATGAAGTATATTGTGGTGGATAATATGACGCCGAAGGAGACGGAGGTGTTTGCTGAATTTGTTCCTCTGGCTGCACCGAGTGGGTTGATTTGTGCTACGCCTGTTAGGAGGATGTGGTGGAGGGAAGGATTAGAAGCTCGTACGTAACACGTATTTGTATCTTCACGCCTTTCTCAGATCAAGCTCAAGGATTGTACATATAGAATTAGATTCTCTTTAGTAACCACCGTACTTCAAGAAGGCGACGCGCGACCGTGACGCAGACTCGGAACTTCAAGCTTCAAGCTTCATGTATCCAGTCAGGACTCAGTACTTTGCAAGACGTAGTATAGTAGTGGTAGTAGTACTGACTCGGAAGAAGGCCAACGAACATGTACATTGTACAAGTATGCAGAACAGAATTAAACATCAGTGGTACTGACATTGGTACCCAGAGCATACTTAAAAGTATAAAGTATAAAGTATTCGTTATAACTTGTGGTGGTCGCCATTAAAGCTTGAAGCTCGAAGTTGCGTTGCAATTGTAGCCAAAAGCCCGGGAAGGTTCTTCATCGTTAGTTTCGTCCTTAGCGTTAGTTTAATCATTCTCAGTATCGGTATCGGTATTGGTATCGATATCAAAAGTCAGACTCAGTCAGCAGAGTCAACTCAACTATTGGCCAACGCCTTCAAGTTTGTCACTGTCAGACAGGAATTCGAATAAAAGGCTACAAAACAATAATATGTATTGTTTGCATCGCAATTGCATCGTAAAGCAAAGCAGGGAGATAAGCAATGAGGTAAACAAGACCAGGATAAGAGTAGTATGATACAAAGTAGTTAACCAAGTAACCAAGTAACCGTCGCAGCAGTAACAGGCCAGAGTCAGAGTAAAAAGAAAAGAGAACGAGTAAAGTTGAAGAGTTCAAAAGTTGAGGAGTTTAGTAGGGAGAACAAGGAAACGTTAGGGTTACTATGATACAGTTGTCAGAGGCGATACGAGCCTGGAGATGTAGAGATATAGACAATGGAGACAATGAAGAATAGAGGATAGAAATATAGAGAATAGACAGCAAGTCCAAGTCCGAGTCCAATCAAGAACCGGTGCGGGAAGGCATTAGTAGAGTCTAGTAGTGTAAAGTGTATGGTTTTGATGTCGTGATTATGCGTATACGTTGTGAAAGACAGAAAGATGTTGTGTTGTATTGTATGGATCGTCGTCCCCTAGACACGTCTTCTCCAGTTTCCCGAAGCTGAAGCCGAAGTCGAAGCCTTCTTCGTTTGCTGGGTCTTCGTAGCAGCGGAAGCAGGAGCAGCAGGCTTCGCACCACCCAACATCACTCCACCAGTCATAACCCCCGTCTGTCCACCTTGGTAGGTGTACTTGGTCACGTCGATTTTGGACTTGTTGATCATGACCGGAGAGGGCTTGGCCTTTAGTGCAGCTGGAGCTGCCGCTTTGGCTGACGCGTTGGCGGCGATAGGCGAGGCCCAGTCCCTACGTCTCTGGGTACGGGTGCCAAAGACAGAGACAGAGGTAGGAACTTTGGCCTGGAGGAATGGAGTACCGAATGCATTGGAGCATGCCTTGACTTCGGGTTTAACGTCAACGGGAGAAGACGACACTGAAGACACGGACGAAACACCATCTGAGCGGGAAGAGAAAGTCGAAGACGTGGTAGACTCGGTGTCAGAGTCACCGTCAGCGTCAGACTCAGAATCGGTGGAATAGGCGTCGTCAGAGGTCGTTGAGGAGGTAGGAGAGGAGGGCTCTAAAGCCATGGTACAGGCAAAGTTGGAGGGAGTGGAAGGTGTGATGTGAAGGGTGGGTTTTGAGGCGGACTCTGCAGATGCAGAGGGAGCTTGTGCTTGCTTCCTGGCTCTAGCAGAGTGGAGCATGGCTTGGAGTTTTGAGGTAGTCGTGGATGAAGGAGCAACGGCGGATGCTTTGGCTGCGGACTAGAAGAAGAAGAGGTATGTGTTAGATACATTACTCGAAAGAAGTAAGAAGAGAAGAAAACAACTCACAGCATCCTCACTCCAAACCGTGATAGTTTCCCTCATATTAGGGACTCCAACACGGATACATCCCTTCATAACAAACACATACAGATCCTTTCCTCCACTCAACGCACCAACCCATGATTCCCAGCTCATACCGAGACTGAGACATGCGGCGTAGAGAGGTGGGATGGGAAGAGCGTGTGGAGATAGGTGGAGAGTGAAGGGAGCAAAGGCTCCTTCGTTAAGGTTGAAGAGAACTGCGAGGTTGGCTTGAAGTGCCAATTGGAGCTGAGCGACAGTGATAGCCGGGTGGGTGAAGATGAGAGGACGAGTGAGGAGGTTGATGAGTTGAGTGAGGGTAGAAGACATGTTGGCTAAGGCTACAAAAGATAAAGTTGTCGTTGTCGTGATTGGTCTATGTATATCGCACTGCGAATAGTAGAGACGTAACTGCAACAAAAAAGTCAATAAAAATAATAATAATAATAAACGGCTTTGACATACCAGAGAGGTTAAAGCGTAGAAGCGTAGAATGCGTTGGAAGTCGTAGAACAGAAAGCAGAAGCCAAGAGGCGATGGGGAAGTCTAGAAAATTGTCAACCATTTTATACGATTTGGCGTAAGCGGAGAACAATGGCGAACTTGAAGGACCGCGGTCACTTTGTTTGGACACTTTGTTTGGTCCTTGTTCAGTTTTCGTACAACAATGTGCCTACTCTCAGTCTGGGCGCTCTTTCCCTTATTGTTCTTACAAACTGCGTGGTTGGCCTATTCAGTTGGCAAAGAACAAGGACAATAAGGATTTGGACTCGGTACATATATGACAGCGGGAGTACTTCAGTCAAGTCATTCGCGTGAATTCGCATTTTAATGGTTGGCTTCTTGCTGGTCTGAAGACTTGTTGCAAGTACAAGGTCCAGTCAAGATGTAACGAATACTTTACTTACGAGTCAAGTTACGACGACCTTCTCTGCGAGCTGTCACTACTCCGGATTCCGTGAACTTTACACGCGCTTTGGAAACAGTACAATATAAGAGGATAGTTCTATGCTGGCTCAAGTGGAGTCAGAGAGGAGCGGTCTGGAGGAGGTGGAGGGTTTATTACCTGGAGACTCGGGGAAGCATCGCCGACCGTGAAGTGCCCGACGTGGTTGGGCAGCACGTGATCTCGACAAGACGCGACGCGTCGCGTTCAAGCGGAATCGGACATCTGATAAAAGTAGTAATAGTCAAGGACACCGTTATACCTTGGAATCAAACTGTTAAGTACACGTCCTATTATAATACAGCTCCTGATCTTTTCTGGCCAAAAGTCAACTGCATCTGACCTCAGTACTGGTGCGGTATACCTGTCCTCGTATTCATACTGGTTCATCTGGAAGCCTGTATGGTCCCGGATGGGTACGGGTACAGCAGTAATACTGCCAGTTACATGGTCACATTTGGGTCATAGTGCTCCGGCTGGGGGTTGTGCTTGTCGCTATGATAGCTTTCTGAAAGCTTAAGGTTTTCACTTGCCTTTGTCGGTGAGTCACCGACATCTGAACAACAGTGCATCCCAAGTTCACAGGAACGATGAAAACCTGGTGAAAAGAGCTGAAAATTTAAAATTTAGAGAAAAGCCGTCGCCGTTGGTGCAGCGTGCTTGGCCGACCAGTATCATGATACCATACTAACCCGTACAGTGCTGAGCGCAGTCCCGTTTTTTTTTGTCCAAAACTTGCTCTACGGTTCCTGTATATAACTGTATGGGTCTTGGGTACTGGGACGGCGCGAAGTCCTAGAGTCTAGACTGCGCCAACTCCATCTCAAATCTAAACCTGCCAAGGGGGTAATATTGAATATATTGAATATATCTACCCCCTCGCCCCAGACAAATCCCAGTGAACCAATTCTACACAAAAGGCATGAAGGGGGGCTATGAGGTTCGGACTTGGTGTGGAGCCGGCTTAATTCGAGGTTGTCTGGTCTTCAACCAGGGATTCCTTGCTTTTGGTCAGACGTATGCGTGTGGATTCAGTTTTGGTATTTTTGTTTGTACAGTCTGAGGTTTTTGGGTTACGATCTCTTGGGGTAAATGGTCAAGTACGTATACCAAATATTAGTTTCGACAATGGATTTGTCGAGTGATCATCACAAGTTGAACGACAGCTACGGAGTCTTCATTAGAGGGTCTACCACTAGCTACATTTTAATTTCTCGCTGTCGTGTATTGCCCCTTGCTGGGAAATTGACAAAAAATCTCGGATCGCGACGAGAACTGCATGGGATAGTGGCAAAAGGGGATTAGAATTGCGATCTCTGAGGGGAACGTGGCGTGGCGGTCTCCTCTTACGATTCCGATCAGTATTTGTGCTTGATGGTAAACCACTTCGTTGTGACTGATCCTAGTTGTAGTATATAGCATTGAGTCCACCTATACCCACTGTACACTCTTCTAGGTGAGAATGAGAACAATTTTGAATGAAACTAGCAGCCTAAACGCTTAAGAGCCAATGTGTTGCGTCGCGACCGGTCTCTGGGACAAAAGATCGGCATAAAACATATTCTTAGTAGTCTCAATTGTTGCTAGAAGGTGCTTAATTCGCGTTGAATGAGGTCATGTAGAGCGTGGTATAGATGTACATGTACATAGTGGTCCTGCACATCTATGATAGAGAGTAGAGTCGCTTTGTCTAGTTAGAGTTGAGCGACGGTCGTTACACGAACGGATTTATTTTGCTTATTGGGGCAGAATTGTCTAGATGGTAATGAAGCTGGTACAGGTTCAATGCAGACAGCTTTTGAAAGATAGTGACAGAACATGCAGGCAAATACTCGCAGCGCGACGAATGGAGTCGGCGACAGTTATGGTTGTAGGTGAAGGAAAGGTGAAGGAAAGGTGGAGAGTAATGGAACCGTTCCCACTCGGAGCTGCCCGTCAAAATTCAAACTCCTGTCGGCCATGGCGGCATGGTGTCATTCGGTGGAACGCTCAAGATAAAGATAAGATTTTTGTTGGAGGGAGCGGATAGTACCTTAGAGAGGAGTCCTTGAAACCGATCAGCGATAGCCTGCAAGAACCACAGTGACGTTTTTCGTTGTTGACAATGGCTATTCCAAACAGTCTCAGAGATATGACTATATATGGCTGGTGGGAAAAGTCTGGAAATAACACGCCAAATCCTAAAGGCAGTGTTGTGGTTAAGCCTTAAGCCTTAATTAACTTAAGGCCTTAAATAATTAACAATTTAAGCCCTAAAATCATCAGATTTTCACCTTAAGGCTTAATTAAGACTTAGTTATTTGACTGTGACCCTGCATTTGGGGAGTCTGGGCTTCAAAATAATACCATATGTCTTATTACAGGTGCACACATGGTCAGATGAGAGGATGGAAGATCACATAGCTTTGGAGTACCAGGAGAAAGCTTTGATAGTGAAGAAGTGTAGACAATTTTTTGTTAGTCCACCCTTAACTTGCCCTTAACTTGCACTTAATTAAGAACCATTATTAACTATTTAAGCCCTAACTTGTCTGAGTGGTCTTAATTAAGGCCTTAACCACAACACTGCAGGCTAAAGGAGCGGTTCAGCAACTTGAATGAACCTCTGCGACATTCATTTTCGACATCGTGAATGTTGCATTGGCCCCTCCCTTCTATTCACCTATAACGTCTGTTCAACTTTTTGCATGCCAAGCCCATGCATTGAGACTTCTCGCTTAAACTGCACGCGCCTGCTAAACGCCGCTTCCATCTTTTTTTAAATATCGCCAGGTCTTTAACCAAATGTAAGTACTTGCGTTCATTTTGCGGCTTTCTTGCCGAGTGTTCGATTTTCGCAATACTTTCCCAATGCCTCTGAAGTGAAGTTTGGTTTTGAACGACTCTAGGAACGATTTTTCAATTAATATGTCTTGAACAGTATTCCAATGTAACTGCCTGCGGATTTCTATGTTCTTGGCAGGTTTTGGTTCTGAAGACAAAAGAAGCAAAAACATATCTCTATGCACTGGCAGCTGGTGCACATAAATGTCGAGACTCAGGTGAGAAATCGCACTACCTCTCTCCCTTCGTCTCCTCTCTGAGCTCAACAGCCAGTTCTATCTACTCAAATTCAACATGGCGTTTATCTATCCAGGTCATTGACTGTTGCTTCGATTTTACTCTTGACTCGCTGCTCACTTCCTTCTGTGCCTTCGCGTTCGCTTCTCGTTCTCTATGCCTCATCCTTGTGCCGTTGTTTACCGCACACTCCCTTCAATTTTTGAATTCATCCCATTTCCACTCACCACCATCCACAGACAACGTCAACCGCGCCAATCGCCTCCAAACCCTCGTCACCGGGATCGCCAACCTGCACAACATAATCACCAACATCGACACTGCTATCGATAATGTGAAAATTCAGGTTGAACAGCAGTTGAATATTTTTCTGAAGCAGCAGGGTGTGGATAATGCGGATAAGCTGGTGGCCAAATTGCCCTTGAGCGATGAGATTAGGCGGCAGTATCAGGAAGTGAGTGATCAGGTCGGCGACTTACCCGAATTGCTGATAAATGAGGTAATACTCTAGATGGTTGACTTCAACAAACAATTTGCAGATGTACGTACGATTCTGCCCTCTGTTCTACCTACCATGCTTACATTTCTCTCTCATACTTTATAGGATTTTTCCTCGGTCTTCCGCAAGTCTCGTTCTCGACTATCCGTATGGATTCCAAAAGTCTGAAACGAACCATTCTCTTTTACAGAGATTGCCTCCATTTGCGTAGGCTTCGCAGGGACTTATAAACTCGGTACGTATACGCCAACAGGCCGTCTGGCATGCCCAGTGTTCTATTTCCGAAAACTATTCATTGTTTCTTCAAACGGTATAGCTCTCAATCTCTCAATCACCCAATTCAGCAAACAGGTTGAAAGTATGCGGGTTATCAAGACTTATACCAGAGCGTACAAGACTATGCTCAATGGTAAGTAAGGATTTACTTACTTAGCTTTCGAGTATGCATATGCATTCGTTCTGATTTTATCTACTTATTACAGATTTTAAAGCTGGCCAAGCAGGTGAGCGTTGTCTCATCAAGAATTTACATCCTTTTACTGGGCTATCCACGCACTATGTTCACCATTCTCCTTTACTATGCAGCGATGGACAAAGCTGACGAAGGATTCCAGGCTTTGGTCGGTAAGTGACTATCATAATATCTCATGACTCGTTATTATCATGTCGGACTGATCGAATCATATCTTGGTCTACTATCCAATCATCTAATATCTACCTACAGAAGTCTTCGAGGAACTCAGCATCTTCAGGCGTGTCCTCGTTGTAATTAGAAGCTTTATGGAAGCCCTCGCCACTGTTGGATTGACAATCGATACTATTATGCTGATCGTTGCAGCTGCTAATGAGGCAGAGCAGTAAGTGGCATCTCGATGCACATTTTGATTTTGTCACAGGCTATTGGAATCAAGGATTTGAGGTTATGCATGAATCTGATTTTTTTAAATTTCTTTTTTTTTGGTACTAGGAAACCCAAACTCATCGACGCCATTCATCAATGCCAAGTTTGGCGACTTGCTGTCAACTATGTTCTTGTCCAAGCAGAAAACCTGCAAGCCAATTTTGCTACTCTCCAAAATTTCGCTTTGACTGCGAATCTCCATACGTCGACAGATCTGGCAAATGATCCGGCGTTCCAAGAGGTACATAAAGCTCAAATTTCTTCTTTTCACTGTGTCCTATCTATGCATGATGCGTGCTACATGCTAAACAAAACGTTCCGGTTCTGTTACACAGGAAGCCTACGTCTCCGCTACAATCCTCGCCAAAGACGACGCCGTCATCGATCTCGTTGATCTCGAAACAAAATTGGAAGCTGGTGATGGAAGTCACTACGCTGATGATGATTTATCCTTGGATGAAGTTGTCAAGGAGGCATCGACTATTGTGATTAAGGGCGTTATTCCTGATGGGACTTATACTATTGTGAGCGCTCAAGGAGACCTCGTGTGGGATTTGCTTGGGTTTGGTCAGACGCCTGGGACGAAGATTAGTGGTGAGTATTGTTTGATTTTGAGATTTGCAAGATCCCAAGATTATCACTCACCCGATTTTTCAGGCTACCATCCCAACGGCGGAAGCAACCAGAAGGTCTGTGTCTACTGTAGACACCTTTTGGTAAATTTGGCTCATGGTGATGTGTATTCGTTCCGCAGTGGACTCTCACCGCAACTGGGGGTGCAGTCTACACGATCCAGAGCAACGTCTCCTCCAACCCTGTGACTTACGTCTCTCATAAGCAAATTTCCGCATCTTCGGATTTGGTCATTCAAGCAGATACAAACGTAGACGAGTGGGTTATCGAGAGATTGGAACAGAATAAAATGGTTGGAGGGACTTGGTAGTAAGTCATTGTTTAGGCTCTAGTTTTTCCGGCGTTCCTACGGCGGGTGTTACTGGTGCGAAACTTACTTCCTTGGTCTCTATCAGTATTCGAAATATTATCGCAAGTTCAGATGACGATAAGGGCATCGCTGGGAAATACCTTGATATGAAAGGCGGAGCTAGCGCCGACGAGACTCCGGTACGTTCCATTTCTTTCCCATTTTCCTGCTTTTCGATTGCAAGTAGCTAACTCGACTCGTACTCAAACCAGATCATTTTTAATAAGCTGGACATTTTCGGCACACTCAAACAGCAATGGCGTTTCGATCCTCTCATTGCAAACGGCACGTACAAGATTGTCAACGTGCAGACGGGTACAGTGTGGGACTTGTTTGATCTTGGTGATTTTGCGGGGAATCCGATTCAGGGTAGGTAAACTGCATCTCGGGGCCCTGATGCTTTCCTTGCTGATACGGTATATCTACTATTTCGCTCACCAGGATTTCATGATAATGGGGGAGATAATCAGAAAGTGAGCGCGCCGTTATACACTGACACTGCCAGTGACACCACTTGCAAATATTCATTTCTTTCTAGTGGATCATTACGCAAACCGGTCCTGCTGTTTACTCCATCAAAAGCAAAGTCGGACCAGCGACAATATATGCCTCTCATGTGCAGACAACTCCTAGTACCACCATTCCATCCTCGGTTCTCCAGGCCAACACCGCTCAAGATACCTGGTTCATTGAACCTGGAACCGAAGCTGGGCAGTATTAGTGAGTTTTGTGCAGGATTATTTGCTCTGATCCATACTCCAATAATCGTGAACTCCAGCATCAGGACGACCTTGAACTCTACCAATGACCCGAGCGGAGTTTTTGCTGACAGGGTATTGGATTTGGCGAACGCTAGCTCTGCTGATAACAATCAGGTATGTAGTTCCTTGCGAGATATCACTGATCAACAAGCTGACTCGACGTTGCCACCAATATGTTGCAGATCATTCTCTGGACCGTCAATAAACCAGCCACCCCGAATCAGCAATGGAAATTTGTGCCAGCTTAATTCGAGGTTGTCTGGTCTTCAACCAGGGGTTCCTTGCTACTACGCACGCGTCTGCGTCTGGATTCAATTTTGGTATTTTCGTATGTAAAGTCTTGGGTTTTGGGTTACGATCTCTTGGTGTAAATAGTCATGTAAATATTAGTTTGAGAATGCACAGCGGGCTTCTCGCTGTCGGAAATCGTTCCGTGGGAATGGGGAATTGAGGAATAAGTATATCGGACTAAGATGAGAACTGCATGGCAAAAAGGGGATTAGAATTACTATCTCAGGGAGTGGCGGTCTCTTCAACCCACTCTTCCGAGTCTGCCCTAGCTTCACCGGAGGGAATCGGGACGATAATCTGAGCCTATCTTTTGCTTACTTAACGGAGACTCCTCTTGCATCCGAACCACCACCTCCGCAACCTTTCTGGTCTTATTCCCAAAATAACTGGACTGGAAAATATTCTGGCTATTTTTGGCCGCATTTTTACGCTCCGGAAAGCCCCAAAGTCCGACTAGCGTGTATCACTACTGCAAATCAACTCAGATCAAGTCGAAAATAGCAGCTGCTATACTACCTATACTACCTCGTACTTAGACTCACCGAGCCTACGCATCTCCTCATTTGGAACGCTCGAAGAATATGCCTGGAATTCTTGCATTCTGAAACGTCTTTTCCGAGGTCTTCGTATAGTCCATGTCGTATAAATACGCCTCTTTTTTCAGCTATTCCACTGCAGCTATGATCCAGCTATCTTCTCTTCTTTGCGCTATTGTTCTCGCTGGGATGGCTATGTCTGCACCTGCTTCCTCGATGCTTTCCATCGCCCTCGCTCCTTCTGGCACCCTTCAGCAACTTGCCTCTTCAACAGTGTCTGGAGTCGACGCTACTGCCACCGTTACTTTTGCCAGCACTGATCCTAACGACGAGCTGTGGGGTCCCGAAAGCGATCCCTCTGTTCCTACAGCTCAACGTGGCACGCTCGGTGCTCCGATCATTGGACCTACGAATCCAGAACTGGAGCTACAGAACGCAGATTTATTGGCTCCGCCAACTACAGACCATGGTGACGTGTAGGTTCTTTCTTCTCCGACTCATTTTGATTCCACAACTGAAGGATGCGAGCAGTCCAAACGCCAAATGGTCATTTTCTCTGAGCCATAACCGCTTGCAGACGGGAGGATGGGCTCGCCAAGAGAACAGTACGTTTCGCAGGTTCTTTGTTCTCGCATGACATTCATATGGTACATCTCTAAACAGTTAATCAACTGCCTATAGCAACTTGTAAGCCGTCTGTTTGTTAATTGAAAGTCAAAACATGATATTCTTGCCACCGTAGCCATGGCCGGTGTGAATTTCCGCTTGGAAGCTGGAGCTATCCGGTAAGAAAAGGTCGTTTTTCTCCCATAGTCGTTCTCAATGTGTTCCAGGGAATTACATTGGCACACGACTGCAGAGGTCTGCTTTTCCTTTGCCCGCTTTCTTCGTTCTACTGAATGATAATATATGGGTAGTGGGCCTATGTCCTCAAGGTAAGCACATATACTCAGGTCGCAAATCACCGCCTGATCATGCATATTTCAGGGTACAACACAAGTCACTGCGGTCGATGCCAACGGACGAAATTTTGTCGGTAATGCAGTAAGTCTTCCATATGCCACTGTCATGGAACGGCTTTTCACACTACGATAGGGTCCTGGGGATTTGTGGTACTTCCCTCCAGGCGTCGGTCATTCGCTTCAAGCCACGGCAGATGATCCTGATGGTTCTGAATTCCTACTTGTAAGCATAATATCAGACAGCTTAAAGACGAATAATTCTCTAACGGATTTCAGATTTTTCTCGACGGTTCATTCAACGAGGATGGAACTTTTCTCGTGAGTTGCTGGCTTCAACTCTATGAATAAGTGTGCTCACCTCGTTCACAGCTAACTGATTGGATGTCTCATGTCCCATTCGAAGGTAAACCATTGGTTGCATATGATTACTGAGCAAAGAGTTGATTCATACCATTTGCTAGCCATCTTGAAGAATTTTCAGTCAACGAATCCGGAAGCATTCTCTCATATTCCTGCTCAACAGCTGTACATTTTCCCTGGCAGTGAGTTTTGAAGGTATATCATGTCAGTGAAATTGTAAAGTCGTTCCGACAGATCCTCCCACCACCGATACTCCTCCAGAGGATCCACAAGGTCAAGTTCCCCAATCTTTTGTTTTCCCCTTATCGCAAGTCAACGCTACCGAGCTTTCTGGTGGATCCATCAAGATCGCCGACTCCACTGTCTTCCCAGTGTCAACCACTGTCAGCGTGGCTGAAGTTACTGTTAATCCTGGAGGAATGAGGTGAAGTCGCGTAATCTATTCATTATTTTCTCTGAAAATATTTATCGTTCGTGACCATCACATCCTAGAGAGCTTCATGTACAGTAATGTCTGGCACTCCTTACGAACGGGGACTGACCTGCTTCCTAGTGGCATCCGACCACGGACGAGTGGACCCTCTTCATGTATGTTATCTCCAATTTAACAATCTCCTTCGTCTACTAAGTTCTGACTTACCTCCTTGGCAGCGAGGGTGAAGGCCGTATGACATTATTCGCTGCTGAAAGTAACGCTGCAACGTTCGATTACCAGGCTGGGGATATCGGTCTGTAGTTCTACGCCGTTTACAAATGGGTTTTATCGCTGACTGAAAGCCACTGTACTTATAGGATTCGTCCCTGCCAATTATGGGCATTACGTGGAGAACACTGGCAACACGACTTTGCGCTATCTTGAGATCTTTAATGGCGGTAAGTATCTATTACGATGGTTCAATACTCACAAGCAAGTCTGATATGACTCTTAATTCCAGATCGAGTGCAAGATATCAGCCTGAGTCAGGTGAGGAGCGAAAAGCTCGAGATAGAAGAATCCGAAGTTCAAGGCTGATTGTTCTTTTTATAGTGGCTGGCGTTGACTCCCCCTGCCTTGGTGAAAGCGCATCTGGACCTAGACGACGATACTATCGCCAAGCTGCCCAAGGTCAAACCGATCGTGGTGGGACCCGTAGCACAATGATTGATATGCCGTCCGACTCGGAATTTCAGAGCTCAGAATAATATTTGGATTTCATCTTATATGCGGAGGTTGTTGGGTTATTAATAGAAGATAGCTAGGGACGATGGCTAATTCGAAAATTGCTTGACATCCTTCATATAACGATAATCATTTCAAGAAGCTAAAGGCGCAGCCTTGATGAAAGTTCCAAGTGAAAGCGCATCTGAATCGATTCCAACGCCAAGATCCAGGCTATGTCAAATCAATCGTTCTCGGATAGGCCCGCCGTTAGTTGGGTGATTGTTGAGCTCCTCTCCTCGACGCACAGCGCTTTCGCCTCTTCTTGATAGCCATAATTCGAGGCGCGCGCTACTACTGATGTATACCGAGAGATTTTGACAACTTTATGTGATACATTTGATCGGTGAGTGCTTTGTCCCGATGCCCGCCCTGGGCGCCTCCCCAATGCGGTACTGATATAAATCGATTTACCCGGTCCCCCATTGATGCCATTTGTTGCCAAAGACACCGGTATGAAGTCAATTCCATCGCCACGACCACAGTAGAGCTCGCTAGACCATAGAAAAGACGCAGGATGAGTCTTTCTTCGACGTTAGCCTGATTGAGCTTGAGGCCGAATAACACAGCTTGACCACAGCAGGATAACGTCTGTCATTCGGCGTCACGTCTTGGAGCGAACCGCGTAGTGATACTGGAAGGCTACATTAATTTCACTCGCAGAGGCTACGCAGAAGTACATATCAGGTAGATTGAAAGTGCAGCTCCTAGAGTAGTAATACAGTCCTGCTGAAAGAATTACAGACTAGACGCTGTCAGGGTATGTCATAGGCAAGCGTGTACAATCCAGTCCAAAAGACCTAGAATACTGTAGAATATATACCTGAGAGCAATGAAATGTATGTATGTCAAGTCAAGTGTCCTTTACACTGAACTTGACGACCTCCGTATTCGGGTCTACTGATAGGCCGTAGAATATATTATTCCCCCTAAGCAAATCGAGGCGCCTACGACCGTTATTTCGTTCCTTCTCTGCCAGTCCGACGTTATGTTCCATGATCTTATCACAGCGTTTCTTGAATGCACTATCAACGTCATCTCTTATGCCAGGAAACCTTGAAAGATCAGTAGAGGCATGATATTCCTCCTCGGTCATCCGAGCATGCAGTGCGTCATACAGACCACAAAGCATATCATAGACAGTGACATGAGGACCTGTCTTCGGTGTGATTTCAATGACCCAAGGCAGCCATCGGGACCACAGCTCGACATAGCCTGTAGGTGGTATTGTGGCGTCCTCGCCTTGGATGGAAGAGAAGTAATCAGAAGAAATAAGGGACGGGTTGGTTCGGGGATCGACTGATAGGTCGATCTTTAAGGTGTCCTTGGAGTTGAGACGGAGAGCATCGTGAAAACCCTTGACCAGTATCACTTCAAGAGGACTCGAGACTGAAGACTGGGGTAAGGATGAGTGAGGTGAAGGAGGAGTTGCAGGACCCGGTGATCTCGAAGACGTCGAGGATGTGGGTGAATAGAGATACACCTGGTCTGCTGAAGGATTTGCGAAGCGTACGCGATGCCCCATCTGATTCGAGGTCTGTTTTGAAGCATTAAAGCGTGAGTACGTCAAACATGCGACGGAAAGAAACGCTTACGATGTCTGGCAAAGAGGATGTGGTCGGGAAGCAGGAGATCAAAAGGCGGCGGGTGGTTGGATTGCAGCGTACAAGGAAAAACGTGTTTATAAGACTGAAAACATAGGAGCATGAATGCTCGAAAGCACAAAGCGCAATCTAATGATATGTGCTGGATTGACTCATATCAACAGCTTTTCTTCCGCAGATATCCATATTGAGCATCGATTGTATACAGTTCTGACGGAGCTACGGGCTATGCGGCGCCAATCAGCTAGCGAATTTGGACACCTTCCAGCATATTCTGTCACAGTAACGCTTGTCTTCTAGAAACTCAACACCTCCAAGTGAGCCACTGGCGCAGACGACGTCCAGAGCTATTTTGATTTAGCCTTTTAACGCTGAAAATCCCATTTGAACTCCCTTCAACAGCAATGTGTGACATCGTCGGCTGCCTGCATCAATCAAATCAGCTCGTTTCAGCACTTTTCTCTCCTTAGTCGAGAAACCAATCATATGGGAACTATTCATGATTCCCAGAGACTCTTTGAGCATGTGGATATCAAGCAGTCCATTGCGATTTTCATCAATAAGTGCATAGCATGAGTGTCGGTACCACTGCATCACATGACGTCAAATCAATTTGAGAGCGCGGGCGTCGATCCGCGTCGGGGTGATCGGCGAGGTTACGTCGGGATTAAAAAGCTGTAAATAGGGGCGCCATGCGCAGTCCGACGGCTCAGCGTTTAAAGAAGAAATCCACTGTGTTCGACACCTATTCTTACATGGTCAGATAACGCTATACAATTTAGGTCTAGCTCGTAACTGTGGCTTCAATTGCGGAGAGCCTCCAGGATAGCTTTTCCAACACCTGCAGCAGATGCAGGGTTTTGCCCCGTAATGAGCTTGCCGTCGACTACGACATATGCCTGTAATCAAGGAGCGAGATCAATGATCAAGACACTGTCGAGTCTCAAGATAGCGATGACTTACCTCAAAAGGTTCTGCAGCCTTTTCGTAAGTCCCTAGAGCTCTGAGCTTATCTTCAACTAGGAACGGGATGTTCTGGAAGTACACAGTCAGGCAGATGCTCGTTGCATACATGAAGCTTGTCAAGGATTCGCTTACAGCAACTGCATCCAATATCTCATCCTCACGGTTAGATATCCCAGTAGCTTTCTTTCCCGCGAATATAGATTTCCCATCTTTATCGACCACGTTGACGAGTGCTCTGCATGACGTTAAAACGCTAACTGCGATAATCAAGCCAGCCCAGGACTCACCCAGGGCCATGACACACAGCAGATGTGATCTTTCCTGCCTGCCAGAACTGCCATTGAAATGACGTTTTGTGAGCGCTTTCGAACCATGACACAATAAGTCTTTACCTCCGTAGCAAGTTTGATATTGACAGGATCCGCAGGTAAATCGATAACAGGTCCTTGTCCCCCGACGTAGAAGATTGCGTCGTAGTCCTCTACTTTGACATCTGAAAGTTTCTTGGCATTGGACAGTTTGGATTTAGCGGTTTCGTCGTTGAGGAATTGAACGGATTCCTTGTCCTCGGCGAACGCCTGGTGGTAAGTAAAGACAGTTGAGTCAATTGTTGTGCTATGGATGCCATATCAGTTCGTGGAGCTCGGCTCACCTTCACACTGGAAGGGTCTAAAGGAGGGTTAGCACCTTTGGGAGAGGCGAAGTCGATACTGGCGATATCCTTCAGAACGTAGTAAGGATGTGCTGCTTCTGGAAGGAACCAGCCCTACAAACAATAGTCGCTGTATTAGTACCTACCAGGATCTGACAAAGACGTACTAGCCACGCACCGTAGGACCGTCCTTGAGGTTTTTATCTGCAGAGGTGAACACGAAGAGAACAGAAGGCATCAGGTAAGTAGGAAGAGGGCTCGAGTTAGGAAGAAAAATGTTGAGTGAGATAGACTGCTTCAGCTTTTATAGCTGATTTCCATTACTCGTTCTGGGGTTGGTACATGTCCTACCCGCATCAACACGCTATCGACACGCTTGGAGAATCAGATAACAGCGGCGTTAGTGATTACTGAGTTCAGGTGGACGCTTTGAATGATCTCTGCCAGAACTCAGTAATCTTCTCATGAACGGGGATATTACCGATTCCCGATGAAGCAGAACTTGAAACTATGTTACTTATTGTACCCAGTGAGAAGATCGACAAGAGACGCAGACGTAGAGATGGGCGGCGCTTTGTCACCGTCCTGCAGATCGACCAATGACCGATCGTGATTACGCAGGCAACTTCGAGGAAGCTTAGAAAGCTCAAGAAAACTTGAGAGGAAGCGACAGAGAGAGCTTTCGTTCCATAGAAAGTGGGCAGTAGATGGCAAAATGTTGGGATTAGAATATAGCTGAGACTCCGGAAGGAGTCCGAAGATAGGCGCCAAGTGTTGATGTAAAGGTTTTGTCACCAACCCCTCAGAGGGACAACAGAGGGACCAGGGTTCATCCTCTAAGGCGAATAGATGATATTGTTCAAGTACATACATTTCAATTCTTCTTTCACTCCTCCATTCCTTCAAGTTCCTGGACGCAGATCCTTACTTCTTCAAAGCCTCCAAGATAGCTTTGCCAACGCCAGCGGCGGACGCGGGGTTTTGACCAGTGATCAAATTGCCATCGACGATGACGTAGGGCTGGAAGAAAATTAGCAATTGTCAGGCACGTTCGCAATAAGGAACCTCTACTCACTCCCCAAGGCTCCTTAGCTTTCTCATAGGTTCCTACAGCCTTAATCTTATCTTCGAGTAAGAAGGGGATGGTCTAGACAAGTCTCAGATCAATAAAGAACGGCCTGGGAAAACTGAAGACAACGCACATCCACAGCTCCGACTTGCTCTTCCTCGACATTCGAGAACCCGGTAGCCTTCTTTCCGGCAAAGATAGACTTGCCGTCTTTGTCGAGGACATTGACGAGAGCTCTGTTAACGAAAGGTCAACTTGATCAAGGCTTCGACTGAAACTTCAGACAACGCACGCTGGTCCATGGCAAACTGCTGCTGTAGTCTTTCCGGACTGGTAGAACTGAAAGAAACCCAGTCACTGAGTTAGTCTAACTATTTGGCCGGGTCAATAATAACTCTCCGTACCTGGGTAGCAAGCTTGATGTTGATAGGATCAACAGCCAAATCGATCACGGGTCCATGTCCTCCAACGTAGAATACCGCATCGTAGTCTTCCGACTTGACATCTGAGAGCTTCTTCGCGTTGGCAAGCTTGGACTTGACAGTTTCGTCGTTCAGGAATTGGGTCGACTCCTTGTCTTCGGCGAACATCTGTGATTCCCGTTGAGTATGTGTTCTAGAACGGCTTCTCGGTGTGGAAACAAGTTGATTTACCTTGACACTAGTGGGGTCAATTGGAGGATTGGGACCTTGAGGAGCAGCAAACTCGATGCTAGCAGAGTCTTTCAACACGTAGTAAGGATGTGCTGCCTCTGGGAGATACCAGCCCTGTTGTAGTACCCAGCACGTCAGTTTAGTGACAAGTCTTCTTCAGGAAAGCTTTCAAAACGCACGGTAGGCCCATCCTTCAAGTTTTTGTTAGCAGAGGTGAATACAAAGAGAACAGAAGGCATGTTGTAGTGGGAGAGTTGGAAAGACTTGAAGAGCGGGAAAAGATTTTTTATGGATTGTCGTACGAGTGACATCACCGGTGGCTGTACAACCTTATAAATGAGGCGGAAAGGATATTCGTTCTGCCGGTAAGTAAGAATCACGCTCTGGAGTATTCTTGAGAGTCCACTTTCCGAATCAGGACTTGCTTTCTGGTGCCCTGAGATTGGTTGATAATTATCGGCAAAGTCAAGGTGGAGGAGGTTTAATCGCTCAGTGAAAATCGACGCTGACTATTTCCGGCAAATCCGCAGAAATCTGCCGAGTATATCCGATCATTTCCGGAAATTCTGCCGTGCCCGGATTGGATCAGACTTTTTTTTGGTGACACTTGGTGTTCTTCCTTGACATTTCATTGACATCGTTTTTTCCTTCTCAGTTTACTTATTAATTCACACGTCTCATGCGCCCATGGTCTCTCCACTTCCATCTCTCCTTTACTCACTCCTAGCTTTCGGTCTCAGCAGACCCTTACGCGCGTTTTCGGAATAGTAAGGTGGATCTATGCGCTTTGGTGAGCCACCTGTTACATATGCACATTGTCCTCCACTAATTCTTTTAGATTACATAGTCATTCGCTGGATGGTGGTGGTGGTGCTACCTGCCCATGATCTCCTCAGCGTCTGGGTATGTCTTTTTGTGATCCATGTATGACAGGTCGTTTTTGCGATTCGTAGGGTCATATTAGCTCGAGTGGTTGGACTTAGAATCAGGCGAGGGTTCAGAGGAGTGGAAGAAATCACAATGAGGTTGGGCTCTGCAGAATTACTCGGAAAACATGTAGTATTATAGCGTAGTAGAAATAAGATACATTCTGAGTATATCCGAATAGCTCTGGAATCATCTGAAAACCGAGGAAAATTGAGCAAGAGGGTCGTTCCTTTGACTCGGATTTGACCAGAAATAGTCAGAACGAAATCCGGTATACACCAATGCTCCGACATTTTCTGAGGGAAAGGCTTCGGGCTCGGATTCCCTCGGATTTCCAGATATCTTCGGCGTCGATTTTCAATCACTTACAGCGAGTCCGCTCAATTAAAACTTCAAGGCAACCTCTTTCTAGATCGCCGTCGCTACGCCGAATACAAAGCACAAAAGCAACCTGTTTCATCCCGAGCCCGAGCCCAACTCCGAGGACGTCCGGACTCCGTGCTCAAGCACAACAGGAAAAGCCGAGCAGTGGAATGACTCAAATGACTCACCTTCCATACCAAACATTCCACGGATACGTTAGAGATCAAACTGATCAAGGTGCTTTACAGGGGCTTTACATACGCTTCATTGAATTTTGATCACATCATTGTGGGTGTAGCTTCACAGCTTTTCGTGGGTTCAATTATGGGTACTTTGCGTCTTTCGCTGGGCGTCCTTGTCTTTGTTGCCCTTCTGCTTTTCGTCCCTCCCTTCCCTTGGCTTCCCTTGTTCTCTAAGAGCGGTGCTCTCGTCTCTTTGTCTACCAAAACTAAGCATCTACACATCTATCCACACATCGCTTGCTACTACGCCACCACTCTCCCTTTCGGCTCAGGCTCGCAGATTCATCTTCTCACGACACCTTAACGAAGCCTCCCTTATCCACCACCAGACCCTCATTTTCCTTGCAGACAGACATATAATCCAGCAGATCTAGAACTGGGTTATATGCCTGCCTGCAGACGACACTTTCGACATTGCATTGATCTTCCACGGAGCCTGGCGAGAATCAACCAACCCCTCATCCTTACATGTATGGTATGCAGCAGCACCCTCAGTATCATGCTAGTGGCATGTATACGTACCATCCTTCAGCTGCTGACGATAGAAACGATTTCGCCAACCATCGTCACGGTTACGACTCGGACTCCTCATCACCAATCCAAACTCTCAGAAGAGTCGTTCACCAATGGCTCAAGAATTTCATCGTCGAACCCCGTACATCCTCACATCTGCTACGACTCGGAACGTCGACGATGCCACTTCGAGTGCCATATCAATATTATGACCATAATCACACTGGTCCTACCCAAGAACAACTCCAGATCCTCGGTCTCCCACCTGAATTTCCATTTTTACTTGGGAATGGAATCATGCAGTTATTTGACTGGGTCCAGCCTACAATTCAAGATTATACATCTCAGATAAATCATCGAGTTGTTGTTCGTTTCAGATATCATGGATTTGAACGAGTTGGGGATTGGAGCGGGTTGAGATGGTCGGTGACTTCTGGTGTGTGTTGATCCTTCTGCCAACGAGTGCTGGTAGTATTCAAGCTGGATGAAGGACTGATTTAATTCGACTTGGTCGCTTTCTTGAATGAAGGCGATGTTACTTTAGGAGAAGTGGTCTTGTCTGAACGAACGTATCGCTATCATAGGGAGAAGATAACTGGAGTTTTGATTTTGTTGGCGATGATAGCGTCGGTTGTGAATGATGGGAGGACGGAGTTCACAATGTGAATTCAATGGCCAACTGTTATTCAAGGAGCTCGGACTATCTTCACGAGGAGAATGTGGGACAGCGCTTGGGGGCGGCAAAGGAACAAGGCCCAAAGGGGAAGCGTTGATTATGTCGGCGACTGCCAGTCAATCAGGAAATGGAGGAATATACTGTCCACTTCAGCAAGGTCGGCGTTGTAAGAACGAGGCCCTGATAATTGTCTCTGGATTCACAAAGACAGATCAAGTCACGCTGGATGGTAGGAATGGTACATAAATCCACATTGATTCTACAAACTACTTTCTAGTTCTGTCTTCTCAGCGATTGGGAAGAAACGTGAACTAGTGTTCTAACGCGAATTCTTTCATCGCCTGCTTCATTTTCATTGGGATTTTACTGGAAATTTGGTATGAGGGTTAATACCATACATTATCGTTGACAGTTCATACGTTGTACATAGTGTATCATTCATTTATTTTGTTACGAAACGTCACATTTTCCTCGCACATTCACCTATATAACTAATTGTATCAATAGAAATAAGCTGACCTTAAGTCATGGAACCGGAATATTATGATTCTTCGAATTGAATGGTATAAGGCAAGTATAAGGTCAGTCAGAATGTTAGAAAGGGACGTGGATAGGGGGGGGGGGCGAAGCTAATCACGTGCCTCATTTAGGGCTGGTTCGCCGTTGACATCGTTGCGTTTAACATTGGTTTAACGGTTCCGATTTTTGGCACATACGACATGAGAAGCATTCCCAGGCCGTCTACGCCAAATTACTGGACGAATTGATGTAGTGTATGTTAGAATTCCCGATACTTTAGTATAAAGGGAGTGTATGGAGGTCATATAAATCCGTGAAGAGCTTATATAAGTCATTTGCTAAGCAGCTTTTCGGCCGAGCAGCCTGTCTCGGTTCACGTGCCGTGCCAAACACACGCGTCGCGACTGTTGTTCATTATTTGTCGAACGTTTTGAGGTTCAACGAACAGTTCGGCTATAAAAGAGCGTTGACTGTGTACTCCGCCTCAGGGGCTGCCACCCATCGGTCAAGTGCAAAATCCGCGTTGTGTTTTTCAGACGTATTTAGGGGTATACTCTGCTGCAGCAAATGTTCTTCCATAGCTATGGTGCCTGTGGGGGGCTATAGAGCTCTGCGGGTCATTATATGCCCATGAGCGATCATTCCCAACCCCAAAAAGTACACTACACGCTGTTGTTGCCCCTAGCACCCTAACTTTATCCTCTCTAGGAACCCATATGTTGCTCTTGCACCTTCTACCTTCATCTTGATCAATTTGGTCTACCGGGTTCGCACTTTTTTTTGGAAGGCTTTGGCGCTGCTCGTGTGGCATCACCGCCAACTGCAAACCCGAATCCTCATGCACCAAAGGAGGTCTATTCGCAGCCAGAGAGACCCCTTGCTATACATAAGCGTAAGTCTGTCCAGTCTAGGTTACAGTTGCGGCGTGATTGACTTCACCAACCTAGTATTATCCAAGGATAGGGCGTACGCGTATATGACGCGCCTTCATAATGGGTCGTTCGTTCGAGTTGTAGTGGCTGACTGACGTTACAAGCATTGTTGTTGTGAACATATTTCCTGTAAACGTTTTAAGTAGACATTATCGATATCTAACGTTTTGTAGCGCGTACGGTCCTTGAATTGGTCACTTTACTGAATGGATTCTGTGTATCGATCGTTTAATTGCAAGCCGTTGAAGATCAATTGTACTGTTTTCCATCCAACTGCCACTGTCTGCTGCACTTATAAATCCTCCGTGTCAGCTTCTCAATGTTGCGACTGACTGTGGTTCTCAATGGTCGAAAATTCTGCAACGGTAACAGACGTCCGATATTGCGCTGCGTTCCGACTGGCTACAGGCACGTGGTGCAGGCACTCCATAGAGTCTACCTCAGTCAGTGCACCCCTAATGTTTTTGTCTTGGAGTTATCACTTTGATTTTTCCAGTCTACAGCAGTATCGGGTTTGGCGGCCCTCCAGCGCTGCGCTATGCTAAATTCGAACTAAGGTAGGCGACACCAGGAATGCACATGTTCATGTCAGCATGTTCAGCGCCAACAATGAGCTCGTATCCTCTTCCTCACATCATCATATATACCAATTTTGATTCCGGAGAGGTGTTTGGGATGATCCTTGGACAGTTCCCCGCAATCAGAAATTTAATATCCCCTCTCAATACCAAGTTAATATCCCAAAAATATGTTTGTGTCTAAAAAGCTTCCAAATGCTTTTTCGGAGCTCCTGGCAAGTTTTAGTTTTTTTGGACCTCTGCTTTTGGCGCATTACATAATACAGATAAGATAGGTGATATACCATATATAGTAATAATATTATGTAATCACGGCACCTCGTGAGGCACTCAACCCAGACCTGCCCTACCCTGCCCTACCCCTTGAGAATGTACGTTTTCTAGCATCCGACTGAGCCATTTACGGGCTGTATTCGTCATAGCACTCATATACTGGGAGAAATATGGCTCCAGGACCGGCCCACTCCTCCAGACCCAAAAAATTTTCGAGTCTCCACGAAAACCCTTCCTATGGCGGCTTACTAAGTGCTTATATAATCATGTACGTTCCTAGTGTCGCCTACCTTAATATTTCTTTCTGTCGGATCACACCAGGACAAAGCTAGAAACACAGACCCACGGATCACTCCGGTCCAAACCCGTTTATCAGATGGATAGACAGGACCGTTTAAGCATAACCACAAGCAGAAGTCGAGTGTAATAAACTCAACCTCATTTCATTCCGCCTCGTAATCTAGGTCTGTAAGTACGAGTAAAAGTGAAGTATAAAGCTAGTGGCTCAAGTGCTCACCTCTGTTCTTAAGTGGATTAGAAGTCTATATAGTGTCCTATACGTGTTCTATGAGAGAGAGATGAAAAACAAAGAAATAAGTAGCCGTGAAGTAACTGTGATGCGTCAGCCCCTATTCACGGTATAGTCTTATCACATTCTGACATTGTAAAGTCCTAGACGAGAGCGGGAAAGTGACCTACAAGAACGGGATATTGGTCTACGATGACGAAAAATTGCAAGCTTGGAGACAGTCAAATGTCAAAAAACGGAAGAAGCACCTTCAGGCAGGTTAGCGCCCAAGCTTGATAGGCTTACGCTTGTGTAGTGATGGAGGTGGGGACGTCCCAGACGAATTGCGTAAAGGTGCCGCCGGAGGAGGGGATACAAATTTGAGATCTCCTAACGACTTCTCGGTCGCTACTGAGATGTACGATACACATGGCAATCAATTACAAACTAGGCTACAAACATTGTAAACAGACTACTACACAATATAACACATCTGCGCTAATGCTATTTCGAGCCGTAATTTACGCGCAGAAAAAATATGAAAAAGAGCATGAAAATTAATACATCACCAAAAAGTCCTCAACAATACTATTCCATACCAAGAAGCTGGCCACCATAGCGTATTTTGAGGATTCCACCCAGCTCACAGCACCTACAGACTTAAAATTTGCGACTATAGGTAGTATAGGTTCTCATCTAAAAGATATGTGTGCCCCAGATTTTTAAGTGTGGTGATGCGAGCTCAGCGAATATTTTGCGGAGACAGGTCCCAAATCAGCGAAAACCAGGAAGCTGGCCATGCGTGAGAAAATTTGTAAGCAGCTGGGCCGCGTCACCTACCTGGTCTTCGTTTGCCGTGTATTCGTGCTAGTGTCCTCCTCGTACTACAACAGGTGGTCGGAGCTGAGGTCTGAAGGTATTTCCATCCATCCTGAATTCTCAGAAATGCTAGAATTGATAATCACCTCAGATATTTCCCGGGATTGGCCAAAGCATGCACACCACTATCTACAGCACCTAGTATTATGACACGCAGCCGTTCCAGCCGTTCCAGCCCTCAAATCTTTTCAGCCTTGACGAGGTGGGGATCTGCTTGAATAAAAACCGAATGGGATGTCGGGGAAAGGAGATCTTAGTGTTATGAGCGGTGAGAGGTATGTTATTAGCACATCATCTCCTTCTGTGCGTTGTACTGACTTACATCCCGTTTGAGACTCAGGTCTGGTAAACCTGTCGACCCTGTCATCTCTACCGAGTCACCAAATGGCGATATGAACGAACTGGCTACGAAATAGTTCATCTGTATTCATATATCTGTACAGTCAATGCAATTGTTACACCAAATCTTTTGGTTTCTTTACTCCGTGCTTCTTCAGATACTCGTCCAGCGCTATGCATTTGTCAATGCTCTGCAAGTCCTGCCATGTCACATCACCATCAACCCAGGAAACTTCAAACATAAGCTTGCCCCATGACCTTTGGTGCTGAAGAATGCAGTTTATGATGCACTCCTCTGACGAATTACTGTCAGTTTCGCTATCACTGCCACCTTCATCTACCTCTTCGACGGGACTCTCTTCGCCTTCAAGAACCTCTTCAGCCGAATTGATGTCACTGGCCGATTCTCGTCGACTTGCAGGAATTTCGTCTTCGCTCTCTACTATGGATGCGGGATCTTCAGTTGCATTGGTGTCATTTTGTTTTTGAACAGGTTTGGGTCTGGGTCTTGGCCTTGGCCTTTGGTGTGCTGGGGCAATAACCGGGATTCCGGAGTCATCATCTTGAGAACTTGATGATGTGTCACTGGCTGCTCCCCAATCAAACTCTTCTCCATCATCCAAGATACTAACCACTTGGGTAGCCCCTCTTCCTCTCCCTCGCCCTCGCCTTGTCCCTGTCCCTGTCCCCGGCCTCTTGTTCCTCTACCTCTAGCCCCACCTCTTGCTCCACCCCTCCCACGCCGTCGACCCACACTGATCTGAGCAGCTGCACCTTCCTTTTCAAGTCATTTGCCTTCCTTTATCTTCTCCTTTTCCACTCTTTTCCTTTCTTTTTCCTCTGCCACTTGTCTCTGCTTCTCTGCCCGTTCACATGCTTTCTGTTCCTGAGCTGCCTTCTTCTCAGCATCTTTTGCAGCCTTGTCCAGTCCCTTTTCGTGAGCTTTGATGGCTGCCTTGATTTTCTTGAACTTTGGCTGCAATTCCTTAAACACATCCTTCATTTTTGCCCCCCATGTGCTCCGAGCCAGAGCATCCAGCATCTCTATTGACGTCATCAACTGAGCTCCTTCAAAATAGACCGTCTTCTTCTTTGTGGTCCGATCAAATGCTCGTTTCCGAAGATCCGCATTCTCGACTTCCATCAGCTTCATATGCACATACATCTCTGACATACCCTCAACACACTTCTCGACAAGGACCCGAAGCTCTTCATTTTCGAGTATCACATTTGCGCGCGTGGCATTTTTTCGTCGTTTCTTCGGCAACTCCACACTGAGTCCGGTCACTGAGGGTTCAACAGGATGGTCATCTGAAGATGGTGTCTGACTTGAGTCAATGACAGGTGTCAAGAAAGAGGGAAAGCGCGGAGGGATTGGAAGAGCTGCTTTAGTGGTGGTGTTTTTGGATGGCTCCATCATATCAGGGGTGATGACGTTACGGTTCAGTGGATGGATACCACACGCTGCAAATGCAGAGATAACGTTGGGTGGAGTGATCGAACTTCCGCGAGCTGCAGCATAGTAGAAAAGTACATTGTATTTGTCAATATCGACAGCCCGATGTGCTAGAATGGTCATCAGTATCACATATGGAAATGAAAACAGAATAAGGCATACCCAGCTTCGTGACTAATGATTTCCACTTCTTTGCCACTGGGCCGAAAACTCCAACATTGCAGGGCTGCAAGGCATGGGTAGTATGAGGTGGCAAACAAATCACGAGAATCCGATGCTCTTCTGCAAAATTGCAGAACCGAAATGTACAGTGGGAATTGTGACCGTCAAGGATGAGAAGCCGCCATTTGATTTGATCTTCAAGACTGGGATCAGGTCTTGTGTTGGGCTCAAAATCTTTTTCAAGCCACATTGCACCGAGTTGTTGATCAGTCCAGCCATTCGGAGAGGTAGAGATGCTAAACAAGAGGTAGGCTTTAGAGTGCTGAAACGTACACAAGAAACTTGGGATACTCACCTGGCGCCATCTGGATTGTTCTCTCCCCATCCCAGATCTCTTTTCACAGCCTCAAAGATGAAAGAAGGATATAGACATTTGCCACTAGCATTGACAGCCTCGATGATGGTAATCAAGTCGCGATTCCCGCTATGGACAGAGTACACAGACTTTTGGTCTCGGTCAACCAAAGCCTTGATCCTTGCTCCGACACCCAATTGAATCCCCTTTTCATCCATGTTCCATATATCCTGAGGCTCGATATGATATTCCACAATGACCGACTCTAGCAGATCGAAGTATTCATTGACCAATTTGGCGTTGAGTGCCTTCGCTCTGCATGCTTCCAGGGATGTTGTAAGCTTGAGTTTGAGGTTGGGACAGCGGTCAACGAAACGCCTCGGCCACGTCGTTCTGAGTTCTCGACCACAGATATACGCAGCATAAGTACCCAACAGAGAAAGTGTCAGAGGAACGCCTCGTCGAGCTCTGACACTTGCCCATTCTTCCACTACTTTCTCCTGCGCATTTGACAGATTCTGCTGATGTTCATGGGCTTCTCTATGGGTGGGCACTCCTTTTAGACGTGTACCAAGTGTGGCTCGTGGGACTTTGTAAAACTTTGCAACAGCACGCTGGGATCGGCGAGGGTCTTGTAACATGGCATCAACAGCATACTGGAGTCGCTCCTCTTGGCTGGCATCGGGATCGTCGAGTATATCAAGGTTAAGAGGTGGTTTAGGCGGCATTGGGAAAGAATGGGAGTACAAGGGGTAGAGGTCAGCCCGCAGCTTGCAGCACACTCCTAACGATTCGGACGGTTGTTAAATCATGTCAAGCGGTGGTATATTACACTAATCTGACGTTACAGCTAGTGCAATGTGCTAAAGGTCCGAAGAGAGATGTTGGTCTTTTCCGACAAAAACCCCGCATAAAGATGTTCCCTAAGCAGACATTCTGCGAGACAATCACCATGAGTCCCGCCCAAAAAGGTAGCTTGAAGGTATGTTTACGCACCTCTGACAGCGTTTGGCCGTAGTGTTATTCAGTCCTACCCTAAGCCTTCTTGTCGTAGCCGTTGCACATGAGGCCGATTTAGAGAATGGAGGCTGCTGGAGCATCAAAAAAAAGGTTAAAAATCGAAGACATGCAATAACGCACTGAGAGAGATATTGAGACTAAGACTGCCAAGTCTCATTGTGTTCTGAAGTCTTTTGAGCATGGGAGACGCTGGACAAGGAGGGTTCTTGAGAACTATGTGGAGGAGCAGTCATTCAGGTAGATTGCACCCATAGGACGAGGAGGTGTATGTGAAGGCAAGAGAAGCCGTTGTGATAGAAGCGCGGGCACGAGGGCGTTAATGAAGTGCAAAAAGAACGTAATAGAAGGAGATAGTGCTGAGCTACGGCTGAGAGGTCTGTCCTGTGTCCTTGCTTACCTAAGGATTTTACGTCATTTCCATCAGATCACGTCAAACTCTGCCGATATCTCAGCTCTCACTGCACACCTCTAAACGAGGTTTTGTATGCAAAGAGGAAGGACATAGTAGTCTACTTTGAGCCCCCAGGCGTTGTCCCGGACCTCTCCCTTTCAAAGATATTCTACAAGTGGCCAGCTTCCTAGTGTGGCCAGCTTCTTGGTACAGAATAGTATTTCGAGTCTTCGCGAGCAAAACTTACATTTTAAAATTTTACTTCACGACTGTCTACTATAAGCTTTTTTTTTTGATCTTTTCTGCCCGCATCTCAATCACAAATAGAAATCTTCTCATTCCCATCCATTCTCGTCAACCTGGTCTCCTGTTGGCCCATCTCCAGACTGTTCTCCTGTTGGTCCATCTCCAGACTGTTCTCCTGCTGGCCCATCCTTAGACCCATTACTAAGCTCCATCTCCTGAACCCCCAATGTATTCAAAAGCTGACAATACTCCTTCCCACCGAACTGCCCTTCCAGATACATCTTATCGACATTCTGAGGAACACCTTTTTTGGCTGAATACTTGGGGATTTTGCTGCACGGTATGTTCGCCACTAATGCCACAGGTTTCATATTCTTTTTGAGCCAGTCTTCACGCAGGACGGCGTATTGCCAAAAGTTTGGTGTTAGGTCTGTGTCTAAACGATAATATGTGTGGGTAAGAGAATATCTTCGAATTTGTGGCTCTACTCTGATTCTGGTTCATGGCTACTTACCGTCTGGTGTATCCATAGGTCTATGGGGTAGTATTCGATGTAAACTACATAAGCATTTGAGTGAGTCTGAGCTCAAATTTACTTACCCTTCGATAATGTCATTGGACTTGTAGCGGTTCATTCCCCCGTCGTAGATACTGAGATCCTTGGAACTTTGAGAGTTTTTCTTTTTATCCCATGTTTTGTCCAGGTTATTGCTCACAAACTGTTATCGATTGGACATCAACAATAGGGTGCGTGCCATAAGTAGCAAGAAACAAATTGGCCTACATACTCTGTTCCATTCTGTATCTTTCTTCTCAAAGCGGGATACACTTGCAGCACCACTGTAAAGCTCAATGTCAGTAAGGAAAAATGGGGTCAGTCAACGAAAAACCTCTTACGTTTGACCTTCTAGCTGAAACCCTATCACGAGAGTAGATCAAAACCATAACAAACAAACTGCCCGCTCGCAAAGAGACTATTAGCAAAATACCCTGCTCCTTCCACATTTCCATCTTTTGTTATCTGTCCTCCATCTTTCCCGGGATTAAAGTCCCCCACCTTATCGGGAGATATGATGAGATTTGTTTTCATGATTGCCTTTGCGACATCTAGTTTCTCTGTTCCGTGGAAGACGTAGATGTTTTCTTTGGCGGATGGTTGGCGCTCGGATGAAATTGTAGTTGGTCGTGGTTTTAAAGCTCGTCGAGAGATGGTGCGGTTCTCAATCGGCGATCGCGACGCGTTGACCTGGGTCTCGGTCGCGTAGGATGTTACGAGCTATTCAACCATAATCCAAGTATGTGTAAGTAATGGTTCGCTCAGACAAGGATTATGTAGACTTACACTTTCCGAATCATCTATAGGCACCGCTTGTACGGCGAGTACAGTGACAATCATTACTACCATGATGCCTAGCGTCTTCCACATAACTTGTCGAGACATGGATAATGATTGAGAGATGATGACGATGATAAGCCTGTTAACGGTGCGTAGCAAGTAGCGAGTCGTATATTGAATCGGATGTAAGTATGAGTTGTAAGGCCCTTTGGTGACCTGAGAAAGGGCAAGCGCTTGAGTATCCACTCATTCACTAGGCCCAATCGTAGGTTTCACGCACCAGAACAAAAGGGAGGTTGAGGAAGGATAATAGCAAGGCAAGAGAATGAATAGGAGGACCAGCCTGAAGTTCGATCGCAAAGACTAAACAGATATTTATACGATCACTCTCGGACATGTTGGGTAGGGGCTGGTACTTGATTCACCATGACACCATGGAAACTCGGGAAAAATAAGTAAGTACTGCTCATAAATAAACGATTATGCACTTCTATAGAACTTGGAGGCCTGTAAAGTAGTCGAGACGACTTGAACTTCATATGTAACCGTCAGTATTTCGATGCCAAATCAATGCTGGCTTCAACATCGGCAGTGAGCGGTAGTAAGCAATAGGTACTGGGACTTGTTACCAAATTTACGGATCAATTGTACCTATTGATAAGAGGGAAGGGTACCAGATGGTTTGAACAGGGCAGTTGATCGGTGTACGGGTACGTACTCGTATAGCAAATGTACAACCGGAACAGCCGAATACTCCCCAGGTGGACGTAGCTTTACTGACGACTCGGATTGCCGCTGTGAAGAGGCAACAGCGTTGCAATCATTGTGGGTCACCTTGGTATCGTGCCACCACTCTCGCGCACAAATACACAAATAGCTTTCGGCAAAGAGTGGGGTTGAATCTACCGTTCGTAACTATTTACTACCGTGACTCGATTTTTGCAACCTGTATCATCCTCCGCCGCCGGGCAACACCATTCTCGCGCACAAATAGTTTTCAATGGAGAGGGGAGACAGTGGCAGGTTGCCGTTCTTCTCATATTTTTAAGAGCGCTATACAAGTCTATCATAACTGGTCCTAACTGGCACAGAAATGAGCTGAGACTGTCGACTTGATTCGTCGTATTGGCGACTCTTGTGTAGAAACAACGGCAGTGTTCTGCCTTTTGAAAAAGCCTCAACGCATTGCCGTCCTCGGTACGTCCCGCCACAATCCATGCAGCTCACTTCAACAAGGATCTGATGGCGAACTCTTCTCCCGATAACGATCCCGCGGATAAGGCGATTGGTACAACGAGCTTCGCTCGGGCACCGCCTCCACGTGTGCTTAGAAAGAAATTACATTGGTGTTTTGACGCCGTTATCGGGCAATCTCCCCGCCTTAAAAAGCCCAATGCCTCCATCCATAGCTTTACTCGGTCGACGCTAACACAGACATAGGTAGGGCTCCGCACTGTACAGTAATACTGGGTTGTACTGGATAGTACGGGTTTTTTCTTTGAAGAAAATGTCAAGCAGACTTAAAAAAGTACACGTGTCTCTACTTTCTACTGAACAGGCTCTAAGATTATCCGTCCAGTACCCGTACCCGTACTAATTCTTGCAGCAACCGTACCCGTCATATGATGCCCGTACAACCGTATGAGTACTGGGACGGTGCGGAGCCCTATACCTAAGACACAGGCCTGGTTCGCCAAACGCCCAGATGAATCCTGTTATTCGAGTCACCGAAGCGTTCAAATAACCCAGCTTCCCGCTTCACGACCCCATATAAAGGTTAATTTTTATATGAAGGAGGTGGGCCACCACTGCGTGTGGCAATGGTGAGCCGGAAATTAGTAAGAAAATTAGAGAAAATCATGAGTTAAGCGTAACCACACCGCAAAGCTGAGCCTGTAATAACAAGTCACTAAAGTTGCCTCCTACATGGCATTTTTCTTTTCTCACTGCCAAGGGTCTGAATGACACGATTAAGTAGCAAATGCGTGAAGAAATGTACCAGCGGGTGGCAAGGACCGTGATGCCGGCAATTGCCGAAACGCGGAACCGAGCCGGTATGTACAATTTACCGTGTCAGTGTGTCGCCGTGCCATCAGTAAAAATTCTAAGTCATTTTCAAAGTCATTCCATGACTATTTTGAGTTATAAAGACCTAAACACAACCATCTAAAGTAAGCACTTATCAAAATGCGAGTTACAACTTGATTTTGAGCAAGAACCGGCAATGTCTGAATATCCAGACAGTGTAAACATAAGTATCTGCAAAGGAGATTCAACTAGAATATCAAGGGTACTCATCCAGAGGCCTGTAGCCTCAGTCAAAACCCATTTTGACTCTAAATGACTGAAGCTTTGAAGAGCTTTGACTTGTTTGATGGGCGAGTCGGTCGAGGACTGGCATGCAGATCTATCGGGGAGGCACGCCAATCATATGTACCGACGTGTCGCCCAACGTGCCACCAAGCCAATGTACATAAGACATTTCTTAACCTTTTCCAACTTATTATGAGCTCTGTTGATGTGGTGGTAGACCCAAACTCATTACATCCATACAAATAATTCATGCAGAGATAATTCCCTCACAAAAAGCACTGAGTGGGAAGCTACAAGCAGCAAACTCGAGGAAAACCTACCCCACAAACCAAATGGAGTAAATTGGCTCTGCATGGAAACAAGTTCATTTTCATACATATGTATGTGCATTTTGAAGCCTTATAGTGTAGCAGAAACATGCTATATATTCTGAGATAATACCAGCGTGACATTAACACTCAAACATACCAGGATTCTCTGCCAAAAAGAGTGAACTGAAAACGACATCGAAAGTGGATGGATAGCCGAGATACGGGAACACTCCTAAAGTCCGTCGGCAAATCGTGTGAATGACACGGCGACCCGCCACTGGCACGCCAGACCGACACGGTAAATTCTCACCACCGCATAGAATACAATACTTACAGCATTTATAGCTACTAGCAGAAAGCAGCAACGAACAAAGAGATATTGGAACAAGAACAAAGACACAGCCTACTGCAAATGCTATAGGTACCAGTGGTATGGAGTATTCTATTCTTTCTTCCACCTTTCTATGAGTGACTCTACGAGCGCTCAGTAATCACTGGCTTCATTTCTTATTCATCTAAGTACTCTACCTCTTATGAAGAACACGTCTCACTGTCATCGTAACTATCTATTAGGTTGCTATTAGGATCTCCAGGCAAAAGTACGACATCCATGGTAAACTGCAGCTCCACCCTACGATCGCGCAGTACACCGCAGAACAAGGTATGACTCATCTTGTCAACCTTCAAGACGGAGAAACGCGCCTATACTTCCCATTTATAGAATTTCCTAACCATCTTTGCGAGGTCATTAGATTAATATCACGAGATATAATAAGACCTTTCAAGTCAAGGCTTGGGACGGATGGGATGCGGGACCTGACACAGATTCATGCTATGCCAATTGATACTAACTGATTGATAAGACTACTCGTAAGGAAGCAAATTCAATAGGTCAATCGATTACCCAGCTTGGGACTTTTGTGGCTGGCAAGCGCCTATAAAAGCTACCCGTACTGTGGTTTTCCTCAGACACTAACCGTCCTTCATTAGTCGATCGTCTCTCCTCTTCTCCCTCCCTTCAATTTGTCTGAACGGGCTGGTCCCTGTCCATTCTACTCTGCTTTACTTCACTTCATTGCAGCATCATTGGCCGGTCCTCTAACTGCTGCATTCAACCTCATTACCCTACTCTTCTTCGACCCAGTTTTTGAATCCCCATTCCTTTCATTATCCCTCCGCCTCACGAATTGCGAATCACGATGATGTTCAACGGCAACCTCAAGTTTAAGCTTTTGTACCTCTTCCTCGCTCTCGCCGTATTACAGGTGACGGTCAACGCAGCTCCGGTAAGTTCGCTCTTAGTCAAGGTTCTTCCAATTTGTTACTAATTGGCATTGATTTTGCATCCAATCATAGCGCAAGTCGTTGAAAGCCCCTACGTCCACCTCAAAGACCTCTTCGTTGACTAGCTTAAGTAGTACCAGCACACCTGGCTCCATTAGCACCGGTAGCACCACTAGCTCGACATCGTCGAAACCTACTGCCTCTACCACATCGACGTCGTCGTCATCGTCAAGCTCTGAGGTCCCCACTGGAACAACAAAATCTACTTCCACGGGGACGAGAACCGGAACTGAGTCGGCTACTACTAGTAATACTAACAACTCAACAGTCCCGACAAGCGGACCTAAAAATTCTACAGCCCCCGGCGGAGGAAAGAACGCAACGAATTCAGAGTCCTTGGATGGATTTAAGGTTCTAAATGTACGCAATTTAGTTTATCATTTCACTTGGAGTGATTGACGCTCTTTCATCAACTCTTTAGTCATGTCCCCTCAGCAGCAGCAAAAAAAATGATTCATCCTCTACAAACACCACCACCGGTAAACCAAAGACAACAGGAAAACCACCCAAAGACAATAAGGTACCAACTTAGGAATAGTTCTGATAATAGTTGTTAACTGCAGGCACCGGAGTTGCTGGAGCAGGAGTGACTGGAGTGGAAGGTAGAGATGGTCGAGCACTTCATCGCATGGGCAGAAGTAAAGTAGCCGTTACCAATCGGAATCCTTGAGATGTCAACAGCTGGAATGGCAACACTCTATTGTTTGTGAAAGATAAACGGGAGACGTAAAATCTTTGCAGCCTATTGCCAAGCTTGGGGATGGTAGCCAACGTCAAAATGCTGCTTTATGAAATGGGTTTTTATAGTGACCCAGCGTATCGCTTTGACCAAAGTATCAAGGTCATCATTAAACCGAGCCTGTTTATACAATGAGGACAAGAATGAGAAATCAATGTAGAAGAACTGCACACCTTTTTCATAATAGGACCTTCATCACCACTACGTCCTACCTGAATACGTCATGATTGGTGGTGGCAATCGCAGCTCATGATCAGCTAACGACGTTTGGCTGTTTAGCTATGGGGAACGAGCCGAGGAAGCGAACGCATGGCACTCAAGGACAAGTGGTAGCGACGTGGTTCGATAGTGTATAGGTCCATAACGTTGAACTTTGAAGAGAAAGAGACCTTTGATCGTAATCCGGATTCCGCAAGTTTGAAAGACAGAAAGCTTGAAGACGTTGAGAGTCACAAATAGTGCCAGATTAGCCAAGTGTACTCGCCTGGAACATAGAGTCTTCGCTTGATGAGCTTGGTGTATAAGGTCGTTGAAGGTGGAAAAGGACTGGAAGGCCTAGAACGCTCACGTGGATTTCGTTTAGCTATAGGGCTGGTCGATGACGCGATGACGCGGCTTCCTCCCGCTCACCAGCCTCAGTCTGCTAGTACAACCCCTTTCTCATCTTAAATCTGTTCAAAACCATTACTCTACAGTGAAACAAGATGTAGGGAAGGTGTTCGTTATACACCCTTATCCAAACGGTTTGTTACAATGTTCACTATGAATACCACCTCTCCTCTAAGACGTCTCCTCGATTCTCTTTGAGCTCAGTATTATTGTCCCCCAACTCGCATTTCTGAAGGGTGTTTTACGTGGGCGGTTGACGAGAATTTGGGATAGGCAGCCAAGGGGAGTAGTATGAAATTGAGGAAGGTCAAAGGAAGGTGCTGGGAAGGTATGTTTCTTTTCCTCCTTCATTCTCTTGTCCACTGTACTGAACCCGAATTCCTGTAGTAGGCTCATCCACGCCGCTGAGTTCCACGTCAACCCTTCGCAGGCTCTTTCGACATCTCAAACGTGATTGTTTTACCGAGGAGAAAGGGCAAACAAACCTGCAGGCCCACCATTCCCAATTCGATAAATCTTCTCCGGGGGAATAGGTGGAATGTTGAGAATCCCTGGCACAAAGAGATCGACCTTGCTGTCTCGTTTAAAGCCGTGTCGCTGAGGGAGCGTGAACCGCAGAATGTTATAATTCGCTCGAGTCACTGGATGGAACGAGGTCCTGTGCTACGAAGCGCGTTTTGAGGCCTCGAGGGTTGATTGGAGGTGATCACGAATAGAAAGGGATGCAATAGTAATGGTATTAGTGTCACTAGTGCCAGTACTAGTAGGGGAAGTGAGGACAAGCACATCGACGTCTCCTGGTTCACCATTTCGTTGAGCAACAAAAATATCCGAGTATGAGGGTCAGAACCCACCACTGGAACTCTCGCTATCCCATACGCGGAACAGGCTAGGTTTACATGCTGCTTGGTAATGAATCTGTGGGCTGGAAAGAACCTACCTAGCCTTGGCTTTTGCCATAGCATCGAAGTTGTGACGGAGGAAGGAAAGGAAAGAGCGTGGGGATTTCCAAAAATCCGCCGCGGCAGTCTTGTGCAAGGGGGTGGCGGACCGAATATCCGGAACAGGGGGTGGGGGGGAGGGGGGTCTATGGTCTGGCCAAAATTTTTTTGACAACCTCGGACTGAGCGTCTCGGAACGTCCTATGAGGCGCTGATTAATGTCAACGGAGGTGGATAAACGTCAGTTAAAGTTTTAAGCAAGTTCCGAGGGTCTTGTACAAGTTCGTAGCTACCTTATACATACAAACTAGTTGGCGTACTGGAACAAAGATTTTGCAACCTTACTACAATCCGCCTTCTCTACACATCGTCCATCGCCATGCCCAGAAAGAAAAAGGAACCCAGCGAATGGACAGCCACAGTGTCCTTGTCTGTCCGATCTCTGACTATTTCTATATTTTTACGGGTTTTTAGTTCCATCGAGACCCAGATTTCCATGTGGGCAACAAGAACATTCCCGCAGAGCGCGGCGTCAATTGGAAGTGCGACTCTTGTCAAGAAATGGCTCACAAAAGACGAAGGGTCTAGTCGGTAGAGGATGGGTAGCATTATCTTGTCTTATCTTATAGTTTATCTAATCTTATCTGGCTGATATACTATATATGGAAGGGGGAGGGAGGGGGGGCTCTGGGTAGGCCACAAAATTTTTTATGAGTGGATGTAAAAAAAATTTTGGCCGCCACCCCCTTGGTCTTGTGGTAATGTCATAGCGCGGGGCCGGGCGGGCACTGGCGCTAAGTTATGACATAATCAACTATCGGCACGCAAATGGCACTTGTATTTGATATCCAAATGGCTTCGTTTTTTCTTATACACTCTAGAATATGTACAGGGATACCGCCTGTAAATTATTATCATTAAATATTGAGTGGAAGTAGTACTTATGCGACGACAGAGATTGCAGCCAAATGCCTGACACGGAAGTGGCTGTGCACTTGCGGAAATGGACTTCAGGCCTTTGTGCGAGTTCAACTTCATTTTGAGTCGTGATTTT
The DNA here is from genome assembly GCA_013368315.1 of Tetrapyrgos nigripes. Classification (NCBI taxonomy): domain Eukaryota; kingdom Fungi; phylum Basidiomycota; class Agaricomycetes; order Agaricales; family Campanellaceae; genus Tetrapyrgos; species Tetrapyrgos nigripes. The sequence goes on from JAACJM010000126.1 coordinate 121,280, forward strand.
TGGCAAGCAGGATCAGAAGGATTAATATTGATGAAATGTTAAATAAAAGTTATAATGTTTTGACTGGGTAGTACCGAAATGTTGCAAAATCGGATGTGGGAATTTCTGGTGATTATGCCATAACTTTCCGCCAGCGCCCGCGCCTATAGGTTAGCACCAGACTACTATATACACACAACAGTGAAGATATGTATATTGTACGTTGTCTGGATACTCGAGACTAGCCGCGGCATAGCTCAACGACTCAAAGAAGTTGTCTGAAGTTTGAACTTTCTTATATGCTATTCCGTTTCCTAAGCTTTGATTACAGTTGCAGACTGTATGTACCGAGTTTCCTATCCTAAGGTAATGGAAAGAAGAAAAAGAAGACTAAAAACAATGTCATCCAAGCCAAAACCAATCACTAAATATCGACCATTCTATCATAGCATGCGCAGAAAACTACTAGAAGGCAAAAAGGAGAAGGACCACAGAGGGAGAGAAAAGGCCAACAGGTAAGCAGAGACAGACGAAGGTCTAGTTCCCAAACCTCCCTGCTCCCTGACGCTGACGCTGACCGCCACGTTGGCCGGCCCCAGTCTGTCCAGCTTGTCCAGCTCCAGCTCCAGTAGCAGTTCCCGCTCCAGTTCCAGTTCCAGTCCCAGTACCCGCACCTGCAACAGTACCCCCACACTCCGCCGACGTCGTGAAATCATCCGTAAAGGTATCATCCGCACCCAACCCCAAACCCCGACTCGCAAACGCATTCAAAATCGTGCATTGGTTAGCTCCATTGAACCTGTTTTGATCCGCTTGCAATATCGCATCACGAGCTTCGACTATGGTAGGGTTACAGGGTTGAATGGCGAGAGCGTCGACGAGGAGTTGCATGAAGACGACGTTGCCTTCTGTACCGGTTGCGTCGGTTAAAGCGGTGTTGGAGAACCCGAGTTCGTCGACGAGAGCGGCATGGACGTTGTGAAGCATGTTGGCCCAGACCTGGTTACATTGGGTAGATTGGAAGGGAGAAAGATGTTGAGTCAGTGAATGATACACTTCATTTGGTTGTAGTATTGTTACTCACCTCTCCAATATCATGCACCTCATTCAGCTGTGCTATGGTACCATAAGTGAGCGAGTTGACTGCGGGGTCTGTCGAGTAGGGTGCCGACCGGATACCAGCCTCACTATTGGTGACGTATTGACCCATGGGGTAATCCACGACACCGTTGCCGTCGCTCTGTTCAAACCACCTGTAGACCGTGATAAACGTAAGTGAAATGTTAGCACTAGGGAGGGGTAAGACATACTCAGCCACAGCATCAGACCATCCCTCACCCATTCCACCAGCCTCGGTAGTTTGCAGACAACGACCAGTTCCACCACCGGTCATACGGTTGGTGAGACCGTGTGTCATCTCATGAGTGACGATGTCGTTCTCTACTGCACCATCACGAGGGACCTGTACAATGTAGAGTAAATTGGTCAATGATCTACCTCTTCACGCACCACGCAAAAGCACTCACCTGCGTCAACGTCCAAATAAACATCCTCATCTGTCCCGACTGTCCATCAGGAGGTGTAGCAAAGTTGGCATTATTCGTCCCACTCGCGTCTTGTACCGAAATCAACACTGGGTCGCCCTCTCCACCGTTTCCTCCTTTTCCCAAGTTATCATTCTGGAAGTTGAAAGCGTCTTCGGTAAACCCATAGCGATAAAGAACATCATGGAAGGTGTTGACAACGTAAAACGCGTTGGTACGAGAAGCGTCGATGTTCTCTCCTTTGATGGGAGAGATGGTGTCGTCGTAGGTGAAATCGAAGGTGACGCTTCCTGCGGCACTGGAGGCTTGGGTAAGAGTGTCGACAGAAGGCTGGCCTTTGAAGGCGATGGCGTTGTTGCCGCTGTTGAAACGAACGTGGGTTGGTTAGTCATTTAGTCAACGTTGAGGAGGTGAAGGAGAGGAAGAGAAATGTAGACTCACGCAGTCGCAGTAAAGTTATCCTGGCCATCACTCAACCAACCTAAAGGTGAAGATTGGGGGTCTTCAGGGTCAACCAGGGTCTCTAGTCCTTCAGTGAAATACTGCTTCTGCATCGGTAGGACTTTGTACTATATCAGAAATAACAAGCAAGGTCAGTGTGCATCAGGGGGAGAAAAGAGAAAAAATCACCCACCGTAGCCTCAGCAACAAAATCCGTCACCGAAAGCAACTCCCCGCTATGCGCGTCCACAAAGGCCTCATACCAAGTCCCGTCCTCCTTATTAGAGACTTGAAGCACATGCGAAAGCGCTAGAGACCCATCAGGTTGAACGAGGTACTCTACACCGGGTTCTACATCGTTCTTTGCTCCTGATAAAGCGGTTTCGGCGTTGGAAATAGCTTTGGCGAGGTTGTAGGTTGGTGTGGAGTTTGCTATCTTGGGAGTGGAGGACGAGAGTAAGGAAGAAGAGGGAGAAAGGTCGACGAAGGAGTTGGCAAAGGACATGACTTTGTCACCAATCATGGCGACGTTGGCGACGGCGTTGGCAATGGGGACTCCGTCCTAGAAACGGGATATAATGGATACATGAGATAGGGGGGAAATGGTATGGTATTCCCAATATGGCAACGTACATAATACTGCCTGACATAACCAAACTGAGCAACATCGGTGGAATAACCGGATCTCCAGCCAAGAGTGGCAGGGTCGGTGATGTTGAGTTCGGACTGGATGAAGCTCAAGCATTTTTCCTTCATCTCGGCACGTTTCTTGAGGGCTGGGTGTTCTAGACCTGCGCCGTACGTCTGGGAAACGGACGCGTCAGTTCAGTCTTTCTCTTCCATATACGCGTATAAACAGACAAACATACCTTGAAATTACTCCTCGGATGAAACGTCTCCAGTTGCAATCCTCTCTTCCCGACAACTCTCGTGCGATGCGTACCATGTTTTACAGTCCTACGCCAAGGCATAGCATTGGCAAAGGAAGCGAAAAGAATGGCCAGAAGAATGGAAGAAAAGAAAGGGTTTGAAAGGGACTTGGCGAAGGAGACCATGGTGCTCGGAATTTAATCAAGTATCGAGTATTGAGGTTTGAAGGTGACGACCTAACCAAGAGGTGCCACTAACTGACAAGACAAGACAAGCAAAAACCGAGAGGAGATGAGTCTCTTTTCGTACAAGCAAAAGAACGTTGAGCCTTCAACCGGGAAGGGTGATGGGAGTAAAATAAGTGAAAAGTAGGAAAAGGAAAGGAAACCGGAGAGAGAAGGAAAGGAGGAAGAGGAGGAGACCCAAGCATAACAACATGGACGAGGTTTTATACTACATGTGGTGCAGTACATTGTTTCGTTACTGCCGGGGCTGGGCCCTCTTAGCCTACGGACGAGCCAGGAGCCTCGGACCAGGTGGATCAAAGGGAGATAGTTCTCAATATGTGCCACGAGATGGACAATCATTTGGATTGATATCTCGCTTTGACGACCTTGTTCATAGGCCGATGGTCGGTGTCCGGTGCCAAGGTCACTCGGTTATCCCTCCATAGCCCTTCGCAGTTGCCACGTAGCTTTTTGGGTATACAAAGGAATTTGAGCCCAGAGCTCATGGATAGAAAACGAACATCTACAGAACAATTCAGAACTTTTGGAAAAGCTGCTGAAAAAACGCAACATCATGGGGTCGTTGTGAGGAAAGGTAGACGACCTCAAATCAGGAGACGGAGGCCGCATTGATACCAAGCGCAGCGTCTCCGCCAAGAACGCCAAGACCATTTAATGACCTTATGCCGGAGATGGAAGGACTTAGGCAATGACACTGGCATCAGCTGGCATCACAGAGTCAGACGCATCGCTGGCCGTGATCAACGAAAAGCGATGTCACTGCAGTCAACTTCCCGGTATAAGCAGGGCAATGTCCTAAAAAGGACATTTGATCGTTAAAGGCGCGCAACAAAGAAAAATCTGCTGCGTACATGAGCGTTGCGTTCCCAGGTACCCCCCAGCCTGAAGATTCTCGGCAACGTATGACAGACTGCATGGTCCGGTTCCAGTCTTTTGGAAGCGAAGGTGAAAGAATTTGGCCACCTATGTACACGATCAAACGCTAAGCACAGTAACAGACAAGGCACATACCTCGTCATAAGGCCATCACTGTAAGTGCAACAACAAATTCGACGAAATGAAGCGGTGTATTTGATGTTGATGAAAAGAGACAGGGATTCTAACTGGCCAAGAAGAACTCTAGTGATGCATCTCGAGGAATCAGAGACGGAATGACCCACCACTACACAGTGCGTATGTTGTTGGTAGCTGAAGACACCGCTTCTGCTGAGCAGCATGTTCCCGCTCGTCTTATTCTGTATGAAGACCAGTTTCTAAGGAAGAGAGAAAGCATCAGCTGCGGTTTGCTTGGTTTGTCTGATGACTTACGGATGCGCAGAAAAAACAGTCACTGTAGAGACCATATAGAGGCGAAAATAACTGAGGGCCAGTAAGATGAGTAGTCGAGACTTCTCCGAGACGCCTCTGTACTTCAGTCAACATCAGTCAAACCGTATGTAGTCGGGAGCCTAAAGGCCATCATGAGAAAAGGATGGTGTTCCGTGCTTGCTCTAAATAATCCACTGGTTGAGGAAGCGCATCCGATCATTAGAAATGACGTGGTATTTGAAGCTACCTGTCGCGCACGGGGAGACGTAGCAGCTTCTTATGGAGTTTGCAACCGTTTCGAGGTGAGCAGCGATACACGAACTGAAATAGAGTCCAAATCTGCTGAATTATGTGGCCGGGGCCTAGATAACAGTACAATGACGCGTCCACGTCCGCAGCCAATAAATACGAGCACGAGCATTCCTCAGTCGTATACTAGCAGAACCATTAGCAAGAAAGTATCGCAAAAAATGCACGCCCGACGCACCATGTACAATCCCTACCCGCCGAAGTCAACATAATCAGCTATAACTTGTCTTTTGCCAACACGACGAAAACTCACCATAAAACAACGTCCACACCAGCACAAACGTAAACGCATTATCCGTCCCAGGGTTAACCATGCCGCTCCATCCTCCTGGTATAAACTTGTCCGGTCTCGCCCCACAATTGACCGTCCAAATGCAAAATGAGCTAAACAGAGTCGATAGTACGAATAGGGCGAATCCGCTGTAGTTTTCGAGGCCAAGGATCCCTGCGACGGCTCCTGAGAAGACTGAAGACAGGAATTTTATGGTATTGAGATGGAGAACGCTGTGTGCAGCATTGGGAGCGAAGATGAGTTGGGCAGCGGCCTCTGCAGACTGGGGCGACGAAGAAGACATGGCGGAGTCACGTGGCCAGAACAGTTCTCTCCTTCTCTCCCTCTTTTCCGCCATCACTGTTGCCAAACTTTTGCACTTCAAAAGTCTTAGAACTACAATTAGTGTGCTGTAATCTGGTGAGCGGTATTTCAATTAACAAGAAGTTTTTCCCCTGAAGTACTGAAGACGGCCCAATTTTGGATTTGAAGTGACGACTAAGCTCTTGCCCTGCAAACGCTGCTGCCAGTGGAAGTAGGTCTCGAATAGTCAAATTCATCAACCTCGCTGCTCGGGGGACCAAAGTGAGAGTATTTCCCATATTTTTCACGAGTTTTTTCTAACTTCCCAGTCGCTGTGTTCGTCCTCTCTCAACAGCGTGTATACTCACCGTATGGGCGGCCCACGCCTGTCGATGTCAGGCGACTGGCCCAATAAGAATCTGCGAAATCATCTTCGCAATTCCTTTGGGGTCCCATCTCATAACCTTGACGTACCCAAACTCGTGCAAGATGCTTCGGAACGTCTTCAGGAATGCGAGTCCGCGATGAAACTGACTCGTGCTTTAATTGAGGAGCAACAAGCGAAACTCGCTGAGCTCGCTTGTCACAAACACGAGCTCTTGCTAGCCATTCAGGGCTATAAATCTCTCGAAGCTCCTATTCGACGTTTACCGCCAGAAATCCTTCAGGATATCTTCTCTTTTGTCTGTTCTTCCGAGGGAAACATTCTTCTTGTCAAATCAGATGAGGAGGAGGAAGACGAAATCGACGAAGAGTTCTTTACTCGGATCCCCCCTCTTCGACTTAGTCACGTCTGTTCGGCCTGGCGGGACCTCACGTTGTCAACGTCTCGTCTATGGTCCACAATCGAAGTTATCCTAGACGATTGGAACACCCCTTCCATATTCGAGTTATTACTTCAAAACTCTCACAGCGCTCCTCTAATCCTGACTCTCAGGATGGATCACGGCGTACGCTGGTGGTCCAAATCAGACCCAGGGATGAAAGCACTCAAGTGTTTCACCTCCCACTGTTCACGTTGGCATCATGTCACTCTACAACTCCATTCTTCCGTCTACCGTCATCCCGACTTCTACCACATCCAAGGCAACCTGCCTACCCTCGAAACCCTCTGCATTTTAACCCTCGGTAGAGTCCAAATACCCCATATGCCACGCGAACCCGATCCCGACATCAGTGATCTCTTCTTAGACGCGCCTCGACTACAGGACTTTTCTACCAACCTTTCCGATTTACGACTCATCCGTCTCCCAGGTCAACAATTGACGAAAATTAGTCTAACAGGCCTCTCTCACCACACGGCAGAAATCCTCTCTAGATGTCTTTTCTTCTGTCCGAATTTGGAGATGTTGGATCTGGAGACTGCTGAGCGCGAAGAGGAAATCAACATGGGTCTTGCGGAAATATTCGCTGAAAACATCGAAACACTCTGTTTAAGGATGACACGTCCAAGTAGATCTAGAGCTGCCGGAGTTAGGGATGCGGCCAACCGTTGGGACGAGCTCGGAAGGAACAACGCGATAGCGCGTTTGGCATTCCAGCTTCTGACACTTCCTCGCCTTCAAAAGCTGCAAATGACAGGCTATTCTGAATATCGTCATTCGGACTGGTCATATCCTGATCCCGATTGCTTCCATCCGTTCGCAATGTTCCCAGACGGGGACGGGGACGGGGACCAGGACCAGGACACCACTGGTAATGGAACCAATGGCGTTCAGGGCAACGGTGCTCAGCCGAGTCCGACTGCCACCGTTAAAAGTAGAAGACAGGGAGATTTGGAGCTCCTCTCGTCGTTCTTAACACGGTCGCAGTGTACTATCACCTCTCTACACCTGCTCGGTTTGGAAGGACCCACTGACAGAGATATCATCGCACTGCTTCCTCTACTTCCTTCTTTGGAAGTTTTGGAGATACAGGAGAGGCTGATGAGCTCTGATTATTATGCATTCGGCGGAAGTGGGACAGAGATTATTATTACTAGGAATTTTTTGCGGAGCCTTCGACGAGACCTGGATGGCGGCGATGTGGATGAAAGTCCTGAATGCGTAACCGAAGCCTCTTCCCGGCCGCTTTCACCATCATCCTTCCCGAATTTCTCCTGGGATTTTCTTCCCAAACTCACGGTCCTGAAGCTCTCCGTCAATCCCCAGCATCTTGAAGAAATGAATGAAGAGCTAGGGTTACTTTCGCTCTACGGGAATCGAGTGCGAAGGACCGATGCTCACAGCGGTAATGGTCTAATTGGACCACCATCAGGATCTCTATCGGAATACGCATATCTCACTACGGTGGAATTGTACGAAAACTTTAATGTGCCAGGCTATGAACCTACGTTACGGACGAAGATGTACTTCTAGACAATGTATTCCTCAGTGAAAGGTCATGGGCTGCTTGCTAGATAAGTGTTCAGGTAGATTATCGAGTTTGGATATAGACAACCTTTTAGACTGTTTTGAAATAGTACAGCAGCGAAACTCTCCCGCTATTTATCGACCACATTGAAGAAATATTTGCTCCAGTCTCAACCCACTTTCATCCTCATTATTCCCCATCACACTGTCTACCAGATCTTGGTCCTAGCCCGAGTAATACACTCCTCCTCCTCCTGAAGCTCAAAAGTAGTCTCACGCTCCGCTCTACGCACCTTAACCTAGTCTAAGACTGCAACTCGTGGCTCGGATTCGCTGTTCTCCGATTGTACCTCATTGCTCTCAAACTCGTATCCTCTGCTTCGCTCCTCCTCCTCCTCGTCATGAGTCATCGTCATCTGATTCGCTTTCCCATTCAGAAGCATAGTAACGTCCGACTCTTCCTCACTGCAACGGCCATGACATGAACCTATACGGAAAATGTGAATAATACAGCTCAAGTTTCAAACGCAGCCACGAAACTTACCAGAAGTGCTCGTCTACTCTGAGCACTCCTCTATTATTCAAACTCGGCAACCTCAACTTCAATTCGTCAATCTTCGCCGCCATATCTGCGAGCGGTTGCGATCCTTCGTTGAGTCTGTCGTACCATCCTTTTGGTTGTCCTTTGACATCTTTCAGTCCAAAAGGGACACAGACTGTACAACGAAATTCTTGAAGACTCGAAAAGTAAGGGTGTTGGAATAACTGGTCGACTAGATCAGTCGAATCCCTGGCGGAGGACAGGAAGTTGGGGACATGCAACTTTTTAAGGCTTGATGGGTTAGAGTTGTTGATTAGACGTCGTAGAAAGGGAAGGAGATATGAACTATCTTCAATGCTAAGATAGATGGATTGAAGATTGACATTCGTGGACAAGTCAATTTGTTGGAGGACAGCATCTAAAAATGCGAAGAATGTAAGCGGTAAACTCAGTCTAGTAGTAGCGAGATAGTTACCAAGATCCATATCGCCCTTTCCACTTGCAGATTGTTTAACTGCGAAACTAAAGTTCTCCAGAGAACTACCTGCCGATTCCAACAGTTTCGTCATAGCTTGGGCAAATTCCGTCGTGATATCAGAGAACTGCACGACACGACCGCTAAAGCTTTTCAGAGAAGGGCAAGGTCTCATGAACTCGATGATTCTCAAGCACTTCTCGGATCTTGGCATGTCCACGTCAATGGTATGGAGGGATTGCGGAGGATTTTTACGTTGTTTGACGTCAATATCCCTGGCTTCACGCAAGACTACACCGTCAAGACGCAATTTCTGCAAGCCATGCAAAGCACCTAGTAGCTCCACAAATTCGTCTTCAAACCCAAACACGACATTCCACAGCTTCAGCTCGGTGAGTGATGTGAAGCCTCCATGTAAAACTGCTTTAGCGTTGTCGGAAAGCGTCCACCATCCTATCCAGCTCAACGACAGCGCCCGAAGATATCCAAATACCCGCTCAGTAATCAACTTCCTCTCCGTTTCAGGGGACTGCCACGTCAAAAGTTGGTCGAGCGCAGGACAGTTGTATGTGGTTTTGTCCTTTGGCTCGCCTTTCAACACGAGATTCGTGGCAAGGCCGAAAGTTTGGACGTGTGCTAGAGGTAGGGTAGAGTATGGGCTGGAGCATAGCTCAAGAAAAGGGGCGACATCGTTTTGGAAGAGCCTAATGTCGTGGAACAGATGGTAGCGCGACTGTGGAAGCCAGTCGCGGTGAACAAGGGCGCATGTCTTCAAATCAGGCCTGGAATCGTGAAGCTGGTCGATTATGAGGTTGATGAGCTCGATTGCGAGCTCAGGAAAAGACTGGGGCATAACGGAGTGGAGTGTACCAGTTGAAGGTTGGTTGAAAGATTGGCGGCCATCATTGGCCACTTGTTACGGGCAGTGTAGATGACCCACATGATCTCCTGAGTGAAGCGCCTCTCGTCCTCAGAGTCAAACTGTGCAATGTGCATTGAAGAGTTTCGGCATCTTCCGAGGGTCTTGTATGATAGTATCTAGTCAAAACTAGTACAAATGTGAAGCCAATGCGACAACGAGAGTAATAGGACAGTGGGACTTGGGTATGGCATCTACTCCGAAAATATTACTATGATCCTTGCGTGTATAGATAGATCTACTAGTACAAATGTGAAGCCAATGCTAGTGCAGCGCAAAGAAAGGGCGCATACAACGTCCACTGTCCAGATAACATAAAGCCGAGAAGACCGAAATGCCATCAGGCTATGAGTAGGCAGAGCACGGTATAAACGTTTTCCAAAGGTATAGGAGATCCAGGTATATGTACACCGAAAGAAACAAAAAAAAAAGTACAATAATACAGTCCATGTCTCGTATTTTAGCCTTAACCAGGAAGGCGATCCTGGCAGACAGGCTCAAGCCTAAATTCTGACAAAGATGACAAAGATTGAACGAAAGGGTGTACGTGTATGGGCGGGTGAATAGGTGAGTGGGCGCAGGTGGGTGTGTAGTAATTGACCATTTTATGGGGTATTTTATGCGGTGATACCACCTAAGGCATTGGTAAGGTTTCCCAAGGCACCGTTGAGCTGTGAATATTAGAAGGAAGTCAGTTTAGGTACTTGTACAATGGTATAATGGGGGATGATGACGAGAAGAAGAATAATGACGAAGTCGGAGATGGGAACGAAGGTGACGGACAGAGAGAGGGACGTGGAAAGGTCGGTAGGAAGAATGGACGACATGAAGAAAGCAAGGATGAAAGGAAAAACGTACATCAGGTTGACCAATCTGCACCAACACGAAAATATTTCCAAGAGTGATGTTTTTGATTTTAACTGTAAGGCGACGTGGGTTAGATAGGTTTTAGTTGCGATGATAGAGAACGCAAGAGCATCGGTGGAAGAAGCAGAAGCAGAAGCAGAGAAAAGACAGCCAGAGCCAAGACCCAGTCCTCACAGACCACCAAAAACCAAGAGAACGAAAAGAAAAAAAAAACTAAAGAAGGAACGAAAAACTCACTATCCCCGACCGAAACATTAATATGCCCCACCAAAATCGATATATTCCCTATCTCCGTGCTAACACTACCCGTATTAAGACCGATTGGTCCACCACCAACACTAGCTGTCGCACTTGTGTCCGGTAGGCTAACCGTTGGAATTGACCCCGAGCCAGAACCGGTAGAAACAGTAGGTACAGGCGGATTCGCCGAAAGCGAGGTAGAGCTATCGGATTCTTGTCTGATTATACGTTGGAGGAGGCCAGCAGTGCTAGTTGCGCCCAAAGTGCCGGATATTGTTGTGGCAGGTTGACTAACGCTTGTGGAAGAGACGGTGGAGGTGGGTGTTGCGGTGGATGAGGCGATAGAGGAGCCAGGGGTCTGCCAGTAGAAGGGTTATTGTTAGCGCCAGTGAGAGTGAAAGTGAAAGGACGAAGGATAAAGGATGGGTATAAGTATAGGGTAAAAGAGACAAAAGACCAGAAAAACGCAACGCACAAATGCGCTGAAGGCATTGACAGGACTCGCTCCTGGTAGAGGGACAGAGACGATAACGGTGATGTTTCCAATAGAAATGTTTTCGACACTACATGAGAAAAGCGTCATAGATTAGGAAAACTGAAACTGAAGAAGGTATTGAGCACTCACTCGACGTTTCCCAAAGCAATTGTAACATTGGTTACCCTAGAACAGAGTATTGGGTGAGAAAACCTCCTCGACATCAGAAGGAACAAAGAAGCATACGTGAGATTAATATTCCCGAGCTTCGTCGTGATATTTCCAAGACTAAGACCGACGGAGGGAAGCTGCAAGTGGAAGAGTCATCGACGTCAGTGAGAGAGCGAAAAGACACGAGAAAAAGGCTCGTCCCGGCCGAGACGAACAAGCCAACACGTACATTCACACCGACCCCGACACCAACCCCACTATTACCATCACCGTCATCACCGTCTGCGCGCTTCATCAAAGTCAACCCCGTCGAGGCCTTGTTACATATCGTCTCTGCTTGTAAGGCGCGTCGTTCGGTGACGCGCTGCTCTGTAGTCGGGCATTGACAACGCGTTTCGACAGATTGTTCGGCTTCATCCAGTGCGTGAGCGAGCGAGGAAAGGGAAAGGAAGAGCGGGAAGCTCAAGAGAGTGTGTAGGAGCTTCATTGACGCGAAGGCAGAAAGGACAGAGGGTTGACTGAGTGGTGGTAGAGGATGGGGTTAGAGTTGGACATTCACACTTTCTGTACTTGTGGTATTGGAAGTGCCGTAATGGTAACCAGGGAGGGAAACGATGACGAGGGGAATATGTTCAGGACAGACGATCTTGAAAAGCCTGAGATGGATATGATATAAATATATATTTGAGATGATTTGGGTAACCATGCAAAACTCACTAGAAGGAAGTCTCTTTAGCTGCTATAACATGGGCATTGCCGTCGTCCTCCTATATGTGAGACAGAAACTTGCATGAAGCTCGAGACACTGGAGGATCCCACTGTATATGTCTTGTATGTCCTTGACGGTTTGCCAGGGTCCTAAGCTGTAAAGTTGGTAATACTTTGTGCTAGGCGCAGAATATTGGACGACTAAGAAAACGCTAATGGTCAATCTCTCTCCACACTCTCCTTGAGGACAATAAATCTCAAGGAAATAAACGTACCTTCCGAATCTTGCAAACACACTTCATGCAGGCTTCTCAAGCAAACTACGCATCTCAGAGCGTCTCTCTCCAGGAAGACGCATGCCTTGAGCGATTATTGATGGGATAGCTATGTCTCTGGGTAATTATAAGCAGCAGAGACTCGAGAAGGAGGATAAAGGACAAATAAGAGAGGACAACGTGTGAAATAGGCTTTCGAATTGGTGTCAAGTCACAATTTTCAAACTCCTCTCACTTTTCAGCTCCGCTTGATTGCAGAGCCTAACACTGGTACTGATCTGCTGCGGGCCTCCTTTCTTCCAACTTTCATCTAGTTTCTCGCTCTATACGAATAAGCAATGCAAGAGTCATGATCAAAGAACCTGGTCCACTGTATTGATGCAGCATGCTACATCTGTCAGTCGTGGACTCTTAATTTAAAATTATAAGGGGCCAGAACTCTTCTTATCACACTCTTCGCTGTCAAGGACAGTCAGGCTGATATATAGCCGTCTCCCTTGTATTCCCTCTCACCCCAAATCTCAAGTCTCATCTGACCACTGCCATTGCAACGACTCGTTACGATGTCCCCCCCAACTGGTCCACCGACACCTCAAGAGGTTCGCAGAGCTGCTCGTGCAGCTATTAACATCTTTGAAAGCAACGACATGACGTGCTGTCTCTTTGGCAGCTTGGCTTGTCGTGTCTATGGAGTAACATACCGGGGTCCTAAGGTGAGTCTACTGTACTGCTATCTGCTTAAACCAACTAAAGAATCATTTCTTCTTGTACCACTCAATGCCACCATGATCATCACCTCTAACGCCCCTTTCTCTGCGTCTCTCTCACGTTTCCCTCGGCCTCTTACCAGGACGTTGACCTCATCGTCCTCAAGGATCAAGGCTACGACAGCGAAGAACTCAAACAATTCCTCGTTGACTCCGACGACAGATTCTGTCTCGTCGGCTCTATCAACCCCGACGCCACCTACCAAGTACTCTACTTCACCCTCCCCTCTAGCCTGCACGACCAAGACCGAAAGTGTAAGGTCGACATCCTCACCACCGGGCGTACCACTTCACTCAACATCCCTCCCATTCCTCGTAAACATATCACCCACGTTGATCCATTCACACAAGACGATAATAGGCTACCTGTTATGCCGTTGTTAGCGTTGTTGATGATGAAGTTGCAAGGATGGGTGGACCATAGACGTTCGAGGGAGGGACATAAGCAGAAGAAGGTTCCACAGGATGTGAAGGATATTGATGCGTTGGTGGAGATTGCGGTGAATGATTGGGAGGTGCATTTGGAGAACCAGGAAGAGAGATGGCTACCTCGGTGGTTTGTGAATCAGTCAAAGAAGAGGGTGGATGAGTATTTGAAAAAGTTTCCGTGGAAGGAGGAGGATTGGGAGAGTTTGGGGTTTTGAAGTATTTAATGTGAAGTATTTTGGAAGTATCAATAGTTTTGACGGGTTTCTTGTACTTGTTATGGACAGTGCTAAGTGTCTACGGTCATGTCATATCCAGAGATTCTAATTCCACTGTGTTCCGTATGGATTGAAATCTTCGACTTGCTATGGTCGCTCCATGCTCTGTCATGTCTACTTCTGCGTACTCCAGAAGAAGGTTTAGTCGTATAAGGGAGATGCACGTCCAAGCGAGGGCGTAGGGGAAAGACGGTCGAGGATCGGTCAATGAAGTAAGACGAAGAGAGAGAGAAGGAACGCAAAGAGAGGAAGTGTTCTCCGAGTCAACCTCGAGTCATATATACCACTTTCTCTCCCAAGAGACCGGATACTAACCAATCGACCGTTCTCGTCCTCGATCGGTCGATGACTTTCAGCTCTTAAATCTTTCATGTTCAACCCTCCCTCAAGCTTTTGAGTATGTATCGCAACTTAGGTTTGGAAAACTAGTAGACAAGCTAGTACACTACACTCCGAGGTAACTTGCAACGCAGGTACGTGTCTTCGCAGGCTCCCATGTTCAATGGCATTGTCTAATTCTTCGTCAAGTCTTGACTCTTCGTCGTCCCTGATTTATCCGCTCAGTTGGGTCGTTGTCGAAGAGAATAAGGTAGTCTACAAGCAGGTGTCATCTCTGGTGATGATCAGGGATGGCAATGGGCATGATTCCAAAGGTTTGATCATGATATGGTATGGCTATGCCAGTGGCTTATACGACAGAAATATATACGCAAGGTTTAGGTGCACTGTTCGCTGATCGGCGATCGCGTTGGCTATGGTGATGGATGCTAGTCTAGGCTGTGGTAGCTAGATAAATGGAGGTAGCCAAGAGGTAGTAGCTGATGAGTTTCCAATTTGGCCTCAGTTGGTGGAGTAGAATGAAGGAAGGGGGACGGTGGAGAGTGGAGAGAGGACAACGATAAGACAGTGTCAGAAGTCTGGGGCTAGGATAGCAATGGAGAGGTGAGGGGAAAGGGCAAAAGAGACTGTTTGGGCACTCGACGGCCAGTGAAGCGGACTCAACTGAAAGGGGGGGGGGGGATGTGCAGGCAAGGTATATATATGTCATACTGGGGATGATGTGCATATTTGTCTTCTTCTGCTTATATCGCTGACTGCTTTATTGCGTTTTGCTTTGCTTTGCAGTGTACGACTATCGTCAACCATCTATTGTCCTTTTTGTCGTTGTCTTTCCCATTTTCTCCATTCCACGTCGCGCCATCTGCCATACTGTATTTACATCTCAAACCGATCCCAATCCCAATGGTGATGAGTGTACTGTGCTCCTCCTGGACTTGTCCTGGATCCGATGTCCCCTTCCTTAGACTCCACTGTTCGTCGTTCATCGTTACTGATCTTACATTTATCGTCGAGATTTCCTAGCGTTGTTCCGAAATGGGAGGTTGAGGCGAGGGGTCATGGGGGATAAATGAGGTTGGGGAAGTGGGTGGCACTATTGGATCGAGTATGTTGACAGCGGTATCTTATCCCTTGTGATTTACTTCAGTTGTCGCTGCTTTTCTGATGCTAATACTCGTCGGACCTTTGGCAGATGATTACGAGGCCCTTTTAAGGGACTCATTCTTGTAAATGCCGCTTTGCAGCTGTGGCTATTGCCAAGTCGTCCTACCGGCATTTTCCGCCAGACCCCGGTCCAGATCTTCACCTTCGACATTTAGGAGCCTTATTATATGAGTCGTCGGTCTCTTGGAGCTTCATGGCGAGTATATACTCAAGTGTACTGGTTATAGTGTGTATGGCAAGTCGTCTTGAGGTCGTGGCAGCTTGGCAGGTGGATGGCAGTAAAAATCAATGATAAATTCTATTTTAATCTCTACATGCCTAGAATTCTCGCAATGAACTCTTTGGATCCCATGTACTGTCCACTGAATCATACTGGAACCACCTGTGCCTGGCATAGTGATAGATAGGAGACCTGATGACGTTGTAAACGGCTTTCTCGTATCCACCAACTGTAACCAAGGCAGCGTCCTTGTCTTCCTCACCGCGCCCAAGTCCCTCCACCAATGTTCTGCTCGCCATTCCTACGTGTGTTCATTCCTCTCAAGGGGGTCCGAAAAATTTTTTTAAGGACCTTGAGCAGACCAACCGACCGACCGACCTTCCATAAAAGGTAGCTTATGTAATATACGCGTCATCAATTTCGCCTTCCTCGTTTCTGAGACCGACCTCTCTCTGCCTCGCAAACCTCGCACAGCCAGCCAGACAGCACAAACTCATCCAGCTGCACACATATACAATGGTACTATGATTTGGGAACGCAAAGGTGAGTTTCCTGACGCAAAAATGGCAGTAATAGTACTCACCCATTTTGCTCGGTTGCTGCAACCAGCTGCAACGTCGGTCGACTTCTCTCCATCTTGGACAACCACCCCGCACACACACACGAAGATATCGCTACCTTCCATCACTCTGGGCCTTTTGGTACGCTGGGATTTCTCATCTGAGTCAATCATTACTGTTTTTTTTTCTGAGTACACTGATGGAGTGGACGGCCAGGCAATGAGGATATTTGATTTTCCATCTTACATGACCTATCCTCGCTGCCGCTGCCTATGATAGCTTACTTTACTTCATCTTTGTTGCTCAAACTGTCAGAAAGGGATGTAAAATTATTTTATACACACTATCCTGCTCTTCTCAACGTCTACGAAGCCCAAAAATATTACGCATCAAAAATTTTTTAGTGGCCTGCGGACCTCCAACCGACCGACCCCGGAGTGTACCGGTCCACAGTATCTGAACCCCCTTGATTCCTCTGCTTGTGGTTCATCGACGTTTGGAAAGGGGCCTCGTAACTTGCCCTGCGAAGCAGTGGCCCTTACCCCAGCATTCTTATAGAGAACAATTAACATGTCTTCCTAAATTGGTAGAACAAAACGAGACTTGTTTAGTCTAACTCCAAGGCCCTTGTTCCCGTTTTGGAAAACATCAAAGAATACCTGCCAGTCTATGTCCTTTGGCAGGATGGCAGCCGGCATTTGGCAGAACTTGCTGCCGTTGCCATGCACACTAACTGGTTAGTACCTTCCATTTACCGTGTCATTGTGTTGAACAGTTCTTCTTGGCTTCTCCCCCTTAGACTTGCACGCACGTACGAAGGTGTAAGTATGTATGTGTAGGGTCTGAAGCATGCATGAGCTGTTATCTCGTCCAGTATACACACTCATTTCATTGAATGTCATCTGTCTGTTTTGACTGTTACAATCATTGATTCCGGGAACATTATTAAAAGAGCTACTTGTCTTCAAACACCTCATCTCTACCTCTCTGCGTGAGGTACTTTATAGCTACCCATGTCCATTATTTGGGCTGTTGCCGACGATACTGACAGTCGTGTCAACTATACTGGCCAATGGAGCTCAACCTCACCTCAAGCTCTACTTGATGCCGGTGTAAATGTGTCTACCTTCAACTTCGATGGTATGTCCTGAGTTTATTCCACAGTATTTTCAGTGTGAATTACTTACAACACAAATAGGTGACTCGCCCTCCCCAATGGTCTATGGATCCATTGCCAATGACGCTCAATTCAAAACTGAGTGTTCTTTCGACGATTTAGGCGGAAATCCTACCGATTGGCAGAGTAATCAAAGCCTTCCTCCCAACTCGATACTCAATAACGTGCTGATATGCGCGTCTCCCCCCGGACTGGCACCGTCTGGGCCACATCAGCTCTCAATCACAGTGTTTGACATTGACCAGGGTGGGTTGTCAACGGGAGTAGATGCACTTTATCTAGATTACATCGCATATACACCACTTGACAATGCACCGGTCGATGGAGAGTACGTGCTGGTGGGGAACTTGGTAGGAGGATTGAGTGATGATCAAAGCTCACTGGTACCTTCGACCACTTCTATCTCGACTTCTCCCCTAGTGATCAATGGGCCCAATTCTCCAGTGTCGCCGTTGGGAGACTCGGCGCGTCTAAAATTGAGCGATGGATGGGAATCCTTTCCGAATGGTACATTCGGGACGAAAATTGCAGGGTCAACCCTCATGTTGACGTTTAATGGTACGTGACTACCTCTAGTACATACAACAGTTGAATAACTTGCTTTTTCCTTTAGGAACAGAAGTCAGTATGCTGGCGGACTCTTTTGGCGCTCTCGATTCTTCAAACGCCGTTACATACCAATTGGATAACCAGCCACCGGTTGGATTACGTTCAACTTCTCCCAGTTCAGGGTCAGGGAATGAAACCCTGATAAATCCTGACAAGTTCTTACTCAAGTGTCCGTCTCTTTCCCCGGGTCAACATACCTTGGTCATTCAGCATAATGGAACGGATGGGATGCGCATGATCGTGGATATGTTCTTTGTTCAATCTCTCAGTTTACTTCCAACGTCGATACATCCAACGTCAATACCTCCAACATCAATACCTCCAATGTCGATACCTCCAACGTCAATACCTCCAACGTCGGTAGTACCTCCGGAAACATCCAATCCAATCGTGCCCACTTCTTCCAATCATCATTTAAAGGGTGTAGAAATTGGTGGAATTGCTGGCGGTTTGAGTGTATTTCTGATCCTCACCACGGCATTGTCATGGATATGGCTGAGAAAGTGGAAAAAGAGTCATAAAGAAAAGATGTTGGAGCCTGCACCTTCTGTTGCGGTTGGGGGACCTGATTTCAACCCATATGAAGATCAAAGTTCTCATCGAATAGCATCATCGAAACATTTACACAACTCAAGTAGCTGTAATCAGGATGAATCGGATGATGCGATGAACTTACGCTGGGGAAATTTGAAGTTGCAGCAGAGAGTGGCGATTCTTCTCGGGCAGAGCCAGTCTTCCTTGCAGTATTCGACTCTGGAAAATTGGCGTACTAGAGAGCCTAGGATTCATACCGATAGCGGATGGAGGATGGGGCAGGATGATTTAGCTTCGAATCATTTGGATGAGACGGAAGAGGTTCCTCCAAATTACACAGAAGTATAATTAGATACATCATACCTGTCTGGATTGTGTTGAATGGTGATACATAGTTGCAGGAGGAGGAGGGGAGTGTACTTTTCACTGGTTCGTTGTTCGACGAAAGCTTGACGGAAAATTTGCAGAGAAGGTGCTTGATACTGAGTCTGCCGTGTTGACAGAAAGGGAGATATTTTTTCCCGGGAACAGGATAAGTAGTGCCTGTGCGACCATTTTTTGCTCAGAAAAAGAACTCGATAAATAGGACTCGTAATGCAAAGTTAATCAGAATCGTTCTGAAGGTGTGTAATTATCGATGCCGCATGCGTTCATTAATCATTGTTCTAAACCCAGCTGTAGCTGTGCCGATGAAAGGGGTGTGGGCCAGCGCCGGGGCGTGGTGAGTACGAGGCCAGTGTAAGCTGTCGGAAATCGGAAAATTGCTGGAAGAAAGAAAGCTGCGGCAAGAAGTTCTTCATAGAAGACGTTGAGGGGCAGAAAATTTGCAGAAAGAGACGGATGGGAGAAATTAGGAAATATCAGTCTGACTGGAACGGCAAGGTTGCAGTTAACTGTCTAAGTAATTGATAAGTATGCTGTTCAATTTGCACTTTTATTATTTACCCGCACTCGCAGTATTTTTCCCCGCACTTGCTGACTTTTCCCGCATACAGTGAGCTACCTTTCCCCGCACATTCTTGAAAACTCTCCCACACCCAATGTTCACGAAGTCAATTCATGGGCCTAGATGACTATCCACAGCTTCCCCGTGAAAATAAGAGCCATTTACAGCATTCCTGGCCCATTGCAAGCTCAGAAATAGTACACTACTTCCACCGCAAGCTCCTACAAGCTTCCTAGCCACAATTGTAAGGGTATTGCTACTAGTAGGAGTACATAAACAGCACTGTATTATAATGATCATTAGACGGACAATGGTACATACATATCCTGGAACTCAGGAAAATAGGCCTTCTTGAGGAGGAACCAGAATGACTTTAGTGGACAACTATGTTACAAAAAAAAACGGAGAAAAATTCAAGCGTGATACCAGGTTGAAAGCCGAGATTATTGAAGGTGAATTGAAGAGGTGTAAGGGCTCTGTCTATATCATCAGAACAACAGAAGTACATACATACTTCCAGGCAGTATAAGTATCTACGTGGTTGCGCCCACAGTAGTTAGTCTTTTTACCTCTTATTTGTCTCTACCTTGTATTCTCTGCTATAGAACGGGTTTATTTGAAGATTTGGGCACAAAGCAAGAAGAGATCGACTCACCAACATCCTCGGTTCATCCAGAACCGTTCACGGCTAAATTAGAGCCGTTACAAAAGGATAGCCAGAGACAAAAGGTTTTAAATGAGAGAAAGCTGGCAGCAAACAAACAGTCAGCTTCTGGGGAAATCGATGCAGAGAATGACGACCTACCATCTTCACTTCTGTCTACTCGATATACAACCAAGGAGAACCAGTGCAAGAGGATGGTGAATACCTAGAAGTCGGCAATATGGGACGAGAACTATGTTCGCTAGAAGCAGACACGACCAGAAAGAAAAGAGGATGACCACGAAGCCGGGAGACCACGAAGCCGGGAGACCTAGACCAAAAGGGAGCCCCAGATGCAAGCAACGCAAGTTAGCATCAGGGCAAAAGACACCAGTCAAAGCCTAGGAATTGTTCTGTGGACAAATGAACCACGCAGAACATTTAAAGACATAGGACTACGTACCAAGTTGAGTATCTGAAACCTATCTCATAGCCTGTTCTTGGTACCCTTCAACCGAAGTCTTTGATCCTTTTAATTTAAAGTAGCTTTGAAGCATTTACGCAGGCTGGAAGTTTCCGATTATTGCGTGTTTTGACGTGTCGAAAGAGTATGGGGCGGCAAAACATATCAAAGGGGCATTGAGTGAAGATATTGTGGAGGGGAGGTTCTCAGTCCAGAAAGCTCTTGAACGACAGGACGGACATGATAGTAGTCGTCCATCAAAAGAGCTTGCAACGTGGCAGTTCCTGCTCCACGCAAAGCACGTGTCAGTCGTGTGCTCATCACCTGACCTGACGCGTCGCGTCTGGAGAACCTTCCAGACCCCATAGTACTGTTATTCAGACGTTTGAAGCATTTCCATCTATACAAGTAATCCAAGAAAGCCCAAGAAACATCGCATAATGGATTTAAATCCCATGCAGAAGTTTCGAACATTGAGGGTGCGGGACAACTCGACTGTGGGTGCGGCAAAACTTCAGTGAGTGCGGGGATTTCGACTATGAGTGCGGGAAATATTGAGTGTGTGCGGGTACAAATAATAAAAGTGCAAATTGAACAGCATAAAATCCCACTCATGCTTCCGTACTGTCTGTAATCAACCGTACCGCCGGTACCCACCGTACTCGTACCCCCCGTACTCCCGCACCCGCACCCCGTACCACCGTACCCGCACCTTTCTGGTTCCCCCTTCAACAGGCAGCATGAGTCTTTTATAGTGCTGACTGGCTTTTAAATATTTTGCAAACACTGGCATTCCGATATTAAAGGCGCGGCGTCGAGCCCGAACTAATATGGCAGATATTTCTTATTCTCTGATTTCTTGTCTTTTTCTCTCGAGCTCATATCCCTGGTTTCTTTTCTGTTACTCTTTTACATTCCTTGGCCGCCACTAGATTGTTTCTTGGGTAAGGTGTCCAATGGTATCTGAGTATGTCAAAACTCAACATTCAAGGTATATTTTTAGTGCCATTCACTCATGTTTTTGACTAACTAGCCTGGAGCGACAGCCCCGTTCTTTGGCCAGTACTGACCGAAATGTCTTACGCGGATCGACTTAGTCAGGTCATATTCAGGTAAGTAGATTTATCAACGCGTTTTTACAGGGGTGTACGACTTGCAGTCGTTACGAGGCCGAAGAATGAGGCTGAGTTCTTTACACCCAATTTCCGCTTGTGGCTATACAAATTGTTCCCGTTTTTTCCCGGTACTTTGTCTCCGGTTTTTCCCTTGCCCCCTGACCGCTACATACTGGTATTGCAAATATACGTTTGTTTTTGCGGCGACGCTCGCTAATTCGTCTAAATCACCATCGTTACAATAATCATTCTCCCTGTCTTTCTCAGTCAGGTTGACGCTGCACTATACTGCATTCCTGCCTAGTCTCTCCTAGACAGACAACATGACAAGCTACTAAAGTAGATTCCTGCCCACCTCCAGCTCAATCGACGTGTAAGCTTTTCATTGTCACCAGCCTCTCCTCTCTGCTTCTCTCCTTGCAAATAAAAAAGCTGTAGTATCTATATGTTTGTACATGAGAACAAAATTAATGACTAGTCTGTGGTAAATCCTGTGGCCTCGTACTCGCCACGTCTCGGCGCTGGCCCACACCCCTTTCATATTATAATCATGATCTGATTTCACAGAGCCAAACTGAGAAAGGTACAGCAAAAAGAAAAATGGGGGAGAGCTTCAGGGTGGTATGAGAGAGGGAAAAACGAGATTGACAGGGACACATTAGACCCTGTAAGCTGTCGGAAAAAATTAATTTGGCGGCAGTGGGACGTAATTTACATAGCTGGCACTGCAGAAATGCAGTGTAAAAACTCATTCGGCCTCGTAACAGCTCTGATGATACGGTGCAACGTCTATGACCAGTGTAGAGTATAAAGGCCTAAGCCGTGGTTGAGAGTTCTCAACAGCTTGTCCTGAACCCTCACTACAGTAAGTACCTAATGCTCTTTCCTCAGGATTCCTTTGAACCCTTCTTTTTTCACCTCGACTCTCGATAGTTCCTCCATTATGCGTCTCTTAAGCACGAAAGACTTCAAAGTCAAGGAGTTCTTCACGGATATTCCATGCTATGTTATCCTCTCACACACTTGGGAGCAGGAAGAGGTTACCTTTCAGGATATTCAGAACCTCGACGTCGCCCAATCCAAAGCCGGCTGGCGTAAAGTCAAGAACGCTTGTCTCCGTGCTCGTCGCTATCATTTCGATTGGATCTGGATTGACTCGTGCTGCATCAACAAGGAAAGCAGCGCCGAACTCTCCGAAGCGCTCAACTCAATGTACCAGTATTATGAAGATGCAGCAGTTTGTTATGTCTACCTATCCGACGTCTCTGGAGAGTATCATCCTCAAAATGAAAAATCCAACTTCAGAGACAGTAGATGGTTCAGGAGGGGTTGGACGCTTCAGGAATTGCTCGCACCTGAATTTGTTGTGTTTTTGGATAAGGATTGGGAAAGGATTGGGACCAGGTCGAGCTTGCGCGATGTAGTCTCAGTGGCTACTACCATTCCAGTGGAGGTCTTCGAGGGACGGATTATCGGCGAATACAGTGTCGCTCAGAGGATGTCATGGGCAGCGTTTCGAGAGACTACAAGGCCGGAGGACCAAGCATATTGTTTGTTAGGGATTTTCGGTGTCAGTATGTCGCCAATCTATGGGGAGGGTGGAGCCAAAGCCTTCATGCGGCTACAGCAGGAGATTATCAGGATTTCCGATGATCGCAGTATCTTTGCTTGGGTTGCCGCACCGCCCACCAAGGAGGAGCCGTATAGTACAGCCGACACAAGGGGTTTGCTGGCTCGATCGCCCTATGAATTTAGGATGTCAGGCGACGTGCAGGCTTCAAATGCGGAACTCCTCGGCAACCAATCATCTTATTCGTTCGGTAACAACGGCTTGCATATCCACCTTCCTCTCAATCCCACCTCTTCCAGCTCTGGACGCTCTGACAAAGACATCTTCCTCGCACACCTACTCTGCCAGTCCAGGAGAGATGGTAGTTTCTTAACCGTTTATCTCCAAAAGACGAGTGGACATCAATATGTACGGTGTTATGCAGACGAAGTGTTCTTGACGAGCTCACTGCCCGCACTGGATAATGTTCGGGAGCTCACCGTTAGAGAGCACCTAGTCACAGGGCATAGGCTCCGAACCTCGAATACTTCCAGCGTAGCAGAATCTTCGATGTCACGGTACAACGTTGAACTTCTTCGATCAGCTTGGGACTTCCTTTGTCTATCCTCTGAGCAAGAGGGGGATAATTTCATATTCTCTATCATCAATGAACACACAGTATCTGTCACTACGCGACGATCGTTTTTGGGAGGGGGGGGTATTCGGTACAAGTCTCAGAAAACTGGAGATTTTTTCGACATCGACTTCACAGATCGGGAACATATCCTGAAGATAAAAGATGAACTATCTGTCTTCAATTCCTCTGGAGAGGATACACTCATAGGGAAACTGCGCAGTGGAGGCTACGTGCTCATTGCGTCTGAGAGGAGAGGAGATCTGCAGGAGAAGGTAGAGATTGGTTATTGTGCAAAAGATGATCCTGAAATTTGCCTCTGGGCTGGTCCATTGCGACTCCCTGATTTGGGCATCATCGTCCCTTCCAGGTTGAGCACAAAATCCTTCGATGATCATCTCCAGTTCGAAGGGATCTTTCCCCCCGATCCCTTTGGCCGGATTACTCAAGAAATGGCCTACGCTACCGTCTTTCGACCACATCCCAATGACCCGAAGGAATGCAGTTATCCTACGTTCCGCGTACTTACATACCGATACGATGGTTCAAACCCCAAGTACAGAATTCACGTCGCATTTGGGCTCCAAGGATCTTCGGTCTGGACTGATCTTGTTATGCAACACCCTTCCTCTCATGAAACATCTGAAGATGTTTGGAAATCTTATCTTGACTCTGGGTTAAGGGCGGCCGGGAAGCGATTGTGTAGGAAAGCATCTGTGAAGGCCGAGTTTGAGGTATTGCTCCCCTCCCGCTCCTTCTCTAAGACTAAGACTAAGACTCAGACTGCGACTATGACTGCTGTGATCCAGAGGGCGACAAATCTGCAGATGGGGGATTACTTGTTGCGCATGTACAAAGACTATTAAATTCCTGGCAATTATATTTATTACGAGGCCTTTTAGGGACTCGTTCTTCGACTCCGACAAAGGGAAGGGGGAGTGTCCAACCGAATGACATCATGTGGTCAAAGGGAGTTTGAATTTTTGATGGCCAGTAAACGCTCGTGCAAAAAACCCCTTTAACGTCGTCTTGTTCATCTCTGGATGAATATGTTTGACGTGGAGGAGGAGGAGGCAAGAAGGTAGGTAGGGGGCGTCTGGGTTCAATGTTTCAGTGGAGGTAGCAGTGGAGGTAGGCCTTGAGTTCGTGCCTTTTGGTGGTGGCAAGGATGATGTGGATGGGTCTCTCTCTTCCGTATCTGCATCTGGAAGAACGCAACGTTTCCGTTTGCGTGCTCGTTTCTTCGGCCCCGACCACGACCCAGTGTCAACGTTGCTTTTATCGACGCCATGTCCACTAACACCGTTGGGGTTGTCCACATACATTCCGTCTCCGACCCCATCGCCGTCACCAAACACGTCTCCTTCTACGTCCTCAGCCTGTGGATGACGATTGGCAGTACCACTCCCATCGGCTACCAATTTGTCCAATATCCTCCCTCTCCACGCCTCATATTCCTCCTTCAAGGCTTCGTGCCGTTATTTGGGTAGAGTCCTGAACCCGTGTTTGAAGGCGTCACTCTCAGTGTTCATTGTAGATATGGGAGCGGATGAGGCGTCGGGATCCTTTTTGACCGTGTCGCAATGGGGTTAGGGATGGGCAGCGGGGGTAGCCATCACAGTAATATTTGCAGCAGTGGTAGTGCTGGTTTTGGAGATGGTCTTCGTCGTCGTAGTGGTAGTCGTTCCACGGTCCCGTTTCCAAGGCTACCTCTCAACTAACTTAACGTCCTCGAGGTCGGACAGGACGGCGAAAGCGAAACCTTTACAATTTTGGGAAACTGGTTTGTCTTTATCGAGGTGATGAGGTGGAAGGAGGATGCCTTCGACGTGGGGGCGTAACCATTGGGATTGAGATTCGGGTTGGATGAGGATGAGGTAGACGAGTCCAATAAGGCCTCGACAAACTGCACTATTCCTGGGACTGTTCTGTATGGAATTGGATAAAACGGTCTTTGTCAGAATAATGACAATGTACGCCGTAGAATGGGAAAGACAAAGGGAGCGAGAAAAAGGTCAAAGAAGAGAAACATATCAGATACACCGTCTTTTCGTCCCAATACTCCTTTGAAAACCTCGCCTGCAGCCCATGCATTCCTGCGTCTTGGAAGATGAAGACGAGCGTCATGTATGCCAATTTGGTGCAGACAAGACCATCCTGACATCCACTAGATGGGGCACGCATGTCCTCAGTGCTCTGGCAACGGCGTTTTCAGATCTTTTGAGTTTGAAAAACTGACGCAAAGAAAGAGGAGTGCTTGAGGATAGGCGGGAGGGATAACTATGCAATGAGAATGGCTATTAGAATTTTACCAACACCTGAAGGAATAGAGAGTGCGGAAAGAAGACTTACAGCTATCCACATCATCGCCACGGTTCCTGTCACGAGAAGACACTCTATTCTCTACTTTCCGACGTAGATCCCCATCTGTACAGGGCCCATATCCGAGATAGAAAGCAAAGTAAGGGTAACCAAGTCTTCGTTGGAGTTTGTCGATGTCAATGCCAACGTGGAGGACGCCTTTTCGTAGTCCGAGTCGTCGTCGTCGCTGGCCCTGACTTTGCCTTTGACATCTTCAGCTTTTAGAGGATTATGGAGTGCTTTCTTGCTTTTAGCTACATGGCAAAGGAGCGAGAGGCATCTAGATGCGACTGATGGATTTCTGATGTGTGACATGTGTCGAATCGGCGTCAAGGTCCGCTTGCGCCCGGGCCGTAGCCAGACTCCAACTAGAGCCTAACACTAGTCTTGCTAGTCTTCCACTGCAGGCAATGCAGGCCTTTGTCCTTTATATCCTTTCTTCCAACTTTCCTTGTATTCCATTCTAGGACTTGTACCCATATCAAGGACAATGGATGCAAGAGTCAAAGAACCTGGTCCGCTCAATGCGGTATCGGTGCAGTATTTGTCACCGTAGACTCTTATAAGGGGCCAGAACTCTCCGTCTCACCTTCATCTTCTTATCCTACTCTTTTAAGGCCAATACACAGCCGTTGCTTCTCTCTTCTCAAATCCAAAGTTTCGCTGACACGCTGCCAACAAGTTGCGATGCCAACCGGTCCACCGACACCTCAAGAGGTTCGCAGAGCTGCTCGTGCAGCTATCAACATCTTTGAGAGCAACGACATGGCGTGCTGTCTCTTTGGCAGCCTGGCTTGTCATGTCTATGGAATGAGATATCGGGATCCTAAGGTGAGTCTACTGTACTGCTATCTGCTTAGACCAACTAGTAATGAATCATTTGCTCTTGCACCATTCAATGCCACTCAATGCCACCATGATCACCACCGACGCCCTGTCTCCGCTCCTCTCTCACGTTTCTCTCTGTCTACCACCAGGATGTCGACCTCATCGTCCTCAAGGACCAGGGAAATGACCCTGAAGAGCTTAAACAACTCCTTGTCGCCTCCGACGACAGATTCTACCTCATCGACTCTATCAACCCCGATGCCACCTACAAAGTCCTCTACTTCTCCCTCCTTACTAATCGGCGTGGCCGACAGCGAAGTTGTAAAGTCGACATCCTCACCACCGGGCGTACCACCACCCTTAATATCCCTCCCGTTCCTCCGGAATGTATCACCTACGTCGCTCCGTTTACGAAAGACGATAATCGGTTACCTGTTATGCCGTTGTTAGCGTTGTTGATGATGAAGTTGCAGGGATGGGCAGACCATAAACATTCGAGGGAGGGACATAAGCAGAAGAAGGTTGGACAGGATGTGAGGGATGTTGATGCGTTGTTGGAGATTGTGCTGAATGAGTGGGATGTGCATTTGGAGAATCAGGAAGAGAGGTGGCTGCCTCGGTGGTTTGTGAAAGACTCAAAGGAGAGGGTGGATGAGTATTTGAAGAAGTTTCCGGGGAAGAAGGAGGGTTGGGAGAGGTTGGGGTTTTGAAGGATTTATTGTGAAATATTAATGGTTATGACGCTTTCTTGTTCTCGTTATGGACAGTACTGAGTATCTACGGTCATATCATCTCTAGAGCTTCTAATTCTAATGTCATTCTATGTGTCGTATTGAGCGTCGCCGAAAGCTTCAACTTGCTATGGTTACTCTCATGCTCTGTATTTCTGCATACCCCAGAGGAAGGTTTAGTAGTATGAGGCGGGGATGCACGTCCAAGCGAGGACGTAGGGGAAGACGGTCGAGAATCGGTCGAGAGAGAAGGAACGCGGACCCATGATCAAGTTGTGCGTTCCGAGAAAGGAAGAGTTGGTGTATAGGGGCTCAGTAAAATCAAAGTCAAAGTTGTTGTATGAGTTGAAGCACGGTACACCAACTGGCTGGAATGTCAGTAGGACATTAGGGTGACTCTCCCCTGGCTATCGATTGAACGCCTTCAATGGAGTGACCACCATAGAAGGAAAGTACCAACCTAAAGAATGAGTATGTCGGTTTTGCCGAACCCACCTTGAAACGCCGGAACACACCCTATTGGGATGCAGCCATGAGTCCCTCAGAGAGCTAAGAAATGAATTCCTTACTTGGTTCTATGCGGAAACCTGCTTGGGTTTGAAGAGTAATAGTCTCGGTACCAGACTGACTACGCGAAATTGGGTAGTCAGTCTAGTACTACCGAGACTAGAAGAGTAAAACTCGCAACTCGCAACTCGACGTCAGGAACGTCAGGCGAACATCGACGCGTAGTACTATCAGAAAGCTTCAAAAAGGGGTTTGTTCACGACATCTTCCTGCGAGATTGCCGCCGTTCAGGCCTTTCACGGCGGTTTCTACGATTTGGGCTTCCACGGACATTTCATGGATTTCAGAAGCACTTTCTACGTCTCATTACACGGATATCCATGTCTAGCCATCAGGAATATCACTGACTCGGTTGGTGGTGTAGCTGGCACGGTTGTAAAGGCTTAGGCCCAGGCAAGATTTTGGGCAGAAATCGTAATGATACTTAAAGGAGCAGGAGATTTTTAAGGCTCAGGAGGGAGCACTACCTGTGAACCAGTGGATGATGGTTGTGACAAAGACTGGGGAAATTGGGAAGAAGATAAGCAAGGTTGAGAAGAAGATGAATGTTGAGAAGGGAGTATTGAAAGTTGGGAAGCAGTACCAGCACGAAAGGCATTGGCACCAGTGGCAATCTTGTCATCAATGAGGATGAACATGTCATTGTACCATAGAAAAGGTGTTGTGTGCCATTTTGCATCATCAGGGAATTTCTATAAGATAATAAGCAAGGGAAAGGCACAAAAACAGACAGTTATCATGATCTACCTCAAGATGATGGTCCCACCATTCATCAGTTGCTACAACCATCTGCTTCTGCTCATCCTAACCAAAGCCTGATGCCTTAGTATGTATAATGAACAGCATTGTACTGACCCTTCAACTGCACAACGGTTAGTAAGACATATACACCAGAAAGCCAATGAAAAGTACATACAGTGCCATACTTGTCTGAGCACTTCTTTGGGTTCTTCTCAGCTCCCTCCTGTGAGCCCTCAGTGATGATGCATCTACTGACAGCAGTCCAAGTGTCTGGTTTCCAACTGCTCTGTGATTAGTTGCCTAGGGCCTTCTGGTTCTTCAACTCATCTATCATGATGTCCACATCACTGTTGGACCATTTTGCCCACATGAGAGAGGATGTAGAATAGAAAATTAAAAGAGTGACCACAGGTGGGTGATTTGGAAGAAGCACGGGATGAGAAGAAAGGAAGAAAGGGCATGTGGAAAAGCTGTCCTGTACACAGCATGACACTACCTCGACTTTTTACTGAACATGCCACATTTGGGCTAAAGTTTGACATCCATCCAAAGTGCCAAGACTGCTGTATTGTATTAGTTGGATCTAGATCAGATTTTTACCAAACAGGCTCTTATGATTTCTCTAGTTTTATTCTACAAATACATGATGTTCTACCCCTAGATACTTGTAATGCTTACTTATTTACCCATATATAGTTCCCAATATGCAGTTCCCATTTATTTTGTGTATCCTCTCACTTCAGTCATTGTTGCTCAAGTTCAGTTCAAGCATAGCAATCAGGAAATCTGGTGGCATCAGTCCTATCCAGATTGCCATTAACTGGGTATTATTTCTACTACAGGGTCACTATCTTCCCTAAGAAACTATCAGCTGGTCAATTGATGTTTACTTGAGGTGTTTGCTTATGTATTCCCACAGGTCCCCGCAAGGTCCCCGCAGGTGGCTGTGCATCTGCGGGGACCCCTACAAATGTTAAAGTCAATTATCTTATATACATGCTCAGACATGAGTGCTGATACTACGGATTGCCCAATAATGAAAAATGCATAGAGCAAGCCTCTCGAAAAGATGTGTGAAAAACAGACCAGAAATTGCTGAAGCCAGCTGTTGCTGTTCTCACTTGACACTTTTGCAAGGAGCTATGCTCGTAAGGGTGAATAAATGTCCTGTTGGGACTTGAGATCCTTTTATAGAAAGAATCTGTATGAGTATAGCAAACAAACATGAAAAAAAGCGAAATTGTGGCTGTGCTTATCCCTCTTTTTTGATGATTTTTACATTTTCTTTGCATTGAATATACCAGCTTCAAGACAATTCTGAGTTTATTTATATAGTTTCTACAGTACAGGAAGTCATATATGATAAATTTAGATGGTACCCACAAATTAGAGCCAGGTCCCTGCAGCCCTGCAGATTTAGGTATACTGCTCACCAACTCACAGACTCATGAACTCACATGGCTTTCAGGTGCTTGTGCAAGTGGCTGTGAGTGCCCGTGGGTGATTTGCTGAAAGCCTGATGTCTACTTGATGCCAGTGTGAATGTGTCTGTGGGAAGGAGTCTCTTTGCCTTTAGTAATACTCTCCATGGAATGAGTATGTACGTTGATAGGCTGTGTTCAGCTCACTGGAGTTAGAAAAGGCCACCAGTGTATAGTGGATTGGAGGAATACCAACCAAGCTGAAGTCATTTACACCTATGGAACTGTAGCTCAGTGGTTAGAGCACTCCAGTACAAGTGATGAGGTCACAGGTTTGATTCCTGTCAGTACCACTTCTGTTACTTTACATGTCTGGATCAGCATCAGTCTTATCAATGTTCAGGACAAAACTTCTGGAATCAACCCTCATGTTGACGTTTAATGGTATGTGGCTACCTCTAGTATGTACAGCAGTTGAAAAACTGGCTTTTTCCGTTAGGAGCAGAAGTCAGTATGCTGGCAGACTCTTTTGGCACCCTCAATTCTTCAAACACCATTACATACCAATTGGATAACCAGCCACTGGTTGGATTGCGTTTGACTTCTCCCAGTTCAGGGTCAGGGAATGAAACCCTGATAAATCCTGACAAGTTCTTACTCAAGTGTCTGTCTCTTTCCCCAGGTCAACATACCTCAGTCATTCAGCATAATGGAAGGAATGGGATGCCCATGATGGTGGATACATTCTTTGTTCAATCTCTCAGTTTTAAGTCACCGATATCCTTACTTCCAACGTCAATAGTACCTCCACCTATGGAAACATCCAATCCAATCATGCCCATTTCTTGTTCTGACCATCATTTAAAGGGTGGAGAAATTGATGGAATTGCTGGTGGTTTGAGTGTATTTCTGATCCTCACCACGCCATTGTTGTGGATATGGCTGAGAAAGTGAAAAAAGAGTTGTAAAGAAAAGATGTTGGAGCCTACACCTTTTGTCACAGTTGGGGGACTTGATTTTAACTCATATGAAGATTAAAGTTCTCATTGAATAGCATCATCGAAACATTTACATGACTCAAGTAGCTGTAATCAGGATAAATCAGATGATACAATGAACCAGTTACGCTGGGGAAATTTGAAGTTGCAACAGAGAGTGGTGATTCTTCTTGGGCAGAGCCAGTCTTCCTTGCAGCCTTCGACTCTGGAAAATCAGTGTACTAGAGAGCCTAGAGAGCCTAGGATTCATATGGATAGCAGATGGAGGATGGGGCAGGATGATTTAGCTTCGAATCATTTGGATGAGACAGAAGAGGTTCCTCCAAATTACACAGAAGTATAACTAGATACATCATACCTGTGATACATATGTAGTTGCAGGAGGAGGAAGGAGTGTATTTTTATGATTTCATGTGTCCAGTAGGTATCAAACCTTATCATTTTCAAGTTGCAGGAGCACTACCAAGTGCCAACTGACACAATGCAAAAGTTTTCATCTCGCGCAGACACATCAAAGCGGCTTCACATAAGCTGGACACTTTTCTCCTTGTGTTGCTCATTGGACCTATGTAGGTCTTCAGCTCTTATGAAAGGGCTGTGGGCCAATGCTGCGTGTGGCGAGAATGAGCCGTCTCCATTCATCCTACCCCATTCAGATACCTCAGTCAGCTCTAAATGCCACTCACTTGTATGATACAATGAGAAGAGATAGAGAAAGGCAGTGAAGTGCTACCTTTAGAGAATGATTGATATAAGTATGAGAGATGAGAGGAGACATCATTTAAGCCATGAGAGAACAGGCGCTAAAAGATATATAGATGCACCTGTTGAAGCACTGGCTTTGAAGGATACCTTGAAGAGTTGAAGCAGCTTTGGCAGCTGGAACCGAGGAAGGTATTGAATTACAAGTAAAACACGAAATGGAGAAAAATGCAACGCACTGGGACACGGACAAAAAATTCGAAGCAGCTCTGTGAATGAGTGAACATAATGCATTACTGGAGTCCCTGGTGCATCAACGGAGGAAGATATTGGAATGAGCAGGTGAAAAGTGGCATGTTAGCTCTCAATAAGGAGAACGGGCTTATATATGTTTCATGGAAGGAAAGGTATTAACACAGCCACACAGATAAATTCGGTCCAACCCGTTTATCGGACGGATAGATGGGACCGTTTAAACATAGCCACAAGCAGGATCTGAGTGTAATAAACTCAGCCTCATTTCATTCGGCCTCGTAATCATTTTGCAAAAGCTGACATGAGGCAAAAGATTTCATCTCGCACAGACCCATCACACTTCACATGAGCTGTACAATTTCCTTGGTCTTCTTGCACTTTAATCAGGTTAGTAAACCATAATTATTAGTGAGATAAGGCTAATTATCTTGTCGCTGCGTTTGATGAAATTTCGGGCGAGATTGAGTAGGGGGATCACGGGGAGCCCTGAAACAGCGACTCCCCTGCGTACGATTTTATTTTTGAGTACATGCGACTTGGTAAAGGCTGATACAAAAAAACAGATGTAAATAAAATGGGAGTGGAGGGCGGGTAATGCAAAACAACTGAGTAATACTGCGAGAATACTAGTGAGTGATGAATGGAGAAAGAAAGAATGATAAGAGACGTACCCGAGAGACTCGTGAGTGGCAAATGGGGAAAGAAAGAATGAGATGGGGAAAACGAGTCTCTCGGGGCTATAAGTACATGGTAAGTTGTTAACGGCGAGATCAAGTCTTAGACATAGAGTGGAGCAAAACGAATATCACAGGAAAAAGACAAAACGAAGAATTTAATCAAGTAAGGGGAAAAGACTCTGGAAATTTTTGTGGAAAGGAGGATAAAGTAAAACGGGGGTCAAATTTCGAGAAAGGCCGGCGCCTAAGTCACGGAGGCAAGATATACGTTGAGCCGCTGAGGCTAGGCCACGGAGGCGAGACGATGGCCATGAAGGCTTAGCCACAGAGGCGTAACAATGGCCACGGAGGCATGACGATGAGGACGGCGAGTCTTACGCACGGAGCGTTGAGACGAATGATAAGCGAAATTATGAGTAGTACTTACGACGATAATTAGACCTTTGTAAAGTAGTCTTTAAAACACAACAAAATTTTTATCTCATGCAGATTTTTCTAGCCCTCTCCCACATAACACTTTTGAAACAGTACTGTAAGTGCCACATATTGAATTCATTCAATTTCCACTAATCTTATGGAGTGATTTTTGTCGGGCACAATAACAAAGACTGATGTTTTTTA
Organism: Tetrapyrgos nigripes; assembly: GCA_013368315.1. NCBI lineage: Eukaryota > Fungi > Basidiomycota > Agaricomycetes > Agaricales > Campanellaceae > Tetrapyrgos > Tetrapyrgos nigripes. The sequence goes on from JAACJM010000126.1 coordinate 154,901, forward strand.
TCCTATTACACATCTTGATGGCATTAACTGACTATTTTTTCACAGTACTGGTGCAATATCACTTCATTACGCCAGATCAGTTGTTATGGGTGGAGAAGAGCATCATGCTAGGTTCCCTAAGAGAATAAATTCAGGCTATAAAAAACTAAAGCCCTCTCAGCAAATGTTTTCAAATATGTCAAATTCTCAAATCTACAACTCAACACTGTCATACACACTGTCAATAACTTTTACAGTAAGTGCTATCTGTCACTAAATATAAAAACTAACATGACTTATGGGTATTTAAGCTGACCCTGAAACTAAAGCCCTCTCAGCAAATGTTTTCAAATATGTCAAATTCTCAAATCTACAACTCAACACTGTCATACACACTGTCAATAACTTTTACAGTAAGTGCTATCTGTCACTAAATATAAAAACTAACATGACTTATGAGTATTTAAGCTGACCCTGATCTTGCCATTTTGAAGGAAAAGCTTCAACCAATTATGAACCCAGCAAAAATGCTGGTTCCATGTATGAAAGGAACCAGAGTCCAGCTCTTGCAAGATCCTTGTGAATGGGGACTTCAACCAGATAGTAAAGTAGCCTGGATATCTGGTATTGCAGGCAGTGGAAAAAGTGTTGTTGCAGTCTCTCTTGCCTCAGAGATCAGAGATAAGGTGACTGAAATTAGGCTTGCACTGACTTTCCACTGTGTCAAAGGCCAGGACACTAGCGACATTTCTTTTCCAGTCCCTACTATCTGCTATAAGCTAGCAGAGATATCCAAAGCTATGGCAACTCATTGATTGAAATATTCCAGAAGGATAAATCTCTGAATGATATTGGAATACCACTTGAAGAGCAGCTGGAGAGATTTCTTGATACCAAACTTTTTGAGAAACAGATGTGTGGTGGGGTAGTGTTCATCATTGATGTATTGGATGAATGGGGAGGACCAAAGAATCAAGCAATTCTGATCCAATCATTGATTGCAAAATCACAGCAACTCTTCTTCCTTAGAATCATAATCATGAGCTGTCCAGAAAATGTCATTGAAAGCATCATGGTAAATGAGGAATTTGAGAGGCTGTAAAGCAGTTTGATCTCACCAAGCAGTATGATGCAGCCTCTGATATTCAAACTGTAGTCAAATACAGATTGAAGGATTTTCAACTCAGTGGGAGCCACATTTGGAAATTGAACAGAAAAGCTGATGGATTATTCATCTGGATCACCACAGCCTTGACATTCGTTGAAGAGGGGCTTGATAAGCATCACAACCTAGAGATTATTCTTAGTATAAAGTAAGGAATGAGTACAGATGATAACCCTTACAACAATCTTTACAACTTGTATGAAAAAGTTGTCCAGGAATGTGTCAAGAATGTTGTCACTTAGCAAATAACCACCCAAGTCACATGATGAACAAGATAGATTGACCGATTACAGTGAGACGAGAGAGAGGGAAAGATACAGAGAGATAATAGAGGCGAAGAAAGGATGAGTAGCTGACTATGCTCAACACTGCACTGTACTGAGAGCGGAGTGGAGACGAAGTGAACAGACTAAGGAACTAACTACAAGTCCTCTGGTATATATGTAAAAGAAGTGAATTGAGAATAAGTGAATAAGTGAGAATGTCCATGGAGATAGGAATCGAAGGAAATAAATGATGTATATGTCAGATCAAGTGATGGTAACCGTAGTCAGAGAAGGTGATGGTGAGAAAGATGAGAGAAATGAATAGTAGTCTGTGGAGTTAAGAAATGAATAGGGAGGTGAATAGAGCGGCGATTCGTGACAGAATGCTTCAAACTGTGAAAAGAACAGGACTATTTTAGAGAAGTCATGTCAGTACTGCTCACTGTGGTGGAACCTGTGTCTGTCAGCACAACTATTTGGCTGTTGAATGGGAGAGTTCCAGCTGAAATTGTAAAAGAGATACTCAGATGGCTTAGATCTGTGATTTTCAGCAGAGATGAAAATTTATTCTATCACCTCTCATTCAAGGAATTCCTAACCTACAAAGGCAATAAGCAACCTTTGAGTGAACATCCAACTTGGAGTCATCAAGACCTGCTTGAAACTTGTATGAAAATTATGATAAAGGAGCTAAAGTTTAATATATGCAAACTGGAATCATCAGTGATTGAAAATGCAGCTATCCAGAATCCCCGTCATATATTTCAGCACATCTCCAATATAGCTGTGTATCTTGGGGAAGCCACCTACTAAGAGCTATGGAAATTTCTCATCATGTTCAAGGCTATATAAAACAAATGATAAAGGGGAAATGGCTCATCTACTGGATTGAATGTATAAGCCTGTTGGGTAAAGTCAATCTAATGATTGACATCAGTGCCAGCATAAAATCTTGGGCAGAAAGTATAAAGGTAAGTTTAAGCTACAAAGTAAACACTTAGTTCAGATCATATATCAATTTGATAGGACTATGAGATTATAACCTTGGCTGAAAGTATCAGAAATTTATGTGATAAATTCCAGGCCCCATTGAGTCAATCAACACCACATTTATATATCACAGCATTAGCCATGGCATCAAAATTTAAATGGTTTAAAGTTGCAGATATACATCTGAAAAAGACAATCAGACTTGATAACTTGGCTTTTGAGATATCACTGCATCAAAGTGGTCCTGTTTACTCTATGGCTTACTGTCCAGATGGGATGCATATAGCTACAAGTGGAAAGAGCATCAGCATATGGAATGCTAAGACTGGGCAGTCAGTGAGTAGTGAAAAGCATGGGTTTGGCAGGTTGCCATGGGTCACAGGTAGGGGTCTGATGGGTATGGGTATGGGTCCTGATTTCCAGACCTGTGCTGGATGCCGGTGGCTTGTACATGGTCTATATGGGTATATAACTCTTTGTATACATATGTCAATGTATCATTATGGCTTAACGGTAAAAATTGCACCTTTTTTTGGATTCCAGGGCTGAGTTCTGGTGTTTGATCCTTGCTGAAGCCAGGACCCGCAGGTATATGGACCTCACGGGTATGGGTACAGGTAGCCTCAAAAGTACCCGTGGGATACCCGTGCAGTTCACTCATAGGACACAATGACTTTGTGCAATTAGTTGCTTATTCCCCAGATGGAAGGCATGTAGTATCACTGTTGACATTATCCTCTGATAGAACTATCAGGATATGGAATGTTGAGACTGGACAGCAAGTGGGTGAGCCTCTTGAAGGTTGCACTGGCTTGTCTACATCAGTGGCTTATTCTCCAGATGGGAGACATTTGGCATCAGGATCACATGATGGTACCCTAAGCATATGGGATGCTGAGATTAGACAGTTAGTAGGTGAGCCCCTGAGGGGCCATGCTGACTGGGTGAGATCTGTTGCTTTTTCTCCAGATGGCAGATCCTTGGCATCAGGGTCATTCAACAATACTGTCAGAATATAGAATTTTGACACTAGACAGCAAGTAGGTGGGCCTCTGGTGGGCCACATATCAGTGGCCTATTCTCCAGATGGGAGACATATAGTATCAGGGTCACAGGATAAGACCATCAGGATATGGGATTCTGGCACTGGACAGCCAGTGGCCAAGCCTCTGATAGGGCACACTAGCTGTGTTCACTCAATGGCTTATTCTCCAATTGGAAAACAGATAGCATCAAGATCAGCTGACTGCACAGTTGAGATCTAGGATGCTGACACTGGACAGCCTATGAGACAGCCTCTGACTGGCCACACTGGGCCCATTGAATCAGTGGCTTATTCACCAGGTGGAAAACAAGTGGTATCAGGATCATAGGATGGCACTATCAGAATATGGAATGTAGAGACTGAACAGCCAGTAAAACAGCCTCTTGTTCTAAACAGAGTCGAGTCACTAGGTACTGAGTCAAATAGACAGGCCATGTCTGGGCCAGATGACACTTCCACAGGACTCCCAGTGAACCTTGAAACATCAATTCATTCTCCTCCCAATCTATCCTGCTTCATTGACTGGGAGGGATGGTTGACTGCACAGAAAACACCACTTTATGAGCCTGAGCTTATTTTGCAGTTACCCAAAAATTTGAGAGGTCTTACTGATTGCAGACAAATAATTACTATTCCAACCACTGCTGAAAATCACGTAGCACTTCCAGAGTGGAGTGATTTTGTTTATGAAGAAGACTGGACTTCTGTTTGGAAAGACAATGATCCTCCATATGAGTTTGACTGAAAAGAAAAAGCCTATTCAGACTGCAGATCCCCTCTAACTCTGCTTTACCCTGAGCTTTTGCTGTGTTTGTCACTTTTACTATGACTATAAAATCTCAATAAAAGTAAATGATAATAATAAAATACTACAAAAACTTGCTTTCTGAAATCCCTACTCATGTGTGCATATATATCTTTGTATTTTTAAAAATTTGATGAACTTATATCCATAAAACTTTGTACAATATAAATCCACCTCTGAACACTCAATAAGGTGTGAGGGTGAATCTTCAGATAATCAAAAGACCTGGAATGCAGGGTTACCTATGAACACTGACAGTTGAAGGTTCCACGAAGTACATATTAGTCCATACTAATACCAGTTGTCCTATAAGTCCCCAGCTTTCGCCTTTCCTTACCTTCTCCACTAACCCTCACCGCAACTCTTCTCCTCTCACCCATCCAACCCCACAGACCAGTTCCTACTACACTCAAGTACTCAACCCCCCAGAGAGAGCCGAGAGCGTCAAACACCTTCTAACGGCCTCCGCCTCATCCTCGTCGGAATCTTTTAGAGCTGTTTGGGGCGAGCGAGGATGAAGGACATTGTAATAGACTGTCTACCCGAAGAAGCCGGACCATAGCGCCAACCCCTAAAGACGAAGGCGAGTTTGAATTGATACAACCCGCGATATGTCCTGCGAAAAATATACGATATCCCGCGATCCTCACTTCCCGGGCAACTTGGATGATAGGTATGTTCTGTGATCCTGAGTTCCCGGACGCTCTCCGAAGAACATACCTTCTTCTCTGCCAAGCAAATTCTGACCGATGCGATATATCTGCTCACGCTTCCCCCCATTTCTGCTCAAAATATAGCTCTCAGTGAACTTCAAGTTTCAGCACCAACGAGCATCCGGATGCAGAGATGATGGGGGAAGAGTCCTCAGTGTATTAGAGGTGTTCAGATTCGAGAGAACTGTATCAAATGATTTGTATGATGGACTTGGAACACTCCTCACAATTCAGTCCTTCAAGTCGAGGAATTGCTCTATTAGTCATCACCAAAAAGTCCTCAACGATATAGAGGTGGACAGTGCATAACCACAGCCCATAGCAATGACAGGATGGTTGTGTAGCTGTGACAAGGATGTGATAACGTGTGATGGGCTGTGGTCATGCCCCGTACAACTGTTATACCAAGGTATATCGTTGAGGACATTTTGGTGATGTAACGTTAACAGTAACCGTATTGTGTGTCTCGAACTTGCTTTTCCGCATATTAGCGCGCTTCGAATTCCTCGCTGATCGCATATGGAGCTCACTATGCCGGCGCCGCAGCTAAAAGTATAGCTCAAAGACTCTCACGCTTCTTGCACTTATAGGAAGGAATACTTCTCCCCCCTAAACATCAGTGGTCCTTTCCTTTGAACACCATAATGGATCCCGGTACGATTCAGAATGAAACCGCTGATCAGATTGGTTACGATGCATACTTTTCGCTCATCAAGATCCAGAGCTGTAGTCTGGCGTATGGTTCGTAGGATGAAGAGGTATCGCCTGCTTTGCCCGGCCCTAACACCATGTCCCATAGGACTCTACGTGCCCGTTGCTGCAGCTGCATTTCAGATTACCTGGTGCGTACCCCGCCGCAAGTGAGAGCCCAATGAACGCTTAACATCGCATTTAGGCGACGACACGTCGGCCGTCAAGCCAACCGCACACCCACGAGATGGCTTCTAGGTTTATTCACTGTCATATTCTTTTCCACAACCGCTTGGTTCTCCCTCGTCGCTGTCCAGCAATATCTTAATTTTCGATACATCTATCACCCAGTCAACGGCAACACACCTTCATTGAACGAACGACTGGATGCCGTGGAGCTTCTATACGAAAAGCTATTTTCTGTCACGCCTTTTCTTCAAGGAATAAATGCAAGTTTGCATCCCTCTCTGATTTAAGTGAGAGACTAACAGATACTTGACAACAATAGTTCATCGCAGTAGATTCCATTGTTGTATGGCGTGCCCTATCTCTGTGGCCTCGAAAGAAGTATCTTAGATACATATTTGGCTTCTGGATTTTCGCGAGCGCAGGTAAGTGATGTTTTACTGATTGGCTTGGTACCGCTCCTTAATCTACGCACACACAGTCATCGCTCTTGCAGATGGATTCAACACCGTTGTAATCAACATCCGCGCCGCAGGAGATGCGTCCAAGGTCGACGGCTGGCAGAGACTGGATTCCTCTTCGATGCTTGTGTCCCTCTCCATTAACGTCGCCGCAACGACTCTCATTCTTTTCAAAGCTTGGTAGGCTATGTGTCGAGCCAAAATCATACTTTCAAAACCACTGACGGAATCATTTTTGCTCACAGGCGAACCCGCCAGACGTGGAGGGACGCAAACTTGGGGGGGTCTATGCCTTACCGAATCCTCATCTCCCTTATTGAATGCGGCTTCTTGTTCTGTGTCATCCAGGTGAGCTTGGAGACGGGGCGTGTACAGCTCACAATATTCATGTTCCGTTACCTATAGGCACTCAATGCCTCCGTCGCCCTACAAAACGGAAACTCATCATCGCTTGGTACCCTGGAGATGTTTGTACAGTCCTTTGCCGTCATGACGCCTATTTTTGCGGTGAGCCTATAGCTCGATGTGTTGATTCTACAACCGAGAACCTGATGAATCGTGTTCCACATAGGGGACCTACCCATCCATCGTCCTCCTCATCGTTCAACAACGATCCGTAATCGACGGTGAAACCGATGTCGTCATCTTCGATACTACCATATCCACCCCCGCGCAGCACGGGCACGGGAATGTCAATGGGCACAACCTCACTTCGATCATCAGATTGGAAATTTACCAGGCTAGTGACCTTGAATCGGGGAATGGGAATTTGACGGCCTGTGGCGAAGAATCTAGAGGGGCTGCAAGTAATGGTAGGTCCCCGCCAAAAGAATTGGGCGCTTGAACAGGCGCTCATTCGAAAATGCTCAAAAAAAGTGGCAAGGGCGAATAAATGTTGAACCGTGCTTTATCTGACCTAGCTTCAAAGAACAAACTTGCTTTGAAAGGTCATTAAAGCAAAGTTACTGGTCTTTTTTTTCTGCAAAAAATAACTTCAGTGTACTTATTAAAAATGGTGGCATTTCACAGTCTGATTTGTAACAGTCCCAGACGTCTGTTATATCCCATATCTACATATACCTATATGTATTTGGATCCTTCCATGAATCAACGCAAGTTATTCCCCAGTATCCAGTCCATATCCAATCCCTAAGCCCTTGTCCCATATAAGTACACAGTTCACCAATATTATACGATATTCCCTACATTTCCTGCAGAGTCATTAGCTTGCCAAATTCCATCGGGATGAGGGACTCTGGAGGAACATTCATTTTCTGCCGAAAATATAAAACATAAAACATACTTATGTATATATACTGGCAGTAACGACTCGGCCTCTCAGCGACCTCAATTCCACATTCGAAATATCCCCCCCACACATTCGAAATGGTTCACTGCACCTGGTTCTGAGCCTGAGCTTATTTTGTGGTTACCAGAAACTTTGAGAGGAGGTTTTGCTGATTGTAGGCAAATACTTACTACCATATCATTTCGACCACAAGTTCCGTAATGCGTAACAGCAGACTCTGAGCTGGGCCAAAATCTATCTTCGTAACACAAAACAGAGGGCCATCCTCCACCTTACTCGCAAGCTTCGCTTCGTATGTAATAGGTCAAACCGGAGGCAACCGCCCCCATCGAAATGTAGAGATTGTGAGTGAGCGTGTGGGCCATACATACATACAAATGTTGGTAGTAGTAATATGTGTTATTAAAAGAGGGTGGGATGGGTGGGCAAAAGAAAGAATGCGTAGATGGTTGGGGTCAAACTTGAACTAAAGAATAACTGATGAATCAAATCATATATATATACGACGGATCATACTGGTGTACGACGAGCCTCCGCTGCAAACCACAGCACCCGCCGCAACCGATCCTTGGAAAATGCTGAAACAAATAAATCGGAAACATAAATGAAATGATGAATGGATGTTTGAGAGACGGGTATCGGATGAGGCTCCGCTTGCTATTTGCGGAGGCCTCCGAAGGTGCAAGCACCTACATCAAGAACTATGCCCATAACATTTTGGTTCAAGCTAAATTTTTCTCAGGTAGCAAATAGTACTTTTATTGCACTAATTACAGTGCAAAATCTAGCTTATACACGTCAAAGCAGCTCTCCAGTGGAAGCAGGCCAAAGGCCTGCCCAAACCCGAACCTATATGTAGTCCATAACACCTAACATCCAGGCTTGAACCAGACCCAAAATGTAACCCCCATGAACTTACAGTTGAAATGATACAGTATTCCAGCTGATGCTGTAAATTATGCAGTACATCCAGATTGGGGTAATTTTGCTTATGGAGAGGACTGGACTTCTGTTTGGAAGGATAATGATCTTTCAGATGAATTTGACTGAAAAGAAAAAGCTTATTCAGACTTACATACATCATCAAGATGTATTGTCAGTCTGGATACTCAAGACTAATTCAGACTGCAGATCTGCTCCTACTCTGCTCTACTATGACCTCATTCTGATCAATAAACCCATGGTGTACTTTGCTGTATTTCTCACTTTTACTATGCTCATAACTTTCCCAACAATGGGCCTTTTCTGCTGTGGAAATTTTTAAGGCTCCTCCATAAAAATAGGAATTGATGAAAGGTGAAAGCGGAGTTATTAAAAAATGAGTGCTGTTGTGGCTAACGTACTGTATCATGTAGTCGTTCTCAAGATATATTCCTGGTGGGTCTCAGGGAAATTGGAAGGTTGGCTATTAAATAAAAACGCTAATATTTGCGGCAGCAGAAAAAGCCTAATAAAGCCCAAAAAATAAAGGATAATGATAAAATACTACAAAAAATGACTTACCGAAATCTGTACTCATGTATGTATATCTCCCGTGATTTTGATCAAAATTGAATACATATATATTTATGAAGGTTTGTAAGTCCAACTCTGAAGAAATCTGTTCCAAGGTCAAAAGGTAATTATTTGAACTTACTTACACCCTAGTAGCTTGCACTAAACAGGATGTGAGGGTAATTTTCAGTAAATCTTCAGATAACCAATACTGTACAGTTTCAAAGCTAGGTTAAGTCACACATCACAGGCCTTGCTGAACTGGAATTTTTTGAAATTTGTCACAGGTCGCATCAGCCACTGAACCTCACCTCTGGTGACTTTCAGTAGTCACAGTGTCACACCCCCTGAGCCTAGCTTCAAAAATCAACAGTAGACCTGGAATGCAAGGTTTCACTTATGAACACTGACAGTTGAAGGGTCCAAGAAGTTATGAGGCCTCGTAACTTCTTGGACCATCCGTGTTTCGGTTGCCTTGGTTTACTGTTTATGTGTTAATAGGTGGTTTTGTAATTAAGTGCTAGGAACTACACCCAAACACAAAACCATATACAAATGTAAATGAACGAGTGTTCCGAGTAGTCAGAGTACTCAAACTCCCAGTTTACTTGTACTATAAGTACTTTTGATTGGGGTTTTTCAATGAAGTTAGCGCTTAGCGCGCAACACAATAAACACAAGTTTAACACCAAGGGGATCAATGAGTCCCAAATCAAACACTTGTAGGCCACAGTTGCCTTAAAATCAAACACTTAATAAACCAAAAGGTCAACACAAAGATCACAGTTATAACCACAAAATGTTCAATTTAAACTCTATTATCTCCAACACAATGTTTATACTTGTAGAGAGCGCAGTTAAGTTTGTTTAGAAGCTTTAGTCCGTGTTTCACATCCTCTACTATTGCTAGCGAGATCCAATACTCTACAGTATGTGGCTTGGGTAGCTACTCGTAATATCTGGTCCTTTTATACTACTCGCAGCTACAACTATACAGTTACTTATTTCTTTTTGATGTCCGCTAAAAGGTACTTAGAGAAAATACAAAACAAATCAAAAAGTCCGCTAGTGAGTTCTACCTATTTCCTCGTAAGTAAAGACTTGCTTATTAGGGTATACAGAAACTGTTCAATATTATCTAAATATTTGTAGGAACTTTCTTCAGTCCTCTTTGAAAGCCATCTGGTGTTTTCGTGTACCATCCTGGTTAGTGAGCATCGCATCTCTGACTCAGAACACTCCACTTATGACTGCTAGGTCCCTCATATGTGTCCTTATGCTAGGGGCGTAGGGTTTTCTCATAGTTTCTTTATTCCATTCAGTTTTCCTTTCCCTTTTCTCCGATCTTGCTTTATTCGCATCCTATGTATTGCCAGCAGTCTATTACTGAGTCCTACATACGAGCCCAGCTCTTCTGCAGTCCCATTTGCATACTTATTCATCCTTCAATGCTTTCAATGCCTAGCTAGACGATTACTGACAGATTTATCCTTATCCGGAAACACCGTTACCCGTTTGGGTTGTATTCTGATCATTCGGATGTACTGCGAATTAGCACTTCTGTCCCTTATATCATTGTGTAGAGACGTCTGTTCACTATCCCCTCTGTACTGATGGATAGCTGAACTCTCTGGGATCCTGTACATATATACTTTGTCCTACTTTTGTCCACATGTACCTTTTACAGATACTTAAGATTCCCTCGAAGCCATCTTAGTACTATGGGATTTACCAATACATAGATCTAGACCTAGTGTGCTTGTCCGCATGTCCAATCTTAGCGCTGTCTTCTCCGATCAACCTTTCAGCTGAGGATTGTGCTGCTTACACATTCCTATGCCCACGAATAGGGGCTGCCTTGGATCATGCTAGTGGTACTAGTCGTTATAATAGGATTCAAAAGCCTTTGTAGGCTATCTTTATTATTTGGTGGGTCTGCTATCATAACTCCAACTCATACATATTTATCATAGTACTTAGAATGAGTTGTTTCTCCATCCATAAGCACTTAATATTATTGTACCATTGTTTTCTAGTCCCACTAGGTATTAACTAGCAGTTCAGGGCTCACCCTAGTCCTCTTATTCCCTTAAAGAACATCAAAGACTGATATTATGGACCAAAATCGAAGTATGTATACAGCGATTTTGTACAGCGTATCAGTGGTGCATATTCATCCTGTCTCTTCCCATGCTGTTGTTTCCAGTTTCGTCACTGCCCATATCTGCAGCCCCTGTATTTATTAACATGACCAAACAATGATGTTATCTCAGTATCTTTGCGACTGGTAACTAAAGTTTCTCTCACTTCGTTCTCTTTTTTCTTTGTCTTGTCCTTTTTTATCACTTTCCTTTCTCTTTTGATCTCTTTCATTTTTCGTTTAGTATTTTCTGTCTCTTGATCTCTCATCTGCTTATTCATTGCTTGCTTTCCTTTTTCCCCCTCTCTTCTCTCTCTTCTCTCTTTCTTCTTCTTCATCTCTTATTGGTTGGAGACATATTTGGCCCTCAGGAAAAAGGGCGAGAGTTTGAATACATATCACATGTCTTTTAGACAATCATAGACCGGTTTGTCACTTTTTCTCTCTTTCTCATGCTTTATCTTACAATGAACCCCCCTACTAATTTTTTGTTCAGCTATGACCCCCACATCACTTTGTACATCCTGGAGACATTCATGCCAATGACCAGGAACACTCATTATCTTCCTCTGCACACTATTTGCACACAAGACGGCGAGAGGAGGCTGTCCTAGATGATAAGGATGAAATGCACCATCTATGTTTTGGAAAGAACAAGGGAGAAGAAGACATAGAGACATATAAGAAGAATATGAGGTATTAGTGTCTCAGGTGAGCTAGATATGTCTTAACACTATGTATCTTACCTTCTCTCCTCATTTGTTAGCCTTCTGTATGTGTTCCAGTCTATGTCACTACCATTATATCTTCCAACTACTCATCCTATATCCTGCCCTCATACACCTTGACCTACTCGTGAACAGACATCTCTTCTGGGCCTCAGATCATGCTGACACAGTGTACATTTGTCTCATTGTCATCCTCAGCTGTGCCATCAGAGAATCACTATCTCAATCTGCACTCACTCTGCTCTAGTTGACTTTTCCTTGTGATTTCTGTTTGTCCACTAGAGACTTCACTCGCAACTGCCTCCTCTCTTTTGTTCCCCTTTTCCCATCAGACTTCACTAATATCTGAGAGAAAATCCATAGGCAGCTTTTTATCCTTGACCCTGTTGCTTTTCCTGACAAGGCATATACTGATACCTCTGATGTATTGCATGAGTTATTGCAAACACTGAGCCCAATGACTAAGAGAAATGTTCTTTGCATTAATAATCACTCAGATTTTCAGGACAGGTTACAATGCAATTTAATGCTAACATATACAATAGGTACATATCAATCTAAGCAGCATTTGGTTTCTCACTTTATAGAGCCTTGGGCTGATAAATGTCACTCTTGTCATGCAGACATGTTTTGAAAATACACATTCCAGAGATTACCAAACTTTTTGCTTATGTCCCTACCTTATGAATGCAAGATGGAAATTCAAAATGTTATACATGTGCCTCAGGGAGCTAGGTCTCAGGAATATCACATAAATGGCATCATTTATTTTGGAAGGGGTCACTTCATCACAAGGATGTTTCATATGATGGCATTGGTACTGGGGTACCAGTGAAATTATCTGCAGCACTCCAATTGAACAACTGAAGCCTGGAGAACTTTGCTAATAAGAAAGCTGTGGTAGTTCTGTATGTCCAAATGGGTATGGAAGTTGCAGGAGAATGAATGCAATTCAATGCAAGAGAAAGCCTCAGCCTCATACTTGCCACACACAGTGTTGGCCCACACCCCTTTCATATATTGGTCGATACTAATACAAGCTGTCCTATAAATCCCCAACCTTCCCTTCCTTACCTTCCCAACTCCACTAACGCTCACCCCAGCTATTTTCCTCTAATCCATCAAACCCCACAGACATGTTCCTACCACCATTCATAGTCTGGTAGTTATCTTATAGGCAAGGGGGGTCCAGGATTTTGTAGGGTCATATAGGGTTGGAAAAAATTTAAGGCCTCGGACACTGGACTAACTAACTGTTACATAAGCTTATATACCAAATATAGTAATGATAAGCCGGCTAGATCTGAGTTTTATCTCCAGAGGGCTCCATAAATGTCTCCAGGTCTACTGCAACTTCATAAGACTCTCTCAAAAGTGATTCTATTTATGGTTGAAAATAGATCAAAATATTGTTTGTTAGCGAACAAATGGTGATTCATACCTGGGATTACCTTATTACCCAGCCAGAACCCCTTCCAGACCCTAGAATAGGGGGGGGGGGGTTCCAAAAAAATTTTAATGGCCTGGCAGCTGGACTAACTAACCACCCCTATATGGGAATGCTATCATGTGGAGCCTCCTTGCTTATAGGGCGCCGCGCCCGCAAAAATTTATTATGTAATCCCTGCCAGCAAGTCAATGGCATAGACATTTCGAGCTTACCACACTTCATTATTTTAAATATGCGTTGAGATAGGTTCAAAGATCTTATCTGCAAATTTTTACCAAGAGAAACGGACCAGAAGTGGTACATACCATTAGACATGCATGGCAGCCTAAAAGCTTGTCACAGAAGTGGCTGTGCGCTCGCGGAATTGGACTTGACACCTTATCTCGAGTTCTGCCTCGTTTTACATTGCAATTTTTGGTATTCAGCCTCATGTACATTTAGGAATACCACAGGTCAAATAAAATCTACAGAGTTATAAGAAGTAGTAACAAAAATACTGGGAAAAGGTTCGTGTGAATATTTAGTGATTACCTAACAACTTTTTATGGGCGCGGCTCCTTAGAGATAACTACCAGACTACATAGTACATTCCGCGATAAGTACGAAGTGCTTATCTTAGGATAAGCTAGCGTAAGGAGTGGCTATGCCTTCACTGACGAATCTGCCGTGTAAGGCAGATTCGGTATTTGCTTTGCTCCTGCCTTCCATCTCGTCCGACGCTCACTCCTAGGGCGCATACCTTCTTTTCAATTTCTCTCGCTCAAGAACGCGTCTTTCGCCTCAAAATTCCTCTTGTTCATTCCTCATGGCACCTCCTATCATTCCACTGGTATCTGAGTCCGTCTTGATACCCTTCATCCTAAAAACAAATTTGCTTGGTTTTTTTAGCAACCAGAATTCGCATCAGTTGCCAGTTCGTCTCCCATCCCCAACCCCTAACAAATCCCATCATGCCTCTCTGGAACCAGGGAATGTCAAAGCGCACCGAAGATTTCGACGTGTCCAAGAGACGTACCCACACTAACCTGAGAGTTGCAGTGGCCCTCAAGGCTGCTCCTCTAGAGGTCAGACTCCGAAAGAACGCCAAGATTGAGAAGGCCAACATCGCCCGGTGTCAAAAACGTCTTGAGCATCTTGGCAACCCAAGTAAACCCAATGGCTCAGACACGGTGTCTCTGGTCACAATAGAAGACCATGAGTTCCAGCACATCCGGAAATCGAAAACGTGGAGGGAAATGTGGGGCAATCTCCTCGGTTCTCATTTCCATTTCTGGGCCAATGAGGAGGATGTGAAGGAGAAGAGAGAGGAGGAGGAGAGAGAAGCGCAGAAGATGCAGAGGGAGAAGGAACATGCGGCTTGGTTGCAGGAACAGGCTGAGCGCCTCGCTTTGACTAACGCCAACGCCATTGCCAATGGGGCATATGGTTTTTCAAGCAACAGGTCAAGCAACTGTTGCTTGACTGTTGCTTGACATTGCTTGACTGTTGCTTGAATGTTGCTTGATGTTGCTTGACTGTTGCTTGACTGTTGCTTGACTGTTGCTTGACTGTTGCTTGGCCCTGCTGGAAGATTACTTGGAAGTTGCTTGAGTACAATCCACTTGAGAGTAGTCTGAGGATGGCTTGACTTTCTACTTTGGATGTGGCTGTGCTTATCCTAGTGTAGTGAAGCTCACTACACTTCATTTTACAGCAAGTTACTCACATTGAAAGGCTCATTCATTGAGGAGATATCATTTATACATACCCCATTCTCCATTTCAAATTTCTTTAACCTTCACTCAGAGATATCATTTATACATACCCCATTCTCCATTTCAAATTGCTTTAACCTTCACTCAGTCAAGTACATAATTTTAAAATTGAAGAGATAGAAAAAAAAGTTTGAGAAAAATAAATTTATTGTCACATTCATCCAGCTAATTTCACAACTATGTGGATGCTAAGTATGTCTGAACATCATGTGCCTCTTTAATAGGTAATAGCTAACTTGGAGTAGTAGGCTGGTAGCTTGAATTGCTGGTGGCCCATATTTTATTCATACTGTTGCTTAACTTACCCTTAAGTGTTGCTTGACTGTTGCTTGACCTATGAGAAGTGTTGTTGGATGTTGCTTGAGTGTTGCTTGAGTGTTGCTTGAGTGTTGCTTGATGTTGCTTGATCCGTTGCTTGACTGTTGCTTGAGTGTTGCTTGAGTGTTGCTTGAGTGTTGCTTGATGTTGCTTGACCCAGTGCTTGACCATTGCTTGACTGTGACTTGACCATTGCTTGACTGTGACTTGACTGTTGCCTGTGCCACTACAATTGAAGCTATCACTCAAGCCACATTCAGGCCACCTCCAACTACTCTTGAGCTATCTGCTTATACATCTGTGAAACACCTTTTATATGTCTGAATTTCAGAATATTTTCTGGCTTGCTTAACTATTGCCAATGGGTTGCTGCAGGTTGTGGGTTACAGGTCTCACTGGTATGGATTTGGAAACCTGTGCTGACCTGTACCAGTAGAGGCAGACCCATTGTACCTGCCACTCAAAATTCCTTACTACTACTGTTCATGTATATTACATCTAAATATCAATTACTTATATGGTGTCTGACCTGCCAATAAGTATAGTAGGTGACACAGCTAGTAATTATATGGAATGAATTAGAATAGTTAGACACACTCAAGAACAGATGGGATACCCACCAGACCCGCTGAAAACCCATACCTGTTCAGGTATGGGTCAGCTCAAAAGTATCTGTAGGGTACCTGTGCTGTTCGCTAACTACTGCAATTGTCTCTGTATTATAAAAGCTCATTGATAAGGATGTTTCTGTTCTCTCTGAGTTAGCATATTTAAAAAGCAAGCTATCTAATACAGCTGGGAAAATCTAGCAAAACTGAGCATTTGAGACTCAGAAGAGGCTAAACCAGTTTGCAGTAAAGGGTGTGGTAAGTATGATATCCATCTCCTCAATAAATGAACCTTTCAATGCAAGTAATTTGTTGTACAATGAAGTGTAGTGAAGTTGAGTAGACTGTGATAAGCACAGCCACACTAAAATTAGAAGTCAGGCTACCCTCAAGCTATGAGCCAGGGTAGCTTGAGTGACAGTAGCAGTGCCCAATGACTTTTGAGCACAGATTGAACTTTAAACCTGATTTATGTAGTGATTTTTTTGAGGCCAATGCTAGTAACTTCAATATGACTTCAATAGGTTTTAATAGCACTTAAATGTTGTTCCACTGTTGGTTTGCTGTTGCTGGATGTTGCTTGAGTGTTGCTTGACATTGCTTGAGTGTTGCTTGAGTGTTGCTTGACCTGTTGCTTGACCTATTGCTTGACCTGTTGCTTGAAAAGTTGGTGGCCTTTGCCAATGCCAACGCTAATGGAGGTAATGCTTCGCCCGTCCTTAAAGACCCAGCCATTGCTCCTGTCTTCGTCCCCATCAAGAAGACCCCTGGACAACCGGTAGCAATCGAATACCCTCGACTTCTCAAGATTACGGCAAACCATTTCCATGTTCCCCTTCCTTTCTTTACGACTGATAACCTGGTCAAGATCATGCAAATGGGATCATCTATCCCTGGTGGATCTAGAGGTGTTAGGGAAGAAACTGAAGCTGGCCCCTGCTGAGGACCCTACTGAGGGTCTTCAACATCATGAGGCTGTCCAGGCTTTAGACCACTACTATAACTTCATGGCTAGTAGAGATCCGGATGGCCCAGATGGTAATTTGTATGCTCTATTCTATCAAAAACATGGTTCTTTCTTTATTCACCAGCCCGACTCCTATGACATCTACAAATGGTGGAAGCCAATTGAGAAGGAGCTTAGACAAGACTGGGAAAACTTCCATATCGAGTTCGATGAGGCAGTATATGCCTCTAAATACCGGGAAGCACAGACCTCGAAGAAGACTGAAACACTGATTGCCGAGGCAGTCGCGAGCAGCCATCCACCTTCGAGTGGGCCCGTCTGTACTCAACCTTCCACATCCTTGGCCAGGCAGCAGCCCTTTCCAGCAGGCGGCAAGGAGAAGAAGGGTCCTTCCTGCTGCCTCACCTGTGGTGGCCTCGGCCATGCTGTTGCCCAGCACCCTTCCAATCTTGGTACCAAGTGGGCTCGTATTGAGAACTGATCCCTCTTCACCCCTAACAACAAGCAGATCTGCCTTGGTTTCAACATCTTCGGCACCAAGAAGGGTTCAGCGCGCTGCAAAGATTGTGTCCACAAGCACATCTGCTCATTCTGTGGCAGCCCCAACCACTATGCCTTCGCCTTCCACTGTGACTGCACCGTCACCTCTGACCCCAGATCAAACTCTACCTGAACGAATGGCTCACTTGGGTACTATTGAAACAATCGAAAGCACCTTGTCTACTTTTCTTGATGCATTGGAAAATGCTCTTTCCCTTCCCTACCATGATTTCTCCAGTTCTATACACTACCGTCTTCCCCTCACTAATTCATCTCCTGACCATAACGACATATTTAATCGCATCGTTACACCATATGATGCAGACGCTTTCGAAGTAGCTATCAGCCAACACGACCTTTCACATTCATACCCACTTCTTGTTAACAACCTTCGCAATGGCTTCCCAATTGGGGAACTACCCACCCTAGACCAATCTTATATCCATCGTAACCACTTCACATGTTGTGAGCACCCCCAAGTTGTAGCCGATTACATCAAGGGAGAGGTAGACGCTGGCCGTTTCTCGGGTCCATATACTTTGCAGGAGGTTGAGACTATATTACGAGGTCCCATCCTAGTCTCTCCTCTCATTGTAGCGATCTCTGAGCGTGGCCCAGGGTTACTGCTGAAGTTCAGAGTCTGTTGCCACTTCTCCAAGGAGGTGCCAGAGCAGCCGTCGGTCAACTCTTACATTCATATACCCTATATGTCCGTTTGGGCACCTTTTTCCCTCTTACACCCTGATATACCCTGCACCCTACCCTGTTATACCCTGCACCCTGCCCTGTTATACCCTGCACCCTGCCCTGTTATACCCTGCACCCTGCCCTGTTATACCCTGCTACACTGTTACTTACTTACCCACCCTGCTACAGGTTGCCTCTGCCCCTGCTGGAACCAAAATCTGCACCCTTGACCTTGAAAAGTTCCATAGAACTTGCCCTGCCCTTCCCCATCATAAACCCTTCTTGGTTGTTCGGGGTGAGGATTCCTCCTTCTATATTGATCACTGTGTTCCTTTTGGTACCACCTCAGCCAGCAGCAATGTGGGTATGATCAGCAATGCTATTGTGGATATCTGGCATACTCAGGGTGTCAGGCTGGTGGCATGTTACGGAGATGATTTCACAGCACTCAATGAACCAGTCTTGACTTTACACTCAGCAGATGGATCTGCAAAATTTCAGTATCCTTATGATAAGGCCCTGATGTTGAAGCAGATTGAGGATCTTAGAGCACCTTGGCATACGAAGGACAAGGGAGATGATGAATTTGACTTCATCACTGTTTTCATTGGATTCCTTTGGGACTTGGTGCTAAAGCGTGTCTCCTTGCCAGAGGAGAAACGCCTCAAGTACTTCACTTGTATAGATGAATTTATTCACAATAATGAGCACTGTCAATGCCAACTCAAGATTGTTGAGAAGATCCATGGCATTCTTTGTCATTGCTCTTTCATCTACTGTGAAGGCCATACTCACCTACCTTCCATCTCAAACTTTGTGTCATCTTTCAAAGGCAACTACTTTTCATTCCGTTACCCCTCCCACATCCTCATAAAGGACCTTAAGTGGTGGCGAGAGATCCTTTTGGACCCCACCAACTCGTTTCCAGATCCTCGCCAGTGGACCATCAACTTTATGTTGATGCATCGACTGATTGGGGCATCAGCATAGCCATTGGCCTGAATTGGGTGCATTATCGCCTTTCCGATACCTGGAAGGAGCCAGGTCGAGATATCTGTTGGTTAGAGACAGTGGCTGTCGAACTCCTTGTCCACCGGCTGGCCCACCTGGGCTATAAAGACAAATGCATTATTATACACTTGGACAACCAGGGTACCATCAGAGCCATCACCAAAGCCCGCAGTCCTAACTACTGGATGAACATGTCTATCCGGAGGACATTTGATGTCCTGAATCCTCTCTTCCTTTTCCCTACCCTGATTTACGTGGAGTCGGCTATGAACCTGGCTGATGAGTTGTTGCGCAGACAGCTTGGTCAGTTCAAGGTTGCCGATCAGCTCCCTGATGCCCTCCACTTGCTGGAGGAGCTTTGCAATGTCCTTTACTATGCCTAGGTTCGTTACCAAACCCACACCCTGTCCCTTTCTTTCCTTAACTTTCCTTAGTCTCCTAGGTTTCTGCCACCGGAAGAGTGATGTTGTTCCGCGCCCTTCATCACCTCCAGCACCTTCTGAGGCTGTTATCACTCAGCCTCCCCCTCATTGCTCTCTTTTACTACAGCGTTTTTTGACTCCCACGCTGGTCCCTTGCAATACTAATACTGTGCCTATTAATCCCCCTTCATTACCCCAACTGCCATCAATGTCTTATCTCCCCGCTCTGCCACAACCATCTCTCAACCCTACCGTATCATCTCAACCCTTCCCAGACCCTTCCCACATGGCCTCTAGACAACCTAGAACTGAAAACTGGATAGATCTGTCTTCCCTACGTCCTCATGTTCTTGCGAAGCATCGTCTCCAGGACTGGGAGACTCCATGGTCTCTGGAGAATTGAGAAAAGGAGAAAGCAATTTACCATGAAGATATTGTCTGAGTTGCTGAATCTTGTGCAGGTATGTCAGTTGTTGAGGCATCACTGGAGTCCTATGCTGCTGGCCCACTACATTTCAATCAATATTGTGACAAGTATGGCATTGACGAACGTCTCCATATGCCTGTGGACAAGACCCTCCTTGCAGGCTTCATTGGCTCCCATGTAGGACAAGTATCTGGCCCTACCCTCAATAACTGGCTCTCAGGTTTAAAGATGTGGCATGATATGAAGGGCACTCCATGGTGTGGTGGGGAACGTTGGGTCCAGATGGTACAAAGGGTGGGCAATCGTGAGGGAGCCCATCTCAAGCACCCCCTGCACTCCCCAGTCACCTACTGTCACCTCCAAATCCTCTGAAAATACCTGGATTTCTCCAAACCTTTTCACTGGGCAGTATGGGCTGTTGCAGTTGTTGCTTTCTTGGCATGCCGCCGTCTTGGGGAACTCACGATCCCTTCAAAATCCAAGTTCAATCCTTGTCTCCATGCTCCTCACTCTACCACCTTCAAACACTGGATGGAGAGAGACATTCCATGCCTCAGCTTCCACCTTCCCTGGATGAAGTCCACCCGTGAACTTGGTACCGAAGTGATCCTTACCGCTAGAATATCGGAGCCACTTGGCATTTGCGGGGTCCAGGCTATTGGACTATATTACCAGTTGAATGGCAACATTCCGGAAGATTACTCCATGTTTGGCTACTTTGACAATCAGGGTGTGCCTCAGCACATGGTCAAAACTGACTTCCTAAATTGCTGCTTTGAGATCTGGAAGAAAGAAGCCATGTGTGACATATTGTGCCATAGTTTCCGTATCGGTGGTGCAGTATTCCATCTTTTGGATGGTACATACACACATAGTGGGTATCATCAGTCTGGTTTCATGAGACTACACCATTCAAGTGCTCAGCCCAAAGAGAGCCCAGAGTGCCAAACACCTTCGAACAGCCTCCATCCTCAACTTTGCCAGAACATTTTCCTTGCGTTTTCCCCATAAAGTTGTTCAGGACGAGCAAATAGCATTAGGGATATTAGGGATATTTTAATAGGTTGTCTGCTCGATAGTCAACGAAGACGAGCCTAAGTACTGTTGAATTGGCGAATTAGTAAGCAGCCATCAACATTAGATTAGATATAGATTAGATAGTAATCTAGTTAGTTACGCTTACTGTACATTAGAAGTTCTTAGATAAGTAGTCACATGTACTATCTAGAACAGTATATAAGGGCTCATAGATTGCCCTACAAGAACAAGGATTTCCCTTACTGCTCATCGCTCTTAACCTCTAATAAACCGCTCTAACAAGCACTTAAACATCCCCAGGTAAGTATGCAGTTGCCACTACGTATATAGAACATAGCCTGCTCAACAGGTTATGGGCCCCGCAAGCCCTGGAGATCACGCCATCACTGGCTGCCATCCTAGACTGCGTAATACCTGGTAGCACCCCTGCAGCTGCTTGAACATCGCCCTTTGTGGCAGAAGTTCTTTACATGCGCCTTCATGGCTGCTGTATGTGCTCAGTAGCGCCTACATGGTTGCAAGCTGGTATAATGCACACCAGGGATAATCACTGTCATAAGCGTGCTAGCCGCAGCTTTTAATTTATTTTCATGGCGTGTCCTTAACGCTGCTGCTTATCTTGCATATAGGATGTTATGCTGACAGTTTGATTATATCCCCAGATCACATTTGAAATGTCTTCCGGATCAAGCTTCATGTCCACAGTTCCAGAACTCACTGGACCAAATTATACCATTTGGGCCAGCAAATCCAAATCTTGGCTTCAATCTCAGGGTATTGCCTATGTCCTCAACACCCTCCGACCTGGAGAAATCCAGATTGTCGGCTCCACTTCTCCCATACCAGCTCCTCCAGCAGCTCCCGCTGGAACTACTGGCGGCACTACTGCCGCTGAAGAAGAATCTGACGCTGGTAGTGGAGTATCTTCCCCTCACTTCATTGCTGCTGCTAGCGGTAGTGTTGTTGATTGGGAAAAGGATAACGACAAAGCCATGGGTGTCATCAAACTCCGAGTCGCTCAAGCTATTGGTGCTAAAATCGAAAATATCACCACTGCTAGGGTTATGTGGGATACACTCAAAAGTCTCTATGGTAGGCCTGGAGCTGCTGAAATCTTTCAGAACTTCAAGCGGGCTATGAACGTCGAGATCCCACGTAACACTCATCCTGGTGCTACAATTGATCTCATCAAAATGTACCTAACTCGCATCACTAATGCAGGTGACAACACCGAGATCCCCATGTATCTCCAATACATGATCGTTATCAACAAACTCCCCCCTGACATCTATGCCTACATCATTGCCAAAATCACTCAGGACGACGTTGACGATTTTGAACATGAGATGCTTGACAATCTTAGGACTCATGTCGTTAACACCTGGGAAGCTCGTGGCGGAAAGAAACCTCAATCTGCTAACGCCACTAAAATCACAGCAATTAAACGTAAAGGCAAACCTCCTGTCTTTGAGGAACAGCAGCAGCAGCGCCATAAAGGCAGCAGCAGCGCTTGGAGAGGCAAAGGCCGAGGACGTGGCAACTGGCGAGGCCATGGAAAACGCGCCAGTGAACAAACACGCGAGAAGCAACAAGCCCAGAGTATGGGTCCTATTAAGTTAGGACTATTCGGGAGATTTCGACAGGGAGTACAACGAGGGCCTCAAGGAACTCGATGGGGACCTCGACCAAATGAGCGCCTCCAATTCATCGGGGTGGAGTCAAGCACGGTCGGTGACCCCCTTATTTGAGGAAATCTCCATGTCCCGCAGTGCTTCCAACGAGGATGTCGACGAGGATGCCAACTCAATGCCGGACCTCGAACCTCTGTCCGATTCTCTGGACATGGACGTTATCTCCCTCGGGTCTGACTCTGAGGAGGAGATTATTTCTGAGGGTTGGAATGATGGCGGGTACTACAGGTACGCCGCACCCTCTTTCTCTTCCATTGTGAATAGAGTATCTGACACATTCCATACAGTGCAGATGATGAGCCCGGTCGCATGTGAATTATTATCATCACATGCTTGTAATATATTTATACATACCGCTCCTCTGGGCTCTATTAGCCCCTCTATTTATAATGTACCAAATATATTATGTCCCTGTGGGACTTATTATTCATCTTGTGTGAATTGCAAGGGAAAGAATACTCTCATCAACCAGAAACATTATGACAACGCCTGGTTACTCGACTCTGGAGCATCTGCTCATTATACTTTTGACTTAACCGACTTTGTTGAGTCACATAAAGTAGATCCTATCTCCATTCAAACTGCAAATGGAGTTACCAAAACCAACACCGCTGGTACCGTCATCATACAGCAGGGATCTCGTTACTTCAAAGTTGCCCCTGTTTACTATGTTGCCGATCTAAATCAACGGTTACTGTCACTTGGCACATTCCTACAGTCAGACAGAGTAACAGTTCATGGATCAGACAAAATAATCATGCTAATGAAACATGACAAAATGACAGATATAGATGGAAATGCTATGCATCGTTGCTGGTTGACATTTACCAAACGATCACCGGAAGACACTATTTACTATCTTCCTCACACCAAAACTAACGTCGCCTCCTTGGCAGATGCTCTGATTTATGAAATCAACTTTGACTTAGCGCATCAACGTGCTGGTCACCCTTCTCGTGATGTTCTCAAACATCTTCGAACACATACTGACGGCTGGCCAGAATTCAATATCCCTATACAACCACCTATTTGTCATGGATGTCTCGAAGGAAAAACACCACAACGAGTTTACCCACCATCAGAAAGACGGGTGTCACGTCCCTTTGAATTAATCCATTCAGATCTCAAAGAATTCCCCACTGAATCGTACCACAAATTCAATTACATGATAATCTTCTTGGACGACTTTACATCTAATGCATGGGCATTTCTATTGAACAATAAGAAAATGCCAGTGCATGTAACTCGCCAATGGCTCACCATGGTTGAAAACCAATACAAGGCTAAAGTCGAACAATGGATGTCCGATGCAGGGGGAGAATACATCAAAGGTGCCTTCATTGAAATGTTGAAAGACAAAGGCATCAAGATCCTTCAAAGTGCACCATACACTCCCCAACAAAATGGTCGTGCTGAGTGCCTTATGCGCACTATAATGGATAAGGCTGAGGCGATGCGCAAACACGCGTGTCTTCCTGACAGCTGGTGGGAATTTTGTGTTACACATGCAGTGTATTTGTATACACGCACTCCGATGCGGTGACATGACTGGATAACACCATATGAAGTTCTTGAAAAGAAAAAGCCTCGTATGGATCACTTACGTGTACTTGGCTGTGGAGCATACATTTACGTTCCAGCGAAAATTCGAAAGAACAAACTTGCTTCCAAAACAGAACTTATGACCTATCTTGGTCCTGCCCCAGGCAGACATGGTGATCTATTCATGAGAAAAAACAATGCATTATTCACTGCACCACAAGCAGTATTCGACAAAACTTTGTTTCCTCGATGTGACAAAAGCACAACAAACTCTAAACGACTTCCTATAACGTCGAAAGACGTCCCTAACGATTCTAATGAGGATACTCCTCAAATGTTCAGCGAAGATGAAGACAAGCATTTTACATACCAACCAACGCACCTTCCAAAAGGAGACCTGATGTTCGACATGACGATGCTGACAGACAGAGTCCGCAGAGATCGCCACCGGAAATGCCGCCCCCGAGATCTGAATCTGAACCTGATACACCACCTCAGCTTCCACAGACACCTCTGAGGCGACCAAGGCAATCACTGAATCCGCCTCCTGCACCTAGACGAACTCAACGTGACAGAAGAGCATCAAAAACATTTGTACCAGACTCTAATCAAGCCTGGAGACAGGGGAGCACTCGGCCCCCTGGCGTGCGTGCACGCGATGCAGATAAACAGGTCGCAGCTGATAAACGCGACACTGATAAAGCCGCAAGAGAACGTGAGGCATGGCAAAAGCTAAACCAGCCACATGGAACTGCAGCCGCAGAACCACAGGATCCCGGTCCTAGTTCCGCAGGACACAGTGATTCAGGAGACGCTGATGAAGGTCTCAGGCCACACTCATCCACATCAGGCGATGACAATTCTGCATCTAACTCAGATGGAAACGATCTTTTAGAAGATCAGGCACAACTATGCCGGGAAGGGGGAGTACAGATGATAAATCTCTTGCTTAATAATGCAATTGACTCTAAATCTCCCCGCGAATGGACACTCCGAGAAATATCGCTCTTACCAGATAGAGAGCAAGAGGAATGGAAAATCGCTTGCCGTGAAGAACTAGAGGTACTTCGCAGGTGCGGAGCTTTTCAACTCGTAGATCGTCCTGAGAATAGGAAAGTCATAAAAAACTGATAGTCGTAAGAAGGCGAGACTCATCGCTAAAGGTTTCTCACAGATTGAAGGTCTAGACTTCGATCAAGTCTTCTCTCCAGTTGTTCACTTCAAGACGGTGCGCCTTATCTTCGCATTGGCAGCCCTCAATAATTGGCACATCTCAGGTGTTGATGTTCGTAGTGCCTATCTTTATGGCATACTCGAAGAAGAGATCTATATGGAACAACCGGAAGGTTTTATAGAACCTGGAAAAGAACGCAAAGTCATTCGGCTACTTCGCGCTCTATATGGACTTAAGCAATCTGGTCTTGCTTGGTGGAAAGGTCTCGATAAATCCATGGCAGAGCTTAGTTTCAAACAAATCAACTCTGATGCCAGAATCTTCGTATATAATCAAAATGGTTACATTGTTATTGCCGTTGTCTATGTTGATGATGCTCTATTCTGTGGAGCAGACAAACAGCTAGTGCTCAAACTAAAGGCGAAATTTATGAAGAAATGGGAATGCAGGGATCTTGGCGATGCTAAAGAATTTCTTAGGATGAACATCATCAGGAAAGGCAACAAGATTTATCTTGATCAATGTGCCTACCTTGAGAAGGTACTAGAACAATGTGGTATGCAAAACGCGAAAGCTTCTGCTACTCCATTACCTGCAGGATATTATCCTATAAAAAACAAACCCCCAGTCGACCCAGTCCTTTGACAGAAATACCAAACTGTCATCAGGTCTCTTCTTTATATAATGTTAGGAACTTGTCCTGACATAGCCTTTGCTGTTACTGAAATGGCACAGCACGCTGCGAATCCTTCAGATGATCATCTAACCAAAGCTCTTTGGATCTGCTGCTACCTTTTAGGCACTCGACACTACGCATTAGTGTATGACGGATCCAAGAAAAAGATCACTGAATCAGATCCATTAGGAACTGGTCTCGCTGCATACACAGACTCTGATTGGGCATCAGATCCAAATGATCATCGATCACATACTGGCTTCTTCCTAACACTAGCCTGAGGTACTTTCTACTGGGCCTCTAGAGCTCAAACCACAACTGCGTTAAGCTCTACCGAAGCTGAGTATATGGCACTTAGTGACTGTAGTCGCCAAGTCATCTGGATAAAAGCTCTCTTAAAAGAACTTAACATCAAGATGAAAGCTATCGATATCTATGGAGACAATCAAGGATCTATATTCATTGTATCCAATCCTGTTACAGAACGACGTTCAAAGCACATTGCTGTTAAGTATCACTTTATCTGTGAACATGTAGCAAATGAAAACGTCATAATAAAGTTCATAGAAGGAAGCGATAATCCTGCTGATATGTTTACAAAGAACTTGGGCAAACTAAAACTCGAAAAGTTCAGATCACAACTAGGACTTCAATTTTATACTAGTTGAGCCTTGATATAACATATCATAGAACCTTGGTACAATGTATGTTAAATAACGAAGATAAACCTCGGCTGCTTATAGCGCCTTTATGCTTACACGCACTAACGGTGCAGCTTAGCAAGGGGGAGTGTTGAATTGGTGAATTAGTAAGCAGCCATCAACATTAGATTAGATATAGATTAGATAGTAATCTAGTTAGTTACGCTTACTGTACATTAGAAGTTCTTAGATAAGTAGTCACATGTACTATCTAGAACAGTATATAAGGGCTCATAGATTGCCCTACAAGAACAAGGATTTCCCTTACTGCTCATCGCTCTTAACCTCTAATAAACCACTCTAACAAGCACTTAAACATCCCCAGGTAGGTATGCAGTTGCCGCTACATATATAGAACATAGCCTGCTCAACAAGTACACCGTTGACCCTGGAAGAAGAGTTCGAGGTATTTAGATGATGGGGACAACGCAATGTGTCGTAAAATAGTCAACAAGATGGCATGCGTGAACAGGTGTTGAGACGCGAAGGTAGCATTGTCCCTTTAGAATGTCATCTACTAGTACTACCCCTCGATCTTGACATATCGTTTCCTGTGGAATTATCGGGGGTACGAGGCGGAAGGTGGTTTGGGCATGAGGACGTACTAAGGGCTGGGATTGGGAATAAGTATCACTGGATAGAGGATGAAGCAGGCTGCAGCCTGAGATGGAGACGGAGACGGAGAGTCTGCTGAACCCTTGATGACCTTCATTTTTCCTGGGATTGTGCATGGTGGAGTTGGGATGTTTCCTACCAAATAGATTTCTGTTGGTATGTTTGTCAATATGTTCAGTGAAAAAAGATGTTGATACAGATGTAAAGGAGGGCAACGGGAAAACGGGGTGAGGATATAAAGGAAGGAGAGTGAAATTGAAAAAATAAGGAAAAAGTGATCTAGACATACCAAATATACCATCCTTTCCCCTCAACATGCCTTTGAGAACCTCAACTGTGAGTTTGCACCGTCCTTACCTTCGTTCATGTTTGTCTGACCCAAAGAACCCTCCATCTGCATCAGTATTTTCTCCAGGCATATGGAGCGCATGGGTGCGTATGGGGCCATACAGCCATGCGGCCGCCATCCATGTATGGGAATTGGGGGGCATGCATAAGTCCCATACACATGTATGGCGTCGGCTAATCTGCCCCATACACCCCATGCACCTCAAATTGCCTGCTTTTTGCGTCGTCCATACACCTCCATACATGCCATACACCTCACAGATGTCAACAAATTAGGTATGAAAAACAATATCCATATTATCAGATTCTATCTAGTATCTAGTACAGCATGTAGGAGAATATAATTAATATGCTACATATGAGAAAAGAGGAAGATGAGGACGAGCACTAATCCCAATGAAAGGATTGTAAGGATGATATAGGTATACATTGAGAAGGCAGTTTACAACAAAGAGAGGACTTACCGAGACTGAACCACACTCAACGAAGAACGATACAGAGGATCCTGGATAACAGCAATAGAAATCAGTCAAGGATATGCATCGAAAGCGAATGTACCATACTCACCTCATTCCACTTCCCGAAATCCAATCAACTCTTGCTCTTGAAGCTAGCCCATGACACTACAAGACCTAGCCAAAGCGAACAGTGAAACAGATGTCAGTACCCGTTCATTGCAGAGCTAGTCAGATACTTACCGGGAAAATATCTGTCACTGATGCGCTACCGCTCGGAGTCTGCAATGACAAGCTCGGTGTAAACACTTACCTGTGATAGAGTAGCAGTGCAGGTAAACGTGGGCAGGCAGAAAAAGAGGGAGAGAATGGAGGGAACGCGAGGTAGAGACGTTAGTGGACGGTGACGTGGTGGTTGAGAGTAAGGCAGACGCAAAAACTTGAAAAAGCAAATCAACAGAAGTTCTTTCAAACTCCGCTTCAACCGTTCACGTGACCGCGACCTTGGTCCCGGAACCTCAGGCACCACTCGCTAAACTCTTCTGTATGGGAGTGTACGGAGATTTAGCAGAGTGTATGGGGCGGATCAGAAAAATTTTGTATGGGCATGTATGGCATGCATGGCTGCTATGCGCCCATGCGCCCATAAATTTGGGAAATTACTGATGTGTCGATGAAGACGTATCATCCCAGAGGCAAGTACGCTGATCAGACCCGGACAAGACGGTAGACCATTCTTCTAACTTTCATGAGATGAGATACGTATGTTCCGAGAGCTTTGGCAACGGCATTTCAGGTATTGGTTGGATTTAAGAAGCAAGGACATAGCGAAGGAGAGTGCTTGAGGAATGACAACGAGAAAGGCAGCTCTGCAGAACGTGGGCTGTACTGAGAAGACTTACATCCTGCGCTATCATAATCGTTGTCGCCTTTGTTGACATTTCCGCATTTCGCCTACTCAACGTTCCGAGAGGTCAATACGCATATTAAGCCCACCTCTGGACAAATATCATGCTCCAAGGTCAAAAGGTAATTACTTGACACATACACCTCTCACCCATCATAATCGTTGTCGCCTTTGTTGACATTTCAGCATGTCTTTCACCAGAGAAAGTCGCCTACTCAGCGTTCCTAGCGGTCAATACGCATATATTTGATATTATTCAACTCTGTGGAACAATACAAAGCCCACCTCTAGACAAATATCATTGTTCCGAGGTGCAAAGGTAATTACTTGACACATACGCTGCTACCACTCAACTCAACCCCCAGAGAGACCCGAGAGAGCCAAACACCTTCTAACAGCCTCCGCCCTCACTTTCGCCGGAACCTTTTCCCAATAGAGCTGTTCGGGGCGAGCGAGGGTGAGGGACATTGTAATAGACTGTCTACCCGACGAAGCCGGACCCGGACCCATAGCGTCAACGACTTCCAAAGACGAAGACGAGTTTGAATTCACGATACAACCTACATCATCCAATCCACCTTTTTGAACGACCTGATGCGTCGTGAAATAGTCGAGAAGATGGCGCGCGTGAGAGGGCGTTGACAGGCGAAGGTAGCACTGTTCGTGATGCGAGCAAAAGAGGAGAAGAAGAGAAAGGAAGTGGTCAGTATTCGTCAGAGACACGATAAGAATAGACAGATCAAGACATAGGAGTAAGAGAAGAGAGAAAGAAAAAAAGTTGGAAGAGACGACCGGCGAATACACCAGGCAACGACCAACTGCCAGCACGGGGAACAGCGATGACTCTATCATAGACACTGACAAAGGAAAAGAGAAGACATCGAAAAAAGAAAGAAAAAGACGAAAATTTGCCGTGAAACACGTAAAAAAAAGTAAAAGACCACCCCCACAAAGTGAAAAGAAAAAAGAAAAAACTCACCGTATCTATCCCCTTACTAAAATCCACATAATCTATCCCTCCTCCTTCCACAGCTCTTTCTTTCGTCCCTCCTCCTTTTCCTTTTCTTCCTGGTCCAGCGTCTGGATGTTTTTGAGAATTGTTCTCGTTGAAGCCAGTAAACGCACGCCCAAACAACGCCTTCAAAGTTGTCTTATTCGTCTCTGGATGGATGTTTTTGACGTGAAGGAGGCAGGAAGGTGGGTAAGGGGCGTCTGGGATCAACGTTTCAGCGGAGGTAGCAGTAGAGGTAGGCGTTGGTTTCGCGGTTTTTGGGGGTGGCAGGGATGACGTGGGTGGGTCTCTCTCTTCCGTATCTGCGTCTGGAAGGATGCCGCGTTTCCGTTTGCGTGTTCGTTTCTTCGACCCTGACCCCGACCCAGTGTCGACGTTGCGTGTATCGACGTCACGTCCACTAACACCGTCGGTGTTGTCCACATCCATTCCGTCCCCGATGTCATCGCCGTCACCAAACGCGTCTCCTTCTACGTACTCGGCCTGTGGGTGACGATTGGCAGTATCACTCCCATCAGCTACCAACTCGTCCAATATCCTCCTTCTCCACGCTTCATACTCCTCTTTCAAGGTTTCGTATCGTCGTTTAGGTAGAGTCCTGAACCCGTGTTTGAAGGCGTCACTCTCGGCGTTCACTGGGGATATAGAAGCAGATGAGGCGCCATGACCCTTTTTGACCGTGTCAGCATCGAGTTGGGGATGGGTAGCCGTGGTAGCTGTCGCAGTAGTATTTGCAGCAGTGGTAGTGCTGGTTTTGGAGATGGTCTTCGTCGTCGTAGTCGTGGTCGTTCCACGGTCCCGCTTCCAAGGCCACCTCTCAACCAACTTCTTAACATCCTCGAGGTCGGACAAGATGGCGAAAGCGAAGCCTTTGCACTTTTGGGCACGACGATCACCTGGTTTGTCTTTATCGAGGTGATGAGGTGGAAAGAGGATGCTCTCGACGCGAGGACGTAACCGTTGGGAATGAGAGTTGGGTTGCCCTTGCGTAGAAGATGAGGATGAGGTAGACGAGTCCAATAAGGCCGCGACGAACTGCACTATTCCTGGGACTGTTCTATAAGGAATTGGAATATTTTCCTACAAGATAGAGCGGTCTTTGTCAGAACAATGACAGCGTAGAATAGGGAACGAGAAAAAAGTCAGAGCAGAGAGACATACCAGATACACCGTCCTTTCGTCCCAATAACCCTTTGAAAACCCCCCCTGCAGCGACGAAGATGATGTCTGTAACTCTGTCCTAGCCCATTCCTTCCTCCGCACTTCATACATTCCCGCATCCGCCTTTGACGAAGATGAAGACGAATCCCATGCACGCCAATTTGGTGCAGACAAGACCATCCTGACATCCACAAGATGGGGAGCGCATGTCCTTAGTGCTTTGGCAATGGCGTTTTCGGGTACTGGTTGGTTTTGGGACGCGAAGAAAGAGGAGTGCTTGAGGATGTAGGTGAGAGGGATGACTGTGCAATGTGAATGGCTATTAGAATTCTATCAACACCTGAAGAATAGAGAATGCAGCAAGAAGACTTACAGCCTGTGCTGTCAGTGTCCACGTCATTATCGCCACGGCTCAGGTCACTGGAACTCGAAGAAGACGCCCAGTCTACTTTCCGACGCAAATCCCCATCTGTCCAGAGTGCATAATCCGAGATAGAAAGCACAGTAAGAGTAGCCAAGTCTTCATTGGAGTATGTCGATGTCGATGCCGACGTGGAGGACGTCTTTTCCCTTTCCTTTTCCTTTGACGTGTCGTTGTTGTCGCTGGCCCTAGCTTTGCCCTTGACGTCTACTTCAGCTTTTAGAGTAATCTGGGGTACTTTCCTCCCTTTAGCTACATGGCGGGGAACGAAGGGGAGAGAGCTGGACATTTCAGGCGACGACGTTGTGAGTCGTGAGTCGTGACAGCGAAAGCAGAGACGCGTCGGGGTCATGTGAGGCGCAGCTACCTCTTTTCCCGAGTCTTCAACCCAAACTTTACAGAGAAGTCCGGCAGAGTTGAAGCTGCTGTCTTGAACGACGTCGTGGTGTTTCCTTTGAGCCAGTGAGTTGGTCTGTTTCCTTCTCTCAGCTTCACCATTGAATGCCAAGAGATTCGCTCAAAGAGTCAATATCACGCTAAAGATGTCCGTAAGTGCGTCCAACGTACATCGCGCCTTTTACGATCACTGGCTCAGTGCGGCGCGATCAGCAGGGACGCAATCAGTGTCAGAACGATTATCTCTAACAAGCTGCAACATGACCCTTCACAGGCTGCGCCATAGAATGTATGTGCAAAGTAAACAGACCCGAGAGTCGAAATTTTAAACAACTGGCATGGCGGCGTCGGACAGAATCAAGACAGAACGGCAATTTCTCAAGCTTGCACCCCTATAATAAGGTCTTCGACAGACCTCCTCACTCTCCGAGTAAAACCCCGTTCCTAGGCTCCTATGAGTATCACATTCTCAGTTCAGCGCCCCTCTCTCTCCTATACAGGACTCCACCACCTCTCTTTGGCTCGTCCTTACACATAGCCATGGATTCCAGTCAGGTTATCACCGTTGAGCTCGCATACGTATGGGGAATTATCATCTCTACCTTCCTATACGGTATGTTTGCGTTTCTACACTTCTCTAAGCATCTGGCTAATTGCAGCATGCTTTTAGGTGTCTATCTCGTTCTCTTCTGGATAGCGATGTACATCCTTCTTCTCCCCTTGACCGCGCCTTACGATACCACTCGAGAACCCGTGAATAAGATCCTGGTTACTGTGTCCGTGTTGATGTGTTGCACTTGTACCACAGTACGTGGCTTCCGTTAATGCGCCGGTAACAAAACCTATAAACCCTATTCTTCCACATCCAGCACTTCGTGGCCCAGTGTATACGTCTACACAAAGGCTACGTGCAACGCATGCATCCAACCGAAACTCTCTATCATGTTGGCAGCGGTGTGGATGGACCTATGCCTTACCTGGAGAACACGAACAAACCTTTGGCTATCGCTACGGGTGTATGCTTCACAGTAGCTGCGCTTCTCACCGATGGGTTAACCGTACGTCTCCCTGAATCTTATTATTCCGGTGGACTCTACTCTAATACTCCATTGGTCAATCCAATTCTGTCCTCCAGATCTATCGCCTCTACATCATCTGGAACCGCAGTTTCAACGCCTGCATCCTCCCCATCATCAGCCTGATCGGAATCCTCGTCTGCGGCCTCGCCGTATGTGGTTTAGCCGCCGAAATGGCCCCCAGTGCACCTCTATTCGGATCAACAGCAGCAGAATGGCTCATAGCTACATTCGTCTGTGGTCTCACAACCAACTTTATCGCACTCGCCTCCGTCACGGTCAGATTCCGTCAAAATGCTCAAGATAAGAAGACGTCTAGAGTACCGGGAGCTACGGGCAGTAGGAACACAACGAAGATGGTCGCGTTGATTATGTTGGAGAGTGCTGCGATTTATTCTGGGACCAAGTTTATCAATTTAATGTTGCTGGTAGCCGAGACGAATGTGACGTTTGCGTTCTTTTGTATCGTGAGTTTGCGCATTCATCCTACGATTTTTGGCCTTGAAATACTGACGACACGACTCATACCTTCTTCTAGTGCATTCCAATGACCGGAATAGCCTCCCACCTCCTCATTATCCACGTCGGATACCACAAATACTTTGGCGGCTCAGGCATCGGCACCGGCTCCGTCCACCGAAGCTTTAGCTCTCGTATCGCCTCTGGACACTTCACATCCTCCACCGTTGGTGGTCGAAGCACCCCATTCACCCACCTTCCCTTCTCTCCTCGTTCATCACAATTCATCCGCCCTCCGCTCTCCCCTCGTTCATCACAGGTACCACCCACCCTGTGCTTGAGTCCTTCAGACAATATCAACTACAAAACAGATTCGATTCGGAATTCCATTGCGTTTAGCCCGACGAGGATTCGGTTTAGTGCTGGGCCTGGCGATGGGGACCCGGAGGATGATGATCGTGAATCCCAGGACAGACTCAGTGGATACAAGAACCATGACCGTGACAACGATACGGATCGTGCCACCGTGACTGAGGATGATGAGCCTAAAACGGGTAGCAGTAGTAGTAGTTCGCATACGCATCATGGGGTTCTTGTGCCTTCGGTTATTATCGGAGAGTCTGTGACGAGGACAATGACGGCGCCGTCTGATGGATATACATGATTTTATCAGTAGCAGTAGTGCATTCGCATACCCAGATCAAAAACTCTGCTCTGATTGGCATTCGTTAAGCCTTTGCGTCATGCGGAAATACGTTCTTTTAAAAAATCTTACACACCTTACATTCCGTACCTCTTATATCGACTCGGAAGATCACAGGAAAATATGATCTCGACTGGCCCCTATCTGCACTTGCACCTCAGACTCGAAGACCGTAACAAGTCCAAGATACTAGAAAATTGAGTAGTACATACTACAATCACATAGATTTCAGAATACCGTCAAGAACGTTACAAACACAAATCTCATTCATTCTTGCCAAATCTGCCCGCACGCCTGCGCGACGATCTTGAGCTCATGACGGGATTTGACATACCATTCCATGAACCTTCCATCGGTGATAGTTTTTCTCATAGCTCCTAAAAAAGATGGCAAAGCAATTCATAAACAACATTTGAGGTAGTGTGGACGGGGCAAGAGACTGCTGCAGCTCAGCCTGGTTCTTACCTTCATAAACTTCATCACATATCTTGTGATTATGATTCTTCCAGTCTCGTTTTTGGCATGCTCTCGAGCAATGCGTGAATTTGCATTTCGCACAAGGGATGCGATGTTATTTGGTTCGAGTGAGTTCTAAGCGACCAGAGCACTAGTAGATTGAGAAAGATGCATCAGTCATAAACTCGCCAGTTAATATTAGCGGAAGTTGAGCGGAAGTCACTGAGCATAGCGTACCTCAGGATTGGCATAAATCTTCAAGCCCCAAATCATCGAACATCCGTCTCACAAATAAGGTCGTTGAGCATCAGTAAAACGGCAAATCGACTTTTCCCCGCTTTTCGGAGCTTTCGGTAACTTTTTCCCGTAAAGCCTTTTGATCGGCTTTTCTGACGGAAGCTTTTTCCGTCTTCTACTTTTTTCCGGAAGCTTTTTCTGTCTTTTACTTTTTTCCATATGGCATCCACTTTTAAACGACTTTTACCGAGCTTTTCTGGATGACCTCACTTTCTACATGTCAAGCATAAAATAGACTCACTGTACCAATAGATTATAATTATACAACATACGCACTCAAACCTGTGTTAATATATGTAATTGATTGAGCGAAGTATGTAGTATACTAGATCTGACTGGGTTTCCTCAGATGGCACTATAATAGCAGACAGGGGAGGAGGGACATTTAGAGGTACTGGCCCTGACTGGGGACGAGCCTCTGTGAGGACTTAGAGAAAAATTTTTGATGTAGCCGCAACTTCGGTAAATGCCGGTCAACTGTACAGTTCCGGTTTTGTTGACCTTCAACTGCGCTTACGCGTCCAACCTTTCACTGCGCTCATCTCATTGCCTGCCTTCAGTGCCTTTCTGACGGTAAATGTGTCTTTTTAAAAATCTTTGTGACGGCGCTAAATGCTCTGTTGTTTTCCATAACTCAGTTCTCAGCTCGGCCAAATGTTTGCAATGTGTCAGTTGGGGGATAACAACTTCAAGGGATAGGTGCGTACTTTACCCTTTGCTTGTCCTTCAACATGTCTGACTTGTCCCCTCTAGTCTGGTGTGCTGCATACTGAGGCTGTGTAATCCGTTGGAAGAACGATTTGTGGTGCGTTTCCTTTAAACTTTTTTGACAGTGATCAATACTAACACAGAAACTTTCCTCTTCAGGCATAGGATGAATCTTTTGAAAGGAGCATACTCGTTCGGTAAGTCAGCTTGCCCTTCACAACCCAATATCAAAACCTAACCTGCTGTGTACGTTTAGGATGATGGGATCTACTTTCATTGGTTGGCGTGATAGTATTGTATGCAGAGGTGGTTGGAAGGGCCCATCTATAGTACCAACTAGCAACGCTTTCCATTCAATGTACCATTTCATAGCTCTTGTAATAATATCTCTTTTAACGCACTAATATTAGGAATCTGAGGTATGAGGATGTGGTTCTCCTAATCCTATTTAGTAGCTTTCCCTGCAGCTTTCCAGTAGCTTTTCTTAAGACTTTTGAAAGCAGGAGGCAACTTTCAAAAGCGATCGGGCCTGTGTTTTGAAAGTACAGCGTGGATCGGAAAAAGTCGCATAAAAGTTGTAAAAAGCTGGTTTGCCGTTTTACTGATGAGACCTTATCCTGAAGATATCTCCACAACTTTGTCAGTCGAAGACGCTCATGATTCTTCATGAACACGTCCAAAGCTTCCGAATCCACCTTCTTCAAGGACCCAACCCAACACTTCAAGATCAAAAGCTGGCCAAACATAGAGGATAGATATTGGAGAAGAGTGGCGAAGCATTCAGCGAGTTTACTATGTGTATTGTCCCTGCCCTTTTGGACGTCATAGGTAATAAGGCCCACCGAGTTGGCTAAAATCTTGAGCAATCCACAGCGGAAGAGTAAAACGTATCCAGGATCGGGGTGGCAGACGACGGTGACTATGAAGACTTCGAGGATATTCGTCAGAGATTCGATAGTCTCTTAGGCTTTTTGGGCAGAAGTACAAAGCTCTGCGAGTCTGCGAGGCGCAACAAGGATTTCAGATGATCGAAGGAGGTGAGGTAAGGCGCTGTGTGCGAGTAGGATATCATGGACCTCCCGGCATTTTGTCATTTGCAAGACGAATGATGAGGCCTCTTAAAGGCCGAGTTAACTTATGTCGACCTCGAAAATTTTACCACGACCTCAAACTCCCACTCCTTTTCGCTGCCATAGCCGGTCTTTGCCCTTCCTGACAACCAGAATGTTCAGACTCAGTCTGGACCAGATCCAAGGACTGTTAATGTCAATAACCACAACGTCATGCTAGTGTGTGTCAAATTGGTCTGCTTAACACCCTTCTTCCCTCTCACTTTCCACTGATTCTCCCTCCCTTCTGCATAACCTGAGTTAGACTACATGAAAGGGCCTTGTAATTTGCCACGTGAAGTGATGGTCCTTTGCCCCAGTTAACTTATGTCAACCTCAAAATTTTTACCACAACCTCAAACTCCCACCTCTTTTCATTGCCACAGCCAGTCTCTGCCCTTCCTGACAACTGGAATGTCCAGACTCAGTCTGGACCAGATCCAAGGACCGTTGACATCAATAACCACAACATCATGCTAGCATGTCAAATCGGTCTGCCTAACATCCTTCTTCCCTCTCACTTTCCACTGATTCTCCCTCCCTTCTGCATAACCTGAGTTAGACTATGTGAAAGGGCCTCATAATTTGCCACATGAAGCAATGGCCCTTTGCCCCAGTTAACTTATGTTGACCTTGAAAATTTCACCACAACCTCAAACTCCCACCCCTTTTCATTGCCACAGCCGGTCTCTGCCCTTCCCAACAACCAGAATGTCCAGACTTGGTCTGGACCAGATCCAAGGACCATTGACGTCAATAACCACAATGTCATGCTAGCATGTCAAATCAGTCTGCTTAACATCCTTCTTCCCTCTCACTTTCCACTGATTCTCCCTCCCTTCTGCATAACCTGAGTTAGACTATGTGAAAGGGCCTTGTAATTTGCCATGCAAAGCGATGGCCCTTTGCCCCAGTCTGGGAGCACTTTGTATGTAACCTTCTGTAAGTAGCTTCTGAAGATGATCGTTCACTGACTGTAGCACTGATGAAGGAAAATACTGAGCCGATAACACCAGGAGAGCGAGTGATGAGCATGGCACGTTCTATGGATGGTTTGGTTGCATATGCTGCACCTTGGCTCCCTCGCAGACCTCTCTGAAGCTTCCTCACTCAATAATCACTCAATTTGTGGCAACAGATGTCAGATAAGCTCCTGTTTTGGACACAAAGTACTTGTCCTTGGGGATATGTTTTTGTGGTTTTCACATATATCTCCGTTTAAGTAAACTGAATTTTACTCATGAGATTAAGGATGTCTATTCCGTCCAAAGAAGAGCTTCAGAGAGCAGTAATAAGATCATAAGAGTCCTGTACCACTGCATTTGATCATGAAACTTGAACTGGGTCGGCTCAACTTTTGTACTTACAAAAAAGAAAAGAAAGAAAAAGAAAAACACAAGAAAAACACAAGAAAAACATACATCATACTACCTTGTGGAGCGCGCGATGAGAGCTCTATCTACTCCAGCCTTGAGGAACAGCACAGAGTATGTACAGTAAGTATACAGTGCAGTAGACATTCTTGAAGTTGAAAAAAAACATAAGGGATACTTATGTTGACATGTAGGTAGGCAGGCATCTTCATCCATCCCAAGTCAGAGCCATAAATGCAAAGCTTCAGAGAGGAAACAAGAAAACGTATGGATCCAGAAAAGTCTGAAAGACAGATATGTCATTAGAGAGGGTATGGCTTAGTCAGTGTGCGCTGAGCGGTTGGCTCGAAATCGTGTGCGCAAGTTGCAAGGAGTGTATTAACGTATATACGGGGTGCACACAAAAAATAAGTACTGTGTATGATAGAGTGGTCATCCAGGAGTAGTGTGAGCACGAAATAGCCAAGGGATTATCAGGAAAATACGGCATAACAGAAGGATTTGATGTATAATTGTTATGGAGGCTTGTGGCAGAGATAATGAGTTTTTTGTACAAACGGAGGTTCTGAGAAGGTCATTGGAGACCAAAGACTTGATTGATGAACAGAGGAAGGCAACGGGAAAGGGAAAGTTGCGCCAAAGTGTCGGTGGTGAGAGGGATAGACTACGGTGGCATTTCGTGGTGCCAGCATACGCATATATGGTACCGGAGCTACAACAGCCTTATTGTGTCATAGTCAGACCCAGAAACCATTTAGAAAGCAGTCTACGCACATATATGCCAATAACCGTTGTAAAATATTCCTGCCATCGCTCTGATGTGTTCCCGAGTACAGCGGTAAAGAAAGCTGCCCAGTAAGCTCTAGCACATTTTTGGGGGCGCGCAAGGGGTATGTGGCAAGATGGAGGGCAGTTTTTCGACTGACGAGTAGGATATGGCTGCTGGTCGTTGCGCACACGATTTCGAGCCAACCGCTCAGCGCACGCTGACTAAGCCACACGTGGCAGCGGTTGGCTTTGCGCAACCTCTCTATTTTTGTCGGATATTACCTAAAATAATGGGGTACCGAGGCTTATTCTACATACATACATAGCTTACTTGACATTTTTGCACTAAAAGTTGCCACAGAATCCAAACAGAATCAGTAGAATTATATGGGAGAAGCACGGACTGGGCTCAGGGATTTGACAGCGAATGTGAAATAATTTCATCCTGAGCTTCCTCGTCAACCATATGTACACCTGCTTGACTGCACTTGGTCCATGAACAACATCAACTAGCAAGCTCCTACAATGTCGTACCCTACGAGGTGCATACAAATGAGACATGGACAACGAGTCTACGATCCGACGGAGTCACCATATACTTATACATGGATGCGGATTCTAAAATGACACTTTGAATCCTGAGGCAGGGACGGTATTTGCTAGGTAGTTGGCGAACGCCGAAAAGCTTCTATAAAAGGACGCACTAGTCGAAATTCCTTCCCCATTTCCTCCCTACCGAGGATTCCCTTCCCACTTCTCTTTCCTTCGTCACTCTTGTTTCGTCCTTCTTCTATTTTCCTCTTCCCCGCCTCCCCCTGGACCCAGACCCATTTGCGTTCTGATTCTGTAGAGAACAAACTTGCGTTGTTGTGTTGTCGCGTTCGCGTTCTCGTGTTTCATTCGGCTCGTGCTCGTGCTGTCATATCCTTGACCCTACCCCCTTCAACTGCCAAAAGCCTGTTGCTCCTATATGATTATGGATCAGGGCAGCATGGGTAAGCCCGACGTTGAGATCGTCAGGATTGAAGGGCAGATGTGAGTAGCTCCGTTCTATTTCTTCTATGTCATTGCAATTTGCCCGCTCCCTGTGCATTCCCTTTCTCGTTCGCTACGCTGTGCAGTGGTGCCTGTTTATAATACATATTGATGTTAATACTCTGCGGATCCGAAGAATGGTTCATAGGTATATGTACCTCCTGGGTATCGGTACGTTGTCTTTGCAAGCTTTTCGACGTGGACGCTTTTGTAACCCAAACGCAAAATTGACAGCGATTCTGTTTTGGGATCACATTATTACTTTCGGTGAGTTCCGCCAAACTTCTACATAACTTCTTAGTTACTCAGTGGTTGCCTGCGATGTTTTCCCATCTGATTGATATCATTTCAGGCGATGAAGTCAACTACATCTGGACACGGCCTAAAATCCTGTCCTCTTATTGCTTCCTTATCATGCGATATTTGGCGTTGGTCGGAACGATTCCTGTGACAGTGGTGAAGTTTTCGATAATGAGTGCTAGTGTGAGTGCAGACCCCTTCATTCGATTTCGATGCATGACGGGCTTGTTCTTTAATTATACGTCGACGTTATGTCTCTGGCTCTGAACACCAATCTTTCTGCTTTTTACTTTCTAGGCGTCAGTAAATTCCAACCAAGATAAATCCTAGATCTGCGCTTTGATTCTGAACTGGCTTTTTTGTATCTAGGTGCCTGCGATACTACTCCTACTGGCTCATCTGGAACACCTTGAGAACTGTGGTAGTATACGGTAGGTAAACTTTCAACCCCCTAGCTCTTCTATGCTTTCCCATAGTATGCTTCCCTCATTCTCAATTCTCCTTTATTCACCATCCATCCATACGTTGGCTCTGGTCCAGCAAGGCTCCCTCTGCTTGCGTATATACGCGCTTTATGAACGGAGTCATCGAATTTTGGGTATTATGGTTGTCACAAATTTGTTCTTTATCGGGAATGCTTTGGTGAGTAGAACTTTGATGAATGTGGTCTGGCGTTCAATGCTGAGTTCTCTGTACAGTGGTCGATCTTAGACCAAGGTACCGTACCCATAGAATTGCACCCGGCAGGGTGTGTGGCCCAGATACCTGTCGATCCGTGAGTCCATTGCTATGACTCAGAAACAAGCACTGTCATGTTCAGTTTGTTTCATACCCGTTGTGTGCTTTGACCTTTGTCTTCTCAGTGTCTTCCGTGCGTCTCTCACTTGTACTTTTATCAAATTCATGTTCAATCTGATTCATCTTTGCTCTTTCTTTCTTCTTTCTGTAATCAGAGCGCATAATTCCATGGATACTAGGTATATTCTTTGAATCCCTCCTCTTTTCATTAACACTATGGAAATCCTGGTCAATGAAACATGATCATGGCTTCAATATCCAGGTGCCAGATCCGTTGATTGCCTTGTTGTTTAGAGACGGTGAGTATTTTCCCTATTTAGGTGGACGAATCAATAATCAATTTCTACTCCTCTGATTGTTCTATGTCACAGGTGCTGTATACTACGTGTAAGTATCAATGCTGTAAATTGTTCTCTTCAACTACTCAGACACACAAATTTACCAGGTTCATCCTACTTGTGGCACTTGCAAATATAATAACATACTATGTAAGTAGAGCTTTCTCCATATGCATGCATATCTACTTACCTCTGTGGCTTAGGCTTCTGGGGTAGGTATTCAGAACATTCATTTTACCTTCTCTTTGTTGAATTTCCTTTGCCACGGCCCCACCACAGGCTTACACCACAGAACCCCTATTCACACTCACATTCAACTTTTCTACAATAATGGTGTCGCGCATGCTTCTCAACCTTCATAAATCAGTCGATGAAGGAGTTCTCTCCTCTCAAAGGCTGACTGATATTGATTTTGTTCCCACTATGCCATGGTCAGAAAGCCGTGATCTACAGCTTGAAACAGTCTCGAGTCTGAGGAGAAGGAACGGTCGGGCTAGTCATAGTATAATATTGGATAGTATAGTGGATTTGGATGAGATGTTAGAAATAGAAAGGGAGGATTGATTCTGAATGTTATCCTTTGGTATGAAAAAGAAGAGTATTTCTCCTCACTGTGGGGATGGTTATATGCCCTTCCATCTGCAATTATTATTCTACAGCCATCCTGGATTGCTTACATTTGCACCTCCTTCAAAAACTCCATCAGCTGGAAGAGAGCAGAGTCTATATCTCAAAATCATGCCACCAACCCAAACTGATGTAGATAATGAATTCATGGAATGGTTTAGCATTTATAGTAATGGGCCTCATCCATCTACCTATATACACACACATAGCATGTATAGATTGTCAGTCTGGATACACAAGACTACGCAGAGCTGGTTCAACCTAAGTGGGTTTTAGATCTTTGTAAAGGACTTACAAATCAAATCAAGAATCCAATCCAATTCCCAATCCTAGTCTGTTGATACTACAAAAATATATGCCTCATCCAACTTTTCCTCTGATAGACCCAAAAACCACGCATTAAGGTCCTCCCCATGTACTTCTTGGAGATGATGTGCCAGGTCAGCTATGCTCCTCTCTTGGCCAAAGACAACTGATTTGGGTTGTTGGGCACGACTGTGAAGAACAAGGACAAAGAAAGATAGAAAGCAGAAGATTAAAATATGGGAAATAAGATCATCATGAGTGCCAATGGCAAAGATGAGAAAAAAAAACAAACTCACATGCATGGCCAACAACGCATTGAAGTTGACCCATCTGTTAGCATAATCTTTTCAAAACCAATTAAAAGGTGCTGGATGTTAAGATGGATGCCAAATTCTGTGGTGGAAACAGAGTATTGATGAGGGAAACCAAAAAATTATTACAGTGGGTCCAGACCCCTGTAAATCACTGGCCTTACCAAGAAATTACCAGAGATTTATGTTGATTTTTTTTGCCTTACAGAGTATTACAAACTCTATTGAATGGCATGTTATAAAGCTCCAGTAATTCCTTTATATGGTCAGGGATTTATGGGAGTTTTTGCCAGGTGTTATGAATTAAATTAAACTCACTTCTCAGCTCAGGATTATACCTTCCCTTCAGCTCCCTCAACAAGTTCATATAAAGGAGTATATGCTTGTCTATGTCCAGATCCCTCCCCACATGGTCAGCACCAGCTTGTTCAAGTTCCACATCCTTGACAATGACATTGACAGAGGTAGTCAAAGTAGTGATGGAATCCATGAAGAAAGAAAAGTCGCTTGTTATAGGACATGAAGTCGAAGCTGAAGAAATATCAGCGTGAAATGTCTCAGGATTGATTTTGATGATTTTACCGTTGTCATTAACATCAGCAGTATGAAGCTCTTGGTCATCCGTAATACTGACAGCTCCAGGACAGGTGTCAACTGGTGAAGGAGCATCAATGTCAGCAATGTCAGTTGAACTTCTAGATGAATCATGTTGTTCAGGATTCCGGGCGTCATTGCCATGATACACTGATTTTAGACGTTCAATCATATTCTTGAGGTCGACAATGCTGTAGGCGGGAATGGGAGACACAGTACTAGCATTTTGACCATTTAGAACAGCTGTGGCATGGGAAAATAATCTTTCTAATCTGCAAACCAAGCAATTCAAACAAAGGAAACACTGCGGAATCACCATTTGAGACTTACTGTGGGTTTTCCTCTGTAAAAACTGCAGGGCTAGAGGCTGAGGGTGAGCTTATGGGTTAATTACCAACGAAGGCGCACTTACACTGGGATTTTGACTTTCGATCTCGGCTTGGGAACATAAGTATTATTCTTTTTTCTGGCAAATTAATAAGCCAGTTGTGCACAGAACATTTTTGAACACGTAACGCGTACGCCATACGTAGCTCCATATCTTTTGCACTTCTAAGCTGTTTTTGCTCGGGAGTTTGGGTCCGTTTTCTTTTCCTGGCGACACGACTACCCGTTGGAGGATCCATCATGATCGGAAAACTACATAAGGACTGAGAATCAGACATTGGAAAACTATGTGCTTGATCATGAGGTTACACTGACATATGGAAGTTTTGTGTTTGATCAGGAGGATACTAAGATATGGGAGATGACGGTTCAGGAGCAACTGCAAAAGCGTACGTAAGCGTCGAAGCTGCAGCTGACTTGCGTCTCGAATGGAGTTTCGGCAAGCCGGCTTCCAGGACACGACTTCGCTATGTCTCCCATCGCTTT
This sequence comes from Tetrapyrgos nigripes, assembly GCA_013368315.1. Classification (NCBI taxonomy): domain Eukaryota; kingdom Fungi; phylum Basidiomycota; class Agaricomycetes; order Agaricales; family Campanellaceae; genus Tetrapyrgos; species Tetrapyrgos nigripes. Next base: position 199,324 of record JAACJM010000126.1, read on the forward strand.
CTGAGGTTCCATGCGAGCCTTTGATTACCGATGAAATAGTCCTGTTCCATATGAGATCGACACATCGACGGAGACCTGAGGATCTACGGGAGCTGGATGTTGTTTGTTTTGCCTTACGAAGTTTTCTGATAATTTGTTCTTCCACCAGTATATGTGGAGGGTCAACACGAGCGGGAGGCCTGCATAGGAATGACATGCAGAAGGATGAGCTTACTCGGTTTGAAAACTGTATGCAAATTTAGACATTTAGGCCAAATTTAAGCAGCGAGGTCTTTAAGACGTCTGTGTCTGGACCTCGGATCAATGGTCTGCGGCTGTGAGCCTGAGCGTCTTCAGGCTTATCCAGTAAGCGAGCCTGTGAGCCCTTGAGTCGGCCTAGGGGAGACTGGGGTTATCCCACTGACCGCAAACCTTAACCGCAGGCCATATGTTGGCCATATGCGTATCACTAGCAACTTTATCTCTACTTAAGAAACGTAGCTGGGAGTTACCCAAGAAGAGATGATGCTGGCCAAGAATGCTCACCTCCACACGAAATCTCACAAGAATGGTACCGTGCACAGACGTTCTCGCGTCAGTTGGCGTATAAGCAGGCCGGTTATCCGGAGAAGAGGTGTGATCAGTAAGCAGAGAAGAATGATCAGTAAGCAGACTAGGGCGGATAAAAGGAGGTATTGCTTCCGCTTTTCCGTTTCCGCGTCGACCAACCATAGCACTCTCTCGTCTCAGACAACTTCAAGCTCATTTTTCTCGAGGGTCAACCTCACTTGGATTGCAAAGGAATATCTCTAGTGCTACGATGGCTGCTCCCGTTGAACAGATTACGCTTTACACGGCCAAGGTGAGTCTACCACTAACTGCTCCTGGTGCTTAGATTGCTAATTGTCTCGTCTTTCGGACGCGTTGTGCGTAGATTTGTCCCTACGCTCACAGAGTGAGTAGCGTTGTGTTCTTCAGCCTTTGGGAATATGCTCACTGATTAGGACTTCTCATCGATTACTGGCACTTCTTCCCGACCATCCTTCATCCATCATCTACATGCATACATAATGTACTCCCCGCCGGCCGCTCCTTGTCTCATTTTATCCATTTGGACACCTCTAATGGTGGCCTGACCATTGGCTTAATGGCTTATGACGCGCTGGGCTCTTTCTTCACGTCACACAATCCCACCTACGACCGTCTCACTCACTCCACCCCACCCTCATTCATATCGATAAATACATTGCGCAATCCTGTCACCATCTTCATCAATCTCCCGTCGGGTCCACTGGATACACTGCCGGTCCGGTCAATCTAATTTAATCTAAACTTGTATACACTGCACCCTTTAATAACGTCCATACATGTCGCCTCTTTAGGCCGAGATCGCTCTGGCCGAAGCAGGCGTCGACTTTACTCGTTTCGAAATCGATTTGGCCAACAAACCTGAATGGTACGCTCCTCAAGTGAACCCTGCTAGCAAGGTGTGTATCTCAATCTCGGCTTCGCATTATCCACGTCTTCCTTTCACTTACTGGCTCCTTAAACCTACCCAGGTCCCAGCAGTCGCCTACGGCGGCCCTCCTGTCCCCGCTTCCCAACCCTCCCCGGCCTCTGCAAAGATAGCCGAATCTCTCGTCATCCTCGAATTCTTCGCCGACCTCTTTCCCCAAACCACAACTCTCCTCCCTACCTCCCCCGTCCTCCGCGCCAAAGCCCGTCTCTTCATAGACGCTATTTCCAACAAATTTGTCCCTTCATTCTATAAATTCCAAGCTCTAGGCGATTCCTCTCCTCAGAATATTGCGAGTATGTTTGAGGCGGTGGAGATTACTCAACGACTTCTCGCTGACCCGGAGAAAGAGAAAGAAGGAGGAGGAGAGTATGCGTTGGGGAAGGAGTTTAGTAATGCGGACGCGGCGATTGCGCCGTTTTTGGTGAGGTGGGAGATTGGGTTGAGTGAGGATATTGGGGCGTATGAGGAGGGGGAGGGAAAGAAAGTTTGGGATCTGTTGAGTAAGGAGGCGAAGTATGAGAGGTTTAGGAGGTATTTGAGGGTATTGAAGGAGAGGGAGAGTGTTAAGAAGACCTATGATGCGGTGAGTACGATTTCGTCAAGTGTGGCTCGACTGGTGGTGAGATGACTTACTAACGGGTTTTTTGCAGGACTACATCAGAGACTTCTACGGGAAACGGTTTGCGGAAGCGAGAGCTAAGAGAAAGGCTCAGGCTGCTAGTGCTTAAGGAGCCTAGTATCCCTTCCCCGAGTAATGAATTACTTTGGACGTGTACAAGTATGTTGCCTAAATCCGGAATTGTACGGTGTACCCTTCCCTGGAACTAATTCGTTTTTTTCTCTTCTGTCCACTGGTCTTGACCTTTGTCTCGATTTCTCTACCTCTTCGTGTATATGACCTTACGACCTATGTATTTGGCAAGTAAGCGTACGTCAACGCGTTGGCAATGACAATGAAAATTTCCAGTGTAACGCGAGAGGCCTTCATGGACGGCATGTCTGTGGCTATACATTTAAAGCCCATGCCAATCAGGCGCAAATATCTTCGCACCTCGTTCTCGTCCACGGCGGCGACAAGACCGCTTTTGACGACGAGAAAACCGGCATTACTCTGCGTTCCTTGGACAACGACATTTGCTATGCTCCACTCGAAAAGATAACTGGCTCCTGTGCTCAAGTGGTCAAGCTTAGCTAGTGTGTATCGTTGACGATGAGCACGTCATCGACTTACCTCGAGTGCCCCGACTCGCATCAACCGAGTATCATGATTAACGCAACTCTATCGTGCAGAAAAAGGGTGACGCATCCTCCTCAAATCTTCCTCGCCTTTTTGGCGCACATCTAATCGTCTTTCCTATCCCAACCAACCCGCTCTTACAAACATCGCCTTTTTCCTGACCCAAATGCTGCCAAGGGTACCAACTTCAACTGTAACACTACTGGATGCATCTCTGGTTCTCGTCTGACGTTACTTCTCATCGTACTGGCATCTAGGACAATCTCAACAACAAATGCGTCGGGATACCATTGACGTTATGTGCAAGCTTTGTTTGCAGTTGGGCAGACGCGACACTTACCCGTGTACATACACCTGTACGCCGATGGTGGAATGCATTTGGAGGAGGAGGAAGAGGAGGTTGGAAACCTTTGTACGATTGGGCGGCACCTTGCGAACCTACTACAGCAGGATAATACTGGCTTGCGGCAACGACTGGCTCATGTCATTACCCTGGTATGCGACCTAACTTTGTTGGAATTAAATGATAATGATCATATTACTAAGCTACTACGCATACGGCATCAATCAGGTACTGTGGACATACGGTCAAATGATCATACGGATATACTTAGACTATTTATATTATTATACTACTCTGGTTAATGATATATACTTGAGAGTCAAGCGAGATACGTTCGCACGCTCTTACCCCCCACTTTGTGACTCTCGCTAAGACTATTCGCTAAGATAACCTAAGTCTAATAGGTTATGGGCCCCACCTAGCTTGCTATAACTCCGATAAACACTTGTTCTACTCTGCTTTACTCTCTACTCGTACTCTGTTCTTGGACTAGTATATGACTAGTCGACAAACTCGATCTCAAGGATCAGCCCCAGATATCCCACTTCCTACTACCAGTCGTCACTCTAGTGCACACCCCTCTGGTACCCAAACTCCTACTCCACCCGTATCATCTACTTCGCAAGCACAACCACCTGATCCTCTCTTCCAAAACCCTCTTCCATTCCCACTTGATCCCATTATGTCTGATGCTGGCGAAAATACTAGGACTGATGTCCGGGATACTGCCCCTACTCCACCATCATCTCCTCCATCTACCTCTACTTCGTCGGTCGCATTATCTATGCCCGAAAACACAAACCCCAACTACGTGATGCCGCTCAGCGACATCAACAAAGCTTTTGATTCCCTGACAGTTCTTACTGGCAGTGAGAATTGGAAGATGTGGTACTTCCGCGTTAATAACGCTATACGGGTGATTCGTCACCAACACTTTAAAAGTTCCGGGTTACATCCTGGTAATACTGTCAAACTAGCCTGTTTTAACGCTATTACAGGCAAGATTGATGATAAAATCATGATCCACTACATCGAAGAGTCGGATGCGATAGAGCTTATCAACAAGCTCAAGCAACGTTTCGACCCTTCATCCACAGTTCAAGAGTCTAACGAGCTGTGGAAACTCTTCAACTTACGTAAACCAGTCTGGGAGTTTGATAAGCTCCTCGACGAAGCTCAGGATCTGTGGGCTTCTATCAAGAAGAGAGACATAGATGTCTCAGATCAAGTTTTTTACTCAGCTCTAGTGGGGATTATTCCTCCACACTATCACTTTGTTCGCAGTTCTTACGAAGCAACTGTGGATGCAGCTGCAGCTACATGGGATGCCACTACTGCAGCTGAAGGGGAGAAACCCGTATACAGAGCCGTTGACCTCATTGCGCGGCTAAAGAAGGAATTCACTAACTATCGTTTGAGCAATGCTCGAACGTATCCTTCGAAGAAGTCCGACAAGAAGTCCGGTAGCACTAGTCAAGGCGGTGCTCAACGATCGGACAAGTCAAAAGGGGAATGCGCTAATGCCGCAGCGCCGTTCCAGAAGCCTTCTGATGTCAAAAAGGATCGGAAGTGCTTCAACTGCAACAAGATGGGTCATACGACCCAGACGTGCCCAGAACCGTGGACTGAAAAGTCCAAAGAAGCTATGAAGAAGAAAGGGATTACTAAACAATCCAACAAAGGCAAGACCAAGGAGAATGCATCAGTTGCCATCTCCATGCCTACGTCTTCTTCTTCTCAAATTGCGACTACGTCAACTTCGCAATCGGACTGGGTACAGTCGATTTCTTCGGGCGACCTTGAGATGGAAGACTCAGAGACTCCGGTGAGTCATCATATTTCCCTACCTGCTTTTACCGCGATCTCTGACCAAGATCATACACATATCATTGATTCTGGTGCTACTATACACTGTACACCGTATCTTAACTTACTTTTTAACGTTCATACTACGCCTGCCATAACTTTAACTGTTGCCAATTCAGAGCATCTAGATCTTCGATTAGCAGGCGATATGCGGGTAGAAATTAGGAAGGACAATGGTGAGTCTTCATCGATCACTCTTAAAAATGTATACTATAACTCAAAACTTCCGTTTACTTTAATCAGTATTTCACAAAAAGCAGACTATACTTTTACTTTTCATGATCATTTATGTACAATACGTAATGACAAGGACAATTTCATTGGCGTTATACACGAGAGCGCCAAACTTTACTCCATCACAACTAAAAAATTGAGTGATAACGTTGCTACTTTAAGTTTATACGAACTTCACAAACAAATTGGTCATATGAGTTATACAAATCTAAAAACATTACTAAAAACAGATAAATCTATTATTACAATCATTATTGATGATTGGACAGAAACTCAATGCGAAGACTGCATCATCAATAATATACACAGACTTTCTGTTCCGAAACAACGTACTTCAGAATTAGCAGAAAACTTCGGAGACCATTTTCATATTGATATATTTGGTCCATTACGAACTGCCTCTATTGAAGGCTACAAATACTGGTTAACCATCGTCGACGACTGTACGCGTTGGTTAATATTATCTCCACTTAAAACAAAAGACGAAGCCTATACCCAATGGGTTACATTTACTACTGAACTATTTACGCAATATGGTATCAAAGTTAAAATTCTACAATCAGACAACGATGCCGTATTTACTTCGGGTGCATTCAAAAACTACCTGAAAGCACAAGGTACAATTGCACGTTATACAGTTCATGACACGCCTCAGCAAAATGGAGTTGCTGAAAACATACATCAACATATCATGAATGGTATTCGTGTTAATCTGCATACTGGAAAACTACCTAATCGTTTATGGTGGCATGCAGGACTTTATACTATGTACATACTTAATAGATCTCCGAAAACTGCATTAAAAATGCAAACTCCCTATTTTAAACGTTACGGTGTTAACGCAAACTTAGACAATCTACATAGCTTTGGTACACCTTGCATTGTATATGACGAAGCAAGAACTAGTAAACTAACTCCTAAAGGAAAACGTGGAGTTTGGTTAGGCTTTGACGATCATTCAAAAGGCCATTATGTCTACTTTGGTACTAAAGTGAATGTAGAACGCAATTTGCAATTCTTAACGTCCAAATCGCAAGTTGAAGGGGAGTTACAAAACAAAAATCAAGAACCATTAGAAACTACAGAAGAAAATACAACTGAAACTCCAACTTCTCAGGAACACGAACCTGAACCAATGGATGTTGACGAAGACGAAACTAAACAACCTGATGGCCCAAGACGATCAAAAAGGATCCAAGAAGCCAGAGGTTTACTCTACGATGAAGTTGAACAAAACATTGCTTTCTTCTTAACAGAATTCAATGTTTACTACGCTGATAACATTGGCGATCCAATTTCATTCAAGGATGTACTCAATCATCCACAACGTGATGCATGGTTTGATTCCATGAAAGCTGAGATAGAATCTCTAGAAAGTCTAGGAACCTGGGAATACGTCAAACCTCCTGTTGATGCGAATATCATTGGTTCCAGATTTGTCTACAAAACTAAGTACGAACTTGGCAAACAAACCAAATTGAAATCTAGACTAGTAGCACAAGGCTTTAGTCAACAAGAAGGCATTGATTACTACGCAAATGATATCTTTGCCCCTGTAGCACGCATGAGCAGTACACGTTTTATACTTGCTCTTGCAGCTTCATTAGACTATGAAACTACTCAGATTGATATTAAATCTGCCTATCTTTACGGAAACGTTACTGACGAGGAAACATTATACCTTCGTCCACCTCCGGGTAATTTACTACCTAACTTACCTGAAGGCTACGTACTTAAACTCAGAAAGACTCTATATGGGTTGAAACAAGCTGGTCGTCGATGGTATGAAAAATTATGCAATATTCTCATAAAGTTACTAGGACTTAAGAAGTCTACTTACGATAATGCGGTATTCTACCGATATCATGAGAATAAACTCATTTTAATACTATCTTGTCATGTCGATGACATTACTTTATGTACTATCAACAAAGCTACTGCACAAGCTTTTGTTACTGCACTTAGTGGACACGTCCAAGTCACTGACGGTGGAGAAATCCACTGGATTCTCGGTATGGAAATTCAACGAGATAGGAATAATCATACTATTAAACTCCGTCAGAAACATTACATTGAGAATATTCTCAAACGATACAATTTTGACCAATTACATACACACCGTACACCTATGCTACCCAGGCAAAATCTTAGCCCTAGACCTGGGAGCGAACCGCAATGGGACGCCGCTGCTATTAAACACTATATGTCACTAGTCGGTGGTTTACGATATGTCGCTGACTGTACTAGGCCAGACATTGTATATTGTACTGGTCAACTAGCAAGATACCTTAATGATCCAGGTGAAGAGCATTACGCTGCAGCTAAACAATGCTATCTTTATCTAAAAGGAACTTGCGATTACTGGCTCAACCTAGGGAGCCCTACTATTACTTCTACTTATGGATTTGCCGACTCTGATGGTATGTCCACGTATGGCAATAAACCAATCATGGGCTATGCATTCAAATTTGCTGAATCGCTTATTTCTTGGTCAAGTAAGCGAGGCACACTGGTAACTTTATCAGTTACTGAGGCTGAACTTTGCGCACTCGCACATGCCTCACAAGAAGCTATTTATTTGAAAGGTTTTATAGAAGAAATTCTAAATACCGAACAGGAGCCAGTACTTATCAACTCAGATAGTGCATCTACTTTGGCAATTATACGTGCTCCTGAAGAACAACATACTCAGAGAACTAAGCATTTCAATATCCGTAAAAACTTCCTTACTGATCGGATACATCAACGATACATACGAGTTAAACATGTGTCAACTAATGATCAACTTGCGGATATACTTACGAAAGCTCTCTCCGCTGATAAGATCAAGCGTTTCTCCCGATTACTAGGGATATCCGCTTGAAGGGGAGTGTTGGAATTAAATGATAATGATCATATTACTAAGCTACTACGCATACGGCATCAATCAGGTACTGCGGACATACGGTCAAATGATCATACGGATATACTTAGACTATTTATATTATTATACTACTCTGATTAATGATATATACTTGAGAGTCAAGCGAGATACGTTCGCACGCTCTTACCCCCCACTTTGTGACTCTCACTAAGACTATTCGCTAAGATAACCTAAGTCTAATAAACTTATCCTCTCCTTCATCCTAATACATGATACCCATAGGCCATCTCTGCCTCTGCTAGTGCCTTTCTCCTCTTGTACGATGTCCACCTTCTCTCAACCAACTTGCCGCGTACCACTGCAATGTCGGAATCTTCTTCAACTAACCCAAAAACAGTACCAATTCAAATAGCACCGCTGCCCATCATGGGCACGTCCCGACTTCTTGTCAAGAATCGTCGTGTCTCATAATATCCGCGTCTAGAACAACCTCAACAATAAACAACTACGTCAAAACTCGGGATTCCATTAAGTCATGTGCAAGCTTTGTTTCCAGTTGGGCAGACGCAACACTTACCCGTGCACACCTTTTCGCCGATGATGGAACGCGTTTGGAGGAGAGGGGTTGCCTCATGTATTAAAGACGTGTCTGGGCGTATATCTCAGGCGTGATGCGTGAGCTGCGCCTGTCGCTTGCAACAGTCTGCCTAGGTTTCGGTTCATGCTGGAAATAGATGTGTGCTTCTGTCAATGCTTACTGTTGTTTTATAAACAACTCATTTGTCACGATCGTCCAACGGATGGACTTATGAACAGTCGTGATTAGTCTTCCGATGAGCGAGGCCAATATCCTACCCCCATCTGAACCGTTGATCCATGCAGGTGGCAGCGGATGAAGAATGGGTTCGCAAAATAATCCAGTTTTGAATCGTTCCAATGGGATACTAGTAGCGCGCTCAGAAGTTCCTGCAATCTATACAGAAAGTAATGAAATTATATTCGACAGTAAAGTAGGCATAATTAGATCATTGATTATTTCGTCTTGATGAGAAGGCCTGCTTTCAGGGAAACCATTTTTCTATCTTATAGAATTCCATAGATAAGACGTTTACGATAGTGTACATTTTTTCTTTCACTGCACGTACTCGGAACTCGACGTTACATGATCCAAATCCACATGCGAACGATAAACACAGTCTGAACGAAGACGAAAACAAATAAGCCTTAGACGGATAACTTGAAGGATATTGCAGAGGCTGGGCTCAGATTCAAGGACAGTTGGAGCAAGCAGGGTTTTGACAAATGCAGCGGGCTGTAACTCGGGAATCAAGACCAAGTCGAGGAAGTGAAGAGTCAATGAAAAATGCTACCTTCCAAACCATCTGGCTGAGCAACGGGGGAAGCAGTCGCCTGCATGGTCATAGTCAAAGCTACGACGGCCATTGAAGCGAGGACTTTGGTGAAGAAGCCGATGGCATTGGTGTTGGCATTGGTGATGAATTGCATGCTGTAGACAGCGAAATAGGAGCAAAAGGAAAAGAAGAGTGAACTCGAGATCGCACTAGCCTAGAAGCTTGAAGACCCAAGAGACTTACATGGTTGGAGAAGTTGAAGAAAAGTTGGTAGAGCAGAAGATTGACTCGACTCGTGTGCTTCGAAGGTTTGTAGAACCGTTGTTCTTTCCAGTAAAACATGGAGGGTATTTATACCTTTGAGAAGGAGGGGTGAACACCGAAGAACACAATATCGAGTCTGAGTCCCGACAATTTGGATTAAGGGTTTGCGTAAGGATTACTTCCCTTGAACTTCTGAAATTGAAACATACCTATGAACATATCAGTTTGTATACTTTCCCCCTCCCCCCTATCGAAATAAAGGCAAGACAGCTGCCTACAGTGTATGGACAGTCTCCACTGCTGTCACTGCACAAAGATAAAAGGTTTAAGGAGGCCAGTGGGCCTCAATCATCATAAGTGGTCAGCAGAGTGTAAAGACAAGATCGTACGCATTCTCCTTGTGTGAGGGTAGCTGGCCTACGTACGTTTCCTGATTCTGCATATAAAGCGCACATTGCTCATAGGAGCTTCTTGACACGACGCGCTGGCACGGTGGAGCTTGGGTGGCGCATCTCGAGGTCAATCCCTCACCAGCGATGATTTTTCTTGCAGAGTATAGCGTAGACCAAGCAAAAGCATCGACAATTCGTTAAAAAAATATTGACGTACAACTTATCGTACAAACCACTGATAGATGTAGCCACAGGATATTAGACTTGGAATCCGACGGTGGGGCCTTCAGGTGAGACCCTTCCCCTCCTTCCCCTTTTACGAACAAGAGAACAAGACAGCTTCTCCAGCTGGGACCGTTGATTTAGGAGGACAGGCCGAGTGCACCAGAGGAGATAAAGAAATGTGCGTTGGTTCAGGCTAGGTGCGAAATCGCCTCCCCTATTCGCGGTCTCCCGATCCAAACACCGCCAATAACCTGCCACTTACATTTGAGCGAAAGCCTTAGAAACACAAAAAGTCGCAGCATCCGTTCGAGAGACGTAAAATCTGTAAAATCCTTGAAAAAAGACACGTATAAATCGTACAACAGTCTACAGAATACCTACATATCCAGAGTTGGAGACTAGGACTGCGGTACGTTTTACATCACGGAAATTGTTCCAAATCACCCAAAAATTTGACAACCCAAGGTCCCAGAAGGCAGCCCTATACCTCTTCAAGTAACAATCAAGCAACTCACGTCCTGACGCGTTTTGTGGCGCGCTATAGCCTATAGAGTCACGGGTCTGCAGAAGTGCACGTGGCCCAACTCGGAAAATTTAAAATTTAAATCCTCGAACCAAGAGGTGTGCAGACAGTCTACCTGAGACCGGACCTTGGGGGGGGGAGGGGGTCTGGAGGGGGCTTATGACCCAAAAGTACATCATGCCCTAGAGAGTGTATAGACCAAATTTCTGGTGTCATCTCTGCTTCAAAGTATCAGAAATACACTTGGAAGGTAAAAACAGGTAGAAGACATGTCTGATATGCCTTATTTGGGTGGAATCCCACTGAAATTGTATGTAGTTCTCACGATAGTGATGTCGTCAGTGGTCTGAGATCATGAACTTTCCTTTGAAAAATATTTGCTACCTCAAGAAAATGGACCCCACATTAGCATTTATCACTCCTTTTGTTGTGTCTTTAGGTCACTAGAGGGTCTATAAGGTGGTCTGGAGAAAAAGTGACTTGATTTGATGATTTATAAGCGAAATTTTATCTAAAAATCTCTTTCCTTTTTAGGAAGGAGGGGGGGAGGGGGGAAGGTCTGGCTGACCTTAAAACCCAAAAGGAACGTCCGGTCTGGCCATAACCATCTGCACACCTCTTGCCTCGAACCACCTTCCCTCTCGTTCTCCAAAATGCACCGTCAAACCAGTTCCCTCCAGCCAGTACGCAAGGTCTCTGCTATTCTACTTTTTTGTCTCTCTGACTAAATCCCAGCTCCTGAAAACGGACAAAACTATCCAGTTCATCCTTGGCTTGTTGCGTGCAAATTTTGGCACATACACAACAGATGTTTTCTGTATCTCTCAATCTTTGGAAAACGCAGAACACAGTTGTAGAGAGCTGAACGTTGATGTTGAGAAATGCCAGGAGATGGTGCTATCAAAGCGAATTGATCTATACCGGTCTCTGTTGGCTCCCATTTGGAAGGTGCCTTCAGATCTCCTCGCGCACATTTTCACTTTCTGCTGCCCAGAAAATAGCTTCACTCGAGATAAATTGGACCTTCCGGCGCTCCATTTGTCCCAGGTGTGCGCTGGATGGAGGGATTTATCACAAAGTACTCCCTCCTTGTGGTCATCGATCAGTATTCACTTTTCATCAACAAACGATACGCATGGTGAAGAGTACAGGGTTTTTGGGCTGCTTTACGATTATCTGGAGCTCTCCAAGGATGCATCCTTATTCATTACTCTCGCCATTTGGGATACCACACAAACTGCGATGCTTGTTCTGGTCTCACTCACGCAGCACTGTGCTCAGTGGGCTAGCTTCTCCTTAGTATGTGCGGATTTCCCTCTTTGTATCTTATCCGAGGCCTCCATCAACGGAAACTTACCCCGTCTTGTTTCCCTTCGCCTCTTGTGGTATAGACTCGACGATGTCACAGCCATAGCCGATGCATTCAGCATTGCTCCAAATCTCCAGGAAGTCGAGATCGGGACTTCTTTCCGATTTGCCTCACATCTGGAGGAGCCATTACAGATTCCTTGGGCCCAGATAACCAAGTTGTCGCATTCACAACGGGACATGGCAGTCGTTCTTAGGGATCTACAAATTGTGTCTAATGCCACGGACGTCAGCGTTGCCTTCATCAATGATTCGCACCAGTCAAACCCTGACTCCCCTACACATTTGGTTCATCAGCTACAGACTCTGACTCTTATCGACCACGGCCATGATTATGAAGAGCATCCACGCTGGTTCCAAAAATTGACCCTACCCCGATTGACCAATCTCCATTTTGTTTGGATGGAAATTCTTTCTGATGGACAAAATGCGGCTGACTTTTTGGATATTCCGGTGTTTTTGGAGCGCTCAAAGTGTACGATTACTGTCCTTAGTCTGTGCAACATGCAGATTGAAGACGTAAAAGCTATTGAGCTTCTAGAGCGGCTTCCTTCCCTTGTGGAGGTGAAGATTCACGAGCATCCTTCCTGGAAGCGGTGCTGGATGGTTACTCCTTGTCTTCTTCAGTGATTCACGATTGGCCATGCCAGCAGATCCGAGTCTTCCAAACCCAAACCTTTCCTTCCTCACCTACAAAAGCTTGATCTACAGCTCCATTCTGCAGTTGTCACAGAAGCTTTGGTTGCAATTCTCTGTTCACGTTGTGTTCTTGACTTGAAGAAGGAAGAGGGCCAAGAAGGCGTTGAGGGTGTGGTCACCAGGTTATTGTCAGTGAAGATTTGTATCTTGGTGCAGAAGGGCGATAGTACAAGACCCAACATGGAACCTCTTTATCAGATGGCGGGTGAAGAAGGGTTACAGGTGGAGAGTTTGTTTCGAGAAGTCCAGCGATAATACATAATTCCCTTGCCTTCTCTATAACCTTCTCTATTACACGTATCATCTTCCAACCATCATCCATCCCTCGTTCACTACTCCTTTCTTGACAGTGTTTTTCCATACTGGTATATGAGCTGACGATGCCTCTGCATATGATGAAAACCAAATTTGATGTCCTGTCAGAACAACCCTGACATATCAAGATAAAGTGGTTTGAGAGAAGAAGCAGGCGAGGCACTGAAGCCTTTGCCAACTAAGTACAAACAGTCCCTTGATCTCGTTGTCATTGTGATCTGATCATCCATGACGCGTGACGACGACAAGACCTGCAGCTTACTCTCCCTGAACAATGACCACATCTACTGTGCCACTCTACAAGACAACGAGCTTGTGTTCTCTGTCTTCCAAATATCATCTGAGCTTTATCATTGCCTCTACCATTGACAATGAGCTCAACGTTAACTTTACTCGTTTCGAAATCGATTTGGCCAGCAAGCCATAATGGTATGCTCCTGAAGTGAACCCTGCTAGCAAGGTGTGTATCTCAATCTCAGCCTCGTATTATTCACGTCTTCCTCTCACTGACACTAACTCATCTCTCAAATTTACCCAGGTCCCGCAATCACCTTTCCTCTCTACCTCCTCCGTCCTCTGCACCAAGCCCGTCTTTTCATAGACGCCATTTCCAACATATTTATCCCTTCATTCTATAGATTCCAAGCTCTAGGTGATTCCCCTGATCAGATTCCTCTCATCAGACTACTGCAAGTATGTTTGAGGTGGTAGAAATCATTCAACGACTTCTCCCTGACCCAGAGAAAGAGAACGAAGGAGGAGAGTATGCATTGGGGAAGGAGTTTAGTAATGTGGATGCGGCGATTCCGCCATTTTTGGTGAGGTGGGACGTTGGGTTGAGTGATGTTGGGGTGTATAAAGAGGTGAGGGAAAGAAGGTGTGGGAGGCGTTGAGTAGGGAGGTGAAGTATGAGAGGCTTAGGAGGTATTTGAGGGTGTTGAAGGAGAAGGAGAGTGTTAAGAAGACTTGGGATAGGGTAAGTATGATTTCGTTAAGTGTGACTCAACTGGTGGTGAGATGACAGACTAACGTATTTTTTTTTTTTTTGCAGGACTCCATCAGACTTCTATGGGAGACGGTTTGCGGAAGCGAGGGCTAAGAAACATCGTATGACGTCTAGCCATCTTCCCTCTCTTGATCAACTCGGCACTTCTGCCAACAGTACAGATTCAAATAACACCGCTAGACATGTCCCGGACGTCACGTCTTATCTACAACAATCTCTGACTCGAAGACTTTGCCGGGATCCCAATGGTGACTTAAGTGCAGTGATGCAACTCAGGCAGGCACCTTGTATGTCGATGGTGGTCGTCTGGATAAATTCCTTCCATCAGGCGGTACTTGGCGGACCTACTACACCAGGACAACACTGGCCATGACTGGCTCATGTAATTACAATGGTATGTAGCACGGCCCCTCCTCATCTTCATCCTCATGCCCAGTGAAAACCCATGCTGTACTGGTCTGGATGTAACTGTACTTTACCGAGATTTTTTGTAATCTGCCGAGATACGGAACGCCAGCCAAAATATTCGGAATTTGTCCAATAATTCTGCCGCTTTCCGTACTCTACTGATCATTTCTGGACGCGACGAGATCTGGAAAAAGCGTATACGATTATCTGCGATGTAATCTACCGTACTCCACCGTAATCTACTGTAAAACACAGAAATCGTTGTTGCCCGCACTGTCTGCACCTGACTGTATTCCACTGTACTCCGCTGTTCTGCACCGTACACTACTGGAGGGTCAGAAAATGTTGCACTCGTAAAAACTGTACTCAACTGTATCTGTCCGACTTCTTGCTGGTACAAGCAAGAATCAATTTGCAGTCTTCTTTGTGTTGGCACATTGTTCAGCGCGTTTTTCCTTTTCCTTCTTCTTGTATTCCTGTGGAAAATTGTCGGTAAAAAGAAGGCTGACATGTCAACGTAACTTACGGCCTTGGTTTCTGCATCGAGATTGTCCCATACAAGTTTGAACTGAGCCTTGGTGGGGGTATTCCCTGCAGCGAGATACGCAATGCAGAAGAGGTTCCTGGTGTAAAATCTGGGTCGAGAAAGCCTTCACATGAATGGACTCGGATGTGACTTACCGGTCTGACATCGCTGTCTCAGATGCAACCATCAAACTGTCTTCCGCTGTTTTCTTCACTTTTTTTAGACCTGTGACTTTCTTGTTCCTTGCATTCTCCGTTGTCTTTCTTGTTCCTTGCATTCTCCGTTGTCTTGGCAGTGGTAGAGGTGGTAGGGAGAAGGGAGGTGGTGACAGGCTCCTCAGACGTGTGACTGACAATCGTTGCTGTTGGAACAATGCTAGGTATTGTCATCGCCGCCCTACAATGCCAAGGATGATGTCAGTCAATGCATAGCAGCATGATGAAATGAAAGTCTAACTCACAATGGATCTGGATTGGCCCGCATCTAAAAGAACATTGGAATATTAGTAGATGTCGAGTGCAGAACAACGAAATACTCAACGGTGTCACTTGCTGCAGGCAAGATGGTGCTGCTGTTGACACCCCTTTTGGTAGTAGCAAGAGGATTATCCACGGAAACGGCAAGATCATCGGTATCGTCATTGGTGCTCGCAGTTGGAACAGAGTTGCTCTCAATCTCATCGGCGGAGACTGGAGGGTCGGAATTTAACTGAGTAGGGATGTTTGATGAGGGGCCTGCAGTGGTAGTGCTGGTTCTTGAATTGATGTCGTCGCTGGATGAGTTAACGTCAGCACTGGACCCTGCAGATGTGGAGTTGGTGGTTGAGTTGGTGGTAGTAGATGCGGAGTCGTTGGTACCACTAGTGCCTGGCGTGGGAGTACTAGAAGCAGTGGGTAAAGTGGCATTTTGGTGGGGTCTCTTGGTCGGACGCTGAGAAGATGACAGGTTGGGATCTGATTCTCGCTTGACAAAAACCATGGCTGGTCGGAGAACTATATTCTGTTATATGAATAGAATGGATGATAGAAAACAAGCAAGCTTACCTGGGATGGAAGGATCTCAGTGCAGAGCCCCTTTCAAGCGAGTGTGTTTGTGCCAATCAGGAAATATGACTGACGCAATTTGCTGAGCCTTCCAGCGACCATCACTGCAATTCGCAAGGAACGGAAAGCGTGCAACGAGTCTGGAGTAAAAATACTCAGCAACATCGGCAGGAACAACTCCCCAAGTCATTGGATCTACATCATGCCAGTGAAGCTCGGTGAAAATCTTCCTGGCTTCCATCTGTATTGCAGAGCGATCGTCCTTACTGTCCAAGTATCTTCCATCTGCATCCTGTATAAATCCGAGGCGGCTGATCTTGTGTCCTAAGCCAACTTGCTCGTCTTTCCACTTGTTCCAGGATTCTTGTGTATAAAATTTGGTGAGGGGACATAAATTGCGCTCCACAGCTTGCACGCGCTCGAACTTTGGTAGACGGGAAAGAATCGAGGAAGCTGTTGGTGCTGGCGATGGGGGATGTGCGAAGGGGTTGGCCACATGGTTATTAAGGAGACGGTCAACGAGTGATCTGAGTTTCCTGTAGTCAATGAACAGGTCAGGGGAATATGCATTATCAACGCACTGCTGGGCCTTTTCATTAGCCTGAGCTTCCAATAGCTTCTGGAATAAATTAGCATAGGCAGCGTTCTCAGCTTGCCGCAGTTGCTGTTCTGTGGCATTATGCAGGATATGGTACGTGTTCTGAATAGAAGTACGGCAATCAGACCCATGATCAAGTCATCAAGTAAGTGACCTACCATATTTGAATTGGAATATAAATGGGATCCTGGCAACGTTAAGCCAGACATTATACCAGCTGGAGACTGGTACGCTTGGGAGATGTCATGCCCATAGACGATCCAGTCTTGTTCACTCGACATGGAGGAATGTGCCAAGGAAATGTAGTCTTTTTTTTTTTTCTTTTTTCAAAAATTTGCGGCTGCCTTACGTTATGATTGAGGGCAGGTTAAACGAAAATTGCAGTACTATGTAGATACACAAGCGTAGTTTAACACCACTAAATAAGAGAGATCTTATGCTTGAGCTCCCCAGCATTTTGTACCAGTTCTGCACCGAGATTCTGAGCCAACTCTGCTTGTGAAGTTACCAAACCCTGCAGTGTCCTCTTGTCATGTTCCAGCCGACGCACACTATCCCGCACATTTTTGCATAGCCACAACCCGTAATATCTGTGCTCAGACAAAAGACTCTTACTGGTATACTCAAAAAAACGATGGTGGAACTGTAGTCAGAATCTGCAGAGGAAAATGAAGTTACCGAAATTGCCAGGCCTCGAGGTTGAACCAAATTATCACTCCACTTTTGGCAAGTAAAGTTTTTTTCAAGTTTCTCTGATATCAAACAGTCTAGTCTACTCTGTCTCTACGGTCCCGTTAATTTCAGCATCCTCTAGCCCAGACTTCTCTACTACAAACCATTTCTCCAATGTGTCACCCAATAGAGGAGGTAGTCTCTGCATAGAAACCACAGATTGGATACAGTCCACTGGTATGACTGCAAGAGCATCCAGACCGTGGTAGGTACATGCCCAAAGTGTTTGAAATGATTCCTCCAGAAGAGCGGGATCGGGATCTGAGTAGACGGAAAGGAGTGCATAACCTACCATTCTCAAATCAACCTCTTTGAGGAAATAGAACTGCACTTCACCGAAACCCGTTTTGCCATTTAGCTGGTACTAAAGAATATGATGAATACCACATAAGAATACAAAAGGAGGATTAGACAGGAACATTGCTTACCTTGACATTGCGCGAGATTCTGCACTGCCGTTTTTTCCGATTTTCAACATAACTGGAACGGGCTATTTGCCCATTCAAAAGCCTTATACGTCCCCACCTAGCTACCTTCAAGACTCCAACAGCATTGATATGGCGAGATAATTGGTTCCCAAGGGTCCTTGGAGTGCGATCACGAGGTCGCAGAAATACACATCCACTGTCCAGCAGTCGAGAACCCTTCGGCCCAGAATTATCGACCCGATCCAGCTCAGGTAACATTATCCGGAGCGTGTTGACCTCAGCCCGTCGGACACCTTGCTGAGACAAATTTTTAAAGGGATTTGACAGTTGTTTGACTTCTGCTCCAAGGTCTCCTATGGTTCGCTCTATAGGAAACTGTGTCGAGTACACCCCAGGTCCAACGCGAGTCACTTCTGGAGTGGTGTGAAGGAGGGTGTGGATACATGGTCGGCAAAAATGGAGTCGCTCCTGCTTCTTCTGATAATATAGGGCTTCATATTCTTCGACAAACTGCACCAACATTAGATGTGCTGCGTAGAGAAGAGGAGGAACGTGCGAGAGAGTGAAGTCGTCATCCAAAGCATAGAGTAGAGGCACGCCCATTTCGAAGTCCGGTCAGCACAGCCGCAATGACGGACTTACTCACGAGCGCGACGATGTGCAGCATGCGCAGCTCGAAAGAGATTGATTTATGTAGCTACTTTGTTCATGAGGTAAATCTATATCTACAGCAAGTACTAACATAAAATTCCGTAGACTTCAGAAATAATAGGAGAATTACAGGAGGATACATATGCACCCAGTAGCACGCGGAAGTGGTACAGTGCGGGTTTTCACTGGGCCTCATGTCCAATACATGCCACCCCACAGGTAATGAAAGCTCAGCTCTGTCTACACTAGGAGCGTTGGCTACTTCCATCTTGGAATTGGCATGGTTAACAAATCAGAGTAATATGCCCCCAAAAGTGGTAGTAAGTCCAATTTTTAAGCTACTACTTTTCTCGTCATCCCATAACTGTCTTTCTTTACTCCAGGTCCTGGCATCCTTACGGCAGTCCTCTCTCCTCTCTCAGCTCCTCCTTGGCCTCCACTCAAAAGGTCAAGCTTTTGGGGTATTTATCCCAAGGGTCAGTCAAAGCGTTGACTCAGAAGTTGTTACTGGCGAACCCTGAGGGAGAGGCCGTTAAGAAAGGAGCAGTGTCAGCCTTACACTGTTTTGATGATATGGCAAGGGAGGTTGGGTTGAGTGAGGATACTGGGACTTCTGATGAAGATGAAGGGAGGAAGACCAACTTGACAGTAACCCAGGAGCCTTTGATAGGAGAGTATTGAAGGAGAGGAGAGGGTAGGGTATGAGGAGGACTTTCAACGCGGTAAGTCTCATTAAGGTGTTCTCTTCAATTCATCCAATTTCTGACACCATTGTGACTAGTCTCCTGTGCAGTTGATGTGAGATGGGTTTGCCTGACTGGTGATTGAGGACCATATAGGACCATTATATCAGAGATGTGTCCTTATGGGTCGATGTCCGGGGATAGGTGAGCTGAGGGGCCACGACGGTGAGGCTTGAGGCTGCTAGAGCTGCTCCTCTCAGTGTCAAGCTTGATGATGAAGACTTAAGGCCTTTGGTCTACTATGCCTCGTGTAATAATAACGTGTCCGGGCGAGTGTCTATGGCGCGTAAGCGTGCACATACCTAGTTTGCGACAGTCGGTGGCGTTGGTCGCGTCATGCTTGAGTCAAATGCCTACTGCTGTTTTCTTCATTCTATCTTTCCGTTCCTCATGGTATATATTTGCGGTTTGCCCTACATACTCAGTTCTTACTTTCTCGGCCTTTTGACAGGCAACTTGGTTCGGTCGTTTGTTTATGTAACATCAAGTTATACAGTCAGATATCTCATAATGCATTATCTCATACTGCATAAATGTCATAATGCATAAGGTTTTGGCAGAACAAAATGGCCTTTCCCCCCAAATCATATCTCAGAATGCATAAATGTCGAAATGCATAAGGATTTTCTGGAACGAGCCCTATGCATTATGAGATATCCGACTGTATCAGTCTTTCATGTGGCAACCTCGTGTGCAATGACAGAGAAGCAAGCATTGCGTTGACACTGTCTGTCCCTTCCTCACTTAACTATCACTACTATCCTTGGGGGCGGATATCCCAGATGAACACCAACCTTTTCTCTGGAGCTCGTTCCCCACAGTTTGGCAGCCATACGGACTTCAATGTAGTGCATGGGAATCAGACCAATATCCGTAACTATACGGCACTGTCAGCTGCAGAGAGTGGTGAGCAGATATACATTCTCCTATCATAGTTGGCAGTACTGACCCGCTTAACGTCCGGAATCACTTACGCTGTCCAGGTCTTCTGCGTCTCTGTGAAGTTATATCAGAAGTTGGTGCTTTACATGACGACGAGGCTCGCTTCCCTCCTCCAAAGTGTCATCCAGATACACGAAAAGCGATTCTGAACGAGCTCACCATTTGGGCTGGCCCATCTTCAGCTTCAGACCAGTCACTTTGGAATAAAATCCGTCTCGCACAGGTCGCTACCAGTTTCTTACGGTCCTCGAATACAATTTGCTGGCTGTATGGTCCAGCAGGAGTCGGAAAATCCGCGATTGCACAGACTTTATGCAAGCGTCTACAGGGGAAAAACTTAGCAGCCAGTTTTTTCTTTTCCCGGAATAGTCCTGGCACCAGAGACAATCCGAAATATCTCTTCCTCACCATCACATACTGTTTGGCGACGTATTCTAACGACTCGAGACTGTGATCAGCAGTAGATAATGCGGTGAAAAAGCGGCCTGGAGTTCTCAAATCATCCATTGCGAAATCAACCCTTAAACCTTAAATAACCCTTAAAGAATTGATGGACCCAATTTAAGGCCTTAAAGTGAGACACTGAGCAAAAGAGAAAGGAAAGCAATAAAAAAAGAACAAGACAAAGAAAAAAGACAACGAAATGAAAGATCAAGATTGGAAACTTTTGTTACCGGTCGCAAAGATATTGAGACAACATCATTGTTTGGTCATGTTTAAGAAATGCAGGGGCTGCGGATATGGGCAAGGAGTTGGAGGAAACTGGAAACAACAGCACGGGAGGAGACGGGATGAATATGCACTGCCACACGTGGAAACGGAGTGTAAAGAACTCAGCCTCATTTCATTTGGCCTCGTAATCTGCCCAGGGAGTGTAGTCACTTGGAGTCATCTCGAGGCAATAATAAGGGACGCATCCCGAAATTCCTTGTCCTCCTGGTCATAGATGGGTGATTTGAGGTATCCATCAACCAGGAAGACCAAACATATCCAGATTCGTGGCCAACGTCTATGAAGAGATCCAAGCATTGAGATATCATTGAGGTATCACTGAAGTACTGTCCCCAAACTGTTCCTTCCCTTCAAGTTCGGCAGCTCCATTACTAAATTAGCAATAGACATAGAGAGAGTGTGGCCAAAGAATGAGATGAGGGATGTGGACTTGCGGGAGATACCGAGTCTGTTGGCTGGGATAGAAGAAATGACATGAAAACGGGCATAGCGCGGCTCCAGAAGATATTGGAAGAGCGCATAGACTTGTCTCCCAAGTCTTCGAGAGCCTTTGCGGATCCGCCTCTTGCGCTGGTTTTTGAGATAATGTGAACACTCCTAAGTCAGTTTCCGATGGCATTAGGAAGATGACTGATTTCCCAGAACATAATCGAGACAAAGTAGTTTGAAGGAAGAAACAAGCGAAGCGCTCTGTGGCTACACATTTGAAGCCTTTGCCAACCAAGAACAAACATTCTCTGTCAAATCACTGTCGACGTCATCGCGTCCCCTTAATCTCGTTGTCATCGTCCACGACGACGACAAGACCTGTTTTGACGACGAGGAGAGCAGCTTACTCTCCCTGAACAACGACCACATCCACATCTCATTTGCCACTCTACAAGACAACGAGATCGTGTTCTCTGTCTTCCAAATACCTTCTGAGTTTTATCATTGCCTCTACCATTGACAATGAGCTCAACAACGTCGACTTTATCCGTTTCGAAACAAGCCAGAATCATAATGGTACGCTCCTCAAGTGAACCCTGCTAGCAAGGTGTGTATCTTAACCTCGGCCCCGCATTATTCACGTCTTCCTCCTACTTACTCGTCTCTCAAATCCACCCAGATCCTCGCAATCGTCTACGGCGGCCCTCCCGTCCTCGCTTCCTAACCCTCCCCGGCCTCTGCAAAGATCAAATTCCTCGCCGACCTCTTCCCCCAAACGACCACTCTCCTCCCCCGTCCTACGCGCCAAAACCCGTCTCTTCATAGATGCCATTTCCACCGAATTCGTCCCTGCGTTTTATAAATTCCAAGTTTTGGGGGATTCCTCTCCTCAGAGTATTGGGAGTATGTTTGAGGCGGTGGAGATTGTTCAACAACTTCTCCCTGGCCCAGAGAAAGAGAAAGGAGGATGAGAATATGCATTTGGGAAGGAGTTTAGTAATGCAAACGGGGCGATTGCGCCGTTTTTGGTGAGGTGGGACGTTGGGTTAAGTGAGGATATTGGGGCGTATGGGGAGGGGGAGGGGGAAAAAGTTTGGGATCTACTGAGTAAGGATGCGAAGTATGAGAGGTTTAGGAGGTATCTGAAGATATTGGAGGAGAGGGAGAGTGTTAAGAAGACCTCTGACACGGTGAGTACGATTTCGTTGAGTGTGACTCGGCTGGTGGTGAGATGACTGACTAACGGGTTTTTTTGCAGGACTACATCAGAGACTTCTACGGGAGACGGTTTGCGGAAGCAAGGGCTAAGAGAAAGGCTCAGGCTGCTAGTGCTTAAGGGCCTATTATTCCTTCCCGAGTAGTGAAGAACGAAACCTTGGACGTGTACATGTTGCTTAAATTCGGAAATCTGTACGGTGTATTCCTCCCTGGACCTCCTTACTCTGCCCGCCCGTCATTTTTGCTCCCTTTTTAATTTGTTTTTTCGTGCCTCGACTCTCGACTCTCCGTGCTCTTTCACTAATTTGGAAATGACCTTAAGTTAGGACCTATGTATTTGGCAAGCGTACGCGCCTACCTCTACAATAAAAGATGAGGAGTATTGTCTGCCTCAAGTACATGGATTTGGACTAGAAGGCGGCCCAAGTGAAGTTGGAATCGGATGTGACAGCTACAGCCCGCCTTGAAGTTGCAGCTGCCAGTGCAAACTGTGGCTATGCGCATGGAACCCATACCAATCAAACGCAAATTTCTGTCTCTCTGTCATTGTCCACGACGACGAGTACAAGACCTCTGTATTACGATGAACTCGACTACGTCAAGTGCCCGGACCTTGGAGCACCACCACCAACAACATCGACGCCTCTTTCTCTGCCTCTACCTGTGCTGCGTCTTATTTTCGTATGACCGTGATGTCTAGCCGTCTTCCCTCTCTTGATCAACTCGGTGCTCTGCCAACGGTACCGACTCAAATAACACTGCTAGACGCGTTCCGGACCCTCGTCACGTCTCGTCATATTCGTCTACAACAATCTCTGACTCAAAGACCGTGTCGAGATCTCAATGGTGTTGAGTGCAGTGATGCAACTCAGGCAGGCACCTTCTACGTCGACGGTGGTCCGCGGAACACATCTGGACAAATTCCTTGCATCAATCGGTACTTTGCCGACCTACTACACCAGGACAGCATTGGCCATGACCGCCTCATGTAATTACACTGGTATGTAACATAGCCCCTCCTCATCCTCATCCTCGTGTCTAATACATGCCACCCCACAGGTAGTGAAAGCTCAGCTCTGGCTACAGTAGGAGCGTCGGCTACTTCCGTCTTGGAGGAGGGGTGGTTAACAAATCAGAGTATTACGCCGCCAGAAGTGATAGATAGTAAGTCTATTTTCTCCAGCTACTAGCTCTGTCGTCATTTCATAACTTCCCTTCTTTGCTCCAGATTCCAGCAATCCTTATGGCGCGGTTCTCTCGCCTGAGAGGTGATAATAAGTCCATTTTTCCAGCTACTAGCCCTGCGACCTGTCCTCAGTTTATAACTCCCTTCTTTGCGATCCCAGCAATTACCTACGGCGGTCCGACTTCCCTTTTGCCCCTCTCAGCTCCTGCCCGGTCTTCCCTCAAATTGCCTCAGGCTTTTGGGACATATTCATCTCAGCCTTCGGTCAAGGTATTGACTCGGAAGTTGTTACCGGTGAACCCTAAGGAAGAGGGTAAATATGCGTCAAGGAAGGAGCCGCGTCAGCCTTGCACCCTTTTGGTGATATGACAAGGGAGGTTGGGTTGAGTGAGGATACTGGGGCTTCTGATGAAGATGAAGGGAGGAAGACCAACTTGACAGTAACCCGGGAGTCTTGGATAGGAGAGTATTGAAGGAGAGGAGAGGGGGGGCAGGGTATGAGGAGGACTTCCAACGCGGTAAGTCTCATTAAGGTGTTCTCTTCAATTCATCCAATTTCTGACACCGTTGTGACTAGTTTCCTGTGCAGTTGACGTGAGATGGGTTTGCCTGACTGGTGATTGAGGACCATATAGGACCATTATATCAGAGATGTGTCCTTATGGGTCGATCGCCGGGGATAGTAGGTAGGCTGAGGGGCCACGACGGTGAGGCTTGAGGCTGCTAGAGCTGCTCCTCTCGCTGTCGAGCTTGTTGGTGAAGACTTAAGGCCTTTGGTCTTCTATGCCTCGTGTAATAACACCGTGTCTGGGCGAGTGTCTATGGCGTGTAATGCGCACACATACCTAGTTTGCGACAGTCTGTGGCGTTGGTCGCGTCATGCTTGAGTCAATGCTTACCAAATGCCTACTAATGTTTTCTTCATTCTATCTTTCCGTTCCTCATGGTATATTTGCGCCCGGTTTGCCCTACATACTCAGTTCTTACTTTCTCGGCCTTTTGACAGGCAACCTGGTTCGGTCGTTTAAATGTTTATGTAACGTCAAGTTATATCAGTCTTTCATGTGGCAACCTCGTGTGCAATGACAGAGAAGCAAGCATTGCGTTGACACTGTCTGTCCCTTCCTCACTCGACTATCACTACTATCCTTTGGGGCGGATATCCCAGATGAACACCAACCTTTTCTCTGGAGCCCGTTCCCCACATTTTGGCAGCCATACGGACTTCAACGTAGTGCATGGGAATCAGACCAATATCCGTAACTATATGGCACCGTCAGCTGCAGAGAGCGGTGAGCAGATATACATTCTTCTATCATAGCTGGCAGTACTGACCCGCTTACCCTCTGGAATTACTTACGTTGCTCAGGCCTTCAGCGTCTCTACGAAATCATATCGGAAGTTGGTGCTTTACATGACGACGACGCTCGTTTCCCTCCTCCAAAGTGTCATCCAGATACACGAAAAGCGATTCTGGACGAGCTCACTATTTGGGCTGGCCCACCTTCAGCTTCAGACCAGTCGATTTGGGATAAACTCCGGCTCGCCCGGGCCGCTACCAGTTTCTTACGGTCTTCGAATACGATTTGCTGGCTATACGGTCCAGCAGGAGTCGGAAAATCCGCGATTGCCCAGACTTTATGCGAGCGTCTACATGGGGAAAACTTGGCCGCCAGTTTTTTCTTTTCCCGGAACAGTCCCACTAGAGACAATCCGAAATATCTCTTCCTCACCATTGCATACTGTTTGGCAACGTATTCTAACAACTCGAAACTGCGATCAGCAATAGACAATGCAGTGAAAAAGCGGCCTGGAGTTCTCAAATCATCCATTGTAACGCAGTTTCACGAACTTATTGTCAACCCTTTGCGCTCCCTTCCCTGGTGGAGAAAACGGGGGTTGCCCAGGCTCGTTGTAATTGATGGACTGGACGAATGCACGGGTGCTGACGCGCAGCGCCTGGTTCTGGAAACGATCACGGGGTCAGCAGGGGACATGCTTACATCGATTCCTCTTCGCTTTCTCATTACCAGCAGGCCAGAACATGCCATTCGAGAAGTTTTCAATCGACCACCGCTCCTTTCCTGCGCAAAACGAACGATCCTCGATGACATTGCGGATACGGCCAGAGATATCGAACTCTATCTTCGCGATGGTTTCCAGCGTATTCGCGAAGTGAACAGCGACATATCATTTCCTTCTGAATGGCCAGAGTCAGGCGTCCTTGACGAACTTGTCATGAGAGCCTCAGGTCAATTCATTTATGCGTCGACGGTGCTCAAATATGTTGGGGACAGGGATTCATACCCTCCCGACCGCCTCCAAGTCGTATTCAACTTGCCTATTGGCGATGCTGGTGCATTCGCTGATCTGGATATCCTATACCACGAGATCTTGGCTTCTAACCCCCAAGGGAGTTTTGTTGTTCAAGTCTTGGCTCTCGTCCTTTTGACCAGCAGCAGATCAAATTTGGAGATATTGGAGCAAGTCTATTCACTTCCAAAGGCAGCCATGACTTTGACTCTTCGAGGACTACATTCCGTGTTGAATGTTTCTTCCAACTCCGTGGCTATCTACCACAAATCTTTTGTAGATTTTCTGCTAGATCAACGTCGTTCCAAGGAGTATTTCATAGATCTCGATGCTCATCGAGGGCTCCTTCTAGATCACCTAGGCAAAATTTTTGCAAGGCAAAATGCTGCAAGTCAGTCGACTTCTCTAGACAGGTGAATCGCATCCATTGTGCCAGTCTAGCCAATTTAAACCAACCTATTTAGGGCTACTATGATAGACCGCGTCAACGGTTGGGATAGCCTTTTTGATGCCCCGGACGAATGTTTCCGTGTCTTGCTTGAGCGCTTCGGCACAATGAACTTCCTGCTAGTCTTGGGCACCTTTCTTTGCCTGCGATCCATTGGGAAAGAGGCCGTATCCATTTTATTGTTGGAAGATCTGCTGTCTGGGTCAGGAGCTGTATCTGACATCTTACAGTCATTTAACTGTGTGCTGGAAAGTAGGAGTGCAAAACACATCAACATCCGTCTCAGCTCTTTCGAGGATTTCCTGTTGGACTCAGAGCGCTCGCATGAGTTCTTCATTGATCTCTCCTTATTCCACACAGGACTTGCTTCATATTGCTTAAAGGCTGTCCATGACATTCCCAGCTGTGAAGAAGGGCCCGGTATCGACCTGTATGGCTTCGGTTCTGTTGAATTTCTATTTCTCATACCGACTTCCCAGGTCGAAGATGAATCCAAGTCAACTATATGCGATGAACCATGCCCTAGAGCATCTCCGTCGTGCAAAAATGGCAGAGGAACTCATTTACCAAGTTGAAGGCGATGCTGGTGCATTCCCTGATCTCGATATCCTATACCACAAGATCTTAGCCTCAAACCCCCAAGGGAGTTTGGTTATTCAAGTCTTGGCTCTCGTCTTTTTGACCAGCAGCAGATCAAATTTGGAGATACTGGAGGAGGTCTTTTCACTCCCCAAGGAAGCCATAGCTTTGACTCTCCGAGGACTACATTCCGTGTTGAGTGTTTCTTCCAACTCCGTGGCTATCTACCACAAATCTTTTGTAGATTTTCTGCTAGATCAACGTCGTTCCAAGGAGTATTTCATAGATCTCGATGCTCATCGAGGGCTCCTTCTGGATCACGTAGGCGAAATTTTGGCAATACAAGATGCTGCAAGTCAGTCGACTTCTCCAGACAGGTGAATCAGTGAATCACGTTCATTGTGCCGGAGTCAAATCTAAACAAACCTATTTAGGGCTATTATGATAGACCGCGTCAACCGTTGGGACCGCCTCGTTGATGCCCCGGATGACTGTTTCCGTGTCTTGCTTAAACGTTTCGACACAATGAACTTCTTGGGCACTTTTCTTTGCCTGCAATCTAGTGGGAAAGAGGCTGTATCCATTGCATTGTTGGAAGATCTGCTGTCCTGGCCAGGAGCTGTATCTGACATTTTACAGTCATTGAAGTGTGTGCTCAGGCTGGAGAGTAGGCCTCGCTGTGCCACTGTGACCTTCCGTTTCCCCTCTTTCAAAAAGTTTCTGTTGAGCTCAAAATGCTCGCATGGGTTCTCCATTGATCTTTCATTTTACCATACAAGACTTGCTTCATATTGTCTGAAAGTTGTCCATGACATTACTAGCCATGAAGAAGGGCCCGGGATCAACCTGTATGTCTTTGGTTCTGTTGAATTTCTATTTCTCATACCGACTTCCCAGGTCGAAGATGAATCCAAATCAACTATACGCGATAACTCATGTGCTAGAGCATCTCCGTCGTGCAACAATGAGAGAGGATCTCATTTACCAAGCTAAATGCTTCGACTTGGACGTCATCAAGTATTTGAAGTGGAAACTCCCTAGAGTCACCGTGGTAGACCCACGGCCCGGGGATGTTGAGGGACAGTTGTTTGCTTGGGCTAAAGCTCTTCATGCGAACATACATTCTCTGCTGACCATTTTCCAAGCCAAGGTAAGCCATGCCATATCGGGCTTTCCCTTACTAACTCCATGCGTGATTTTTCAGGAGTGGGGTGACATTCGAGCCGGTCCACACCGAAATATACGTGTACTGCTCGAAAATCTCGCAGATGGCATATATATCGCGCCGATCAGCGATGGTAACGCCTTGCTTGATTTGGAACGATTATTAACCTACCAGGTCTCCCTATCTGAGATTAGCCTGCTCTTCAATTATAAGCAACTCACAAGACTCGTCGGAGTCGTCTCGAACATTGTTCTAATACATCCTGATGAAATCGTCACGAAAAGGCTTGACGATTTCCGAAATCGGCCGACTACTATACCTCAATTACAAGCCCATTTCATTGATTTCAGGAGGGGAAATGCTTCGTGGGCTGTGATTTGTATGGAAAAGATCATGTGAGTGGTCGAAAAAAAATAGCGAGGCGTGGCAAAACTGAACTAAATTGATTCCTTTTGGCCCCAGGACTAGAGACAGTCGATACTCAATATCTGACCGCTATGCGAAAATGAACTGCTTTCGGCACCTCGTTGAAGCTTCCAGAACAGGAGAGCTAATTTCCAAACTCAATGAACTCCTGGTGTTTCTTCAACGTTGGGGCGGAAGGTGCCTCACTCAGACTATTATTGATCTTGATCTCGGACAACTGCTACAGCTTATACACTGGTTAAATGTAAGTGGTCGCCGTCGTGCGTTTCCCCGATTCTATGAAATTCATGTCAGTCACGGCGAGATCAGGGCTTTCCTGAGCCATTACAGCCAGAAGTCGACCGTGCCAATTCTCTGCTGCAGGAGCTCTTTGCACTCTCATTTAACAGGCTTGACTGTTACCCCAGTTGACAAGATATAGGAAGGAAAGGACACTCAGAATTACGAGCAGCATATGTGCACAATTAGTAGACTCGAATTTGAATCCTCAAACACATGATAACTACCACAGTTAGCTATGAATATCGGGACGTGTCCCTACTTGACTGTATCTTCAAATTGCCTTGCGCTAGTAGTACAACATATGATTGACCCCACTGCGACTAAGTACATATGTACATCCGAGTGATATGAATCCAGCCATCCTACAACAACATACTACGTATCATCCAAATTGTTAGTATAATTGTTAGTATACCATTTGCAAAACGTGGCAACGTACAACGTTCGCCTTTTTCCTTTATCCCCTTCCGGGCCTTGAGCAAAAACTCCTTGAACAGCATCCGAACTTTTCCAGGTGTCCTCTA
This sequence comes from Tetrapyrgos nigripes, assembly GCA_013368315.1. Taxonomy (NCBI): domain Eukaryota; kingdom Fungi; phylum Basidiomycota; class Agaricomycetes; order Agaricales; family Campanellaceae; genus Tetrapyrgos; species Tetrapyrgos nigripes. The sequence continues at coordinate 228,882 of JAACJM010000126.1, forward strand.
GTAACATCCTACGTGCAACATCTGCTGTAACGGCTTCACGACGCATTGGGAACAAATTGTAGCGGTGGATGTGGACGAGAAGTTTTTGATTCGACCTTGAGGGATGTGAGGGGTTGTCTTTACGGTATCTCTCCTCGCTAGCAAGAGCCTGTTCTTCTTCACATCGAATGTTTTCCTTGATCAACCACATTCGAAAGTGTTTGTCACGATCGTCCAATGGAGGAATTTCGATCGCTCCTGGCGAAAAAGACGATCGTAAATAACGTTAATAGCTCGTTAATAATAACATGAAGATTTGACAAATATCAAAGGAGACTCACTTGTAAGTTTTTCGTGCGTCTTCAAACATATTTCTCAATGATCCTCCCAGTCGAGCCTTTGGCATCTCTCACTGCAATAATATGCCTCCTGACAACGAGAGCACCGGTACAGTTTCATCGGGATGTGTGAGTCGTTACACCGTGGACACTGTCATGTATTAAATTCAGGTCAATAACTAGGGGTTAGAGGAACATACGTACAGGTCGCTGGGCCTCCAACTTCTTCCAAAGATCCTTCAACGCAAACCGTTCTATAATCGCGCCCTTGAACTCCGCCCACCAGCTCTTCACATTAGCTGGACACCCGGGCCACTCTAGATATAGCTGCTCATATCCTCGAGCCTCAATGACCGAAAACGATTTGGCCAAAACTTGTAAAATTGCGAGCGAAGTGGAATGCAAACCAATGGTTTCCAAAGCTTTGAACCAAAGACTATGCACAAATTGCAGGCCCCCTAGATCCCTCTGATCCGAGCCTAATGATGTAAATAGTGTATTGCGAGCATCGAAGAATAACTATCCTGTGATAAACTGGACAAAATTAATCGAACGCAATTTGACGAAAATCAAGCAGAATTCACACTTTTTAATCTCTCCCGAATTCACATGTTCTCTCCCGAACTCACACCTTTTGATATCTCCGGATCTCACGTTTTCTCTCCGAACTCATGAAACATGTTGCCTTCAAGTTGCGCTATAGTACAATGTATCGACGCCACTATACCACATAGATACATTAGATAGCCACCCTACAACATACTCCGTATATAATTTGCAAAACGTGGCAACGTACAACCTTCGCCTTTTTCCTTCATCCCCTTCCGGGCCTTGAGCCAAAATTCCTTGAACAGCATCCGAACTTTTCCAAGTCTCCTCCGGTACCATCCTATGTGCAACATCTGGCGTAACGACTTCACGACGCATTGGGAACAAATTGTAGTGGTGGATGTGGATGAGAAGCTTTTGATTCGAACTTGAGGGATGTGAGGGGTTGGCTTTACGGTATGTCTTCTCGCTAGCAAGAGTCTGTTCTTCTCCACGCGAAATGTTTTCCTTGATCAAACACATTCGAAAGTGTTGGTTGCGATCGTCCAATGGAGGAATTTCGATTTCTCCAGGCGAAAAAGATAATCGTAAATAATACTAATAGCTTGTTAGTAACATGGAGATTTGGCAAATTTCGAAGGAGACTCACTTGTAAGTTTCTCATGCGCTTTCAAACATATTTCTCGATAATCCTCCCAGTCGAGCTTTTGGCATCTCTCACTGCAATAATACGCCTCCTGACAACGAGAGCACCGGTACAGTTTCATCGAGACGTGTGAGTCACTGCACCGTGGACACTGTCATGGTCGAATCCATGTCAATATTGATTTGATTGCCTCTCCCGTAGAAAAAGAGAAGTCAACATACAGGTCTCTGAGATTCCAACTCCTTCCAAGGATCCTTCAACGCAAGACGTTCTCTGATCGCGTCCTTGAACTCTGTCCACCGAGTCTCTACATTCACTGGACACCCGGTGGAGTAGTGTCAACTAGAGATAGATGTTGCTTGGAATGATGTTGTGTTGCTACGCTACCCGTGTGCAAGTGTCCTATGTAGCTAAAGCTAATGCCAAACAAAGCCGAACAATGACTAAGCCTGGCATGTACCCCTACTCCATGTGCCCCCATTAAAAAAGATAGCGACGTCCTCGTCGCTCTGCTCCAATCTGCTCTAAACTGCTCGGTCATCTCACCTCCCCTTTACTCTTCCTCTGTCTACCCATTTGTCATCTTCCTTCTCCACTACCCCCGCAAACAACCTCAATCTTCTAGCATGCACTTCCCCTTCCAACCGTACTCCCGCCATCGTTTCCAGCCTATACGAATTGACATTACGCCCTATCACTTTGTGTGGTGCTGACCACATGGGTGCTAGTTTGCGTTCCGTTTTGAAAGTGTTGAATAAGTCGCCTCGTTTCACTTGTACTAGATCCCCTGCTTTGAATATCACTTCTTTTTTTGTTTGTTTTAACACTGCTCTGTCGAATGCCGCTTTCCTCTTCAACGCGTGTCTAACCGTAGTTTCGTATCCGTCAGTTCTTTGTTGGTCAACGTAAGCTGCCTGCACCTCGACGTCTTTTTGGGTTATTTCCGTTGTCGCAACTTCTATTGGCGTTTTTGGTGTATTCACGGCAATTCCGAATAGCAGTTCTTTAGGTGAGTATTGGAGTGCTGGTAGTGTTCTGTTGTTAAGGGTGTTAACCGCTTCCTCCAGGAACTCTGGCCAGTGCTCGGGTAATGATGTCCATGACATGTTTTTGAAGTGTTCGGATTCGACGCTGATGTCTGGGGCCACTAACCTCTTTAGGATGTGGAGCAAGAGCTTGTTGGTGCCTTCGACTAACCCGTTGACCCACGCTGAGTACGCTGGCGTAAATCATTGTGTTATTCCATGTTCCTGGCAGAATTCGGCGACTTCGTGGTTTTTAAAGTGGGATCCATTATCCGTCATGAACGTTTCAGGAGGCATGTATAGGTGACATAGGTCTCGCAAACTTTCCAGTGTAGTTTTTGCTGACCCCTTCTTTTTGAACTTGAAGGCCCATACATGTTGCGAGTATGCGTCGATATACACTCCTAGTTGGTTGTATCCGCCCTTCCCTTTCGACATGGATAAATAATCTCCCGCCAGCAACTCGAATGGATGTTGTCGCGTGATTGGTTCTAGCAATGTGTTCAGGTGTGTTGCTCCGAAATTCACACATCGTCCGCAACCTTGTATCCCTTCCATGATTGCTCTGTCCATTCTGGGGCACCAGACTCTGTCCATCAATGCAATCTTCACCATATCTCAGCCAAAATGTCCTCCCTTCTCGTGAGTTCCATGTGATGCACTCTAGCTTTCCCCTTGCTCGGAAGTTTTTCGGATCTCCCACTTTCCATAACTTCCTCTTCTCCTTGTCAATCATATACCCCTGTGCTCGGTGCTTGGCTCTTCTGCGTCAGTCATATGACCCACTTGACTGCAGTCCTTCCAATGCCTCGATCACCTCCACAAACATCTTCTCCTCCTTGAACCATTCCTTCAGGTCAGTATACTTCCCCATTTCCTCCTGCACCTGACATATATCTTTGACTAGACCTCTACTGATTTCCCAGTCCTCCGACACCGTCCATTTGCTACCGTCCCCTTCCTCTCTCAGCTTCCCTTCCCACTTTCGGCTCAATCTGTCTGCGACTACATTCAGCCTCCCTGGAATGTGTCGTACATCTACGATGCAGTATGACATTATTCCGTCTCACCACCTTGCGTGTGCTGTGTTGAGGTCTTTGTTACTTAGGACGTCTCGTAATGCTTGGCAGTCAGTTTCAATCTCTACTGGGAATCCCCAAATGACGTCGGAGAACTTGTCAAGGCTGAACTTCAGTGCAGCAAACTCTAGTAAGAACAGTTTGTATTTCTGTTCAGACGTTGACGTTCGTTTTGATGCGAAGGCGATGGGGAATCGTTTTTCCATCGTGGTTCCTTCTGCTTTCGTCACCTTCATTGTTTGGGCTAACACTGCTGCAAACCCTTCTTTGCACCCATCCAACGTCACTATGAAGTTGGACCCATCCCATTGAGGTGCCTTTAGGACTGGTTCCGAGGTGAGTGCTGCCTTTAACTGCAAGAATGACTTCGTTTCTTTCTCTCCCCATCTGTCCTTCAGCTTATGTGCTGCCATTGTTGTCCTCCATGCGCTTTTACCTGTGCCTTTGGGTACGTCGACCTCCTTTACTAGCTCCCTCAGCGGTCCTTCTATAATCGCATAGTCTTTGACTAGGTCTCGGAAATGTCCCGTTAGTCCCAGGAATGAGGCCAAGTGTAACGCGTCATCTGGTATTGGCCAGTCGACTATGGCTGTCAACTTTGCCGGGTCTGCTGTGACTCCCGTTGCGCTGACTTTGGCACCAGCGAATATACCCTCGGATATGAAGAATTCGGATTTGGCTGCGGATAATGACAATTTCCTGCTTCTGACCCGATTGAATATCCTCCTCAACTTCCCCATCATCTTGTCAAAGTCATCTGCTGAAGATCCGCCATCGTCAACGAAGAGCTCAATTGTGCCATCTCTTAGCAGATTGTGCAAGTTGTCTGCCGTGAGTGCTGCAAACGTGGATGGTGCGCCTGTTAGGCCAAACAGCATTCTTACGTACCAGAAGTATCCTCGTCCTTCAACATAGAATGCTGTGTATGGTCTGGACTCTGGGTCTACTTCGACGGCGTAGAACCCTGAAGCAAAGTCGAAGAAGGAGAGGTACTTGTGACCGCTAAGCACTTGCTGTTTGGTACGTAGGTCTCCTTGGGGCATTGGCGCTATCTCCGTATACTTGTTGACTTCTGCGAAGTTTTGGCAGATTCTCCACTTCTGCGGTTTTGTGGGATCTTGGGGTGGTACTGGGGCTTCTGTTGGTGTATTGCGAGGTGGTAATTCTTGGAACTGGGAAGGTAGTCCGGCTGCTACACACTGTTCATTTATGCGATATTGTAGTTCCTCCAATGATAGTCCTCCCCGTTCGTGTGCTTTTTTCGCAAGTGTTGTTGGAGATACGCATTTGACTTGATCCGGTTATACATGTTCTATGATTCCAGCGGCGAGTAATTCATCCAGCTTCCCATGTAAGAACTCCTTTTGGGGTGGAGTTAGACGCTTTTGGCGTACTTTGGTCCCCATTTTCACGCCCTCCGGTAGTTTCAGGGTGTGAATTGCACCGTCTACTGCCCGTACTTCGCTGACTGACAATGCGAAACAGTCTGCATACTCCGTTAATAATGCTTCCACTTTGCGTCGTTCCTCTAGCGAGAGGTTGTTCCCAATCCTGATAAGCTTCAATATCTCTTGTACCCTCTCTCGTCCAAATGCGCCTTCTTCGCCATTGTTCCTTGTGAATATATTCCCTGATGCTGAGTCAACATCCAGAGCGTCTGGTATGACATCGACACCTGGTGACTGGTCCACGGGTTCGTTTGGCTCTACCAAGCAAACCATGTCATCTGTGGAATCGACGTTGTCAGCAACGTTCACGTTGGAGATATTCGTGGCTTTGGAGACTCCCCTCAAGGGGGGTGCGTTACTTCCCCCCAGTGAGTTTGCATGCTTTTGCAACTGCTTTAGGCGACTAATCTCCTTCCTCATACTTTCTCTTGGTCTTCCGCTTTTTCCCCACCTGTATATGGCCCTTCCTAGGCTCCTACTGCGCCCGATGTTCTTCCTTCGTTGTTTCTCCCTTTCTTCCTGGCCTTGTCTTCTAATTCTTTCCAACAACTCTTTTCTTTGTCGTGTCTTCTGCTCCCAAGGTGTTTCGAAGACGTATGAGTATGTTGTATCTCTTTTTGGTTCAGTCTGTGGATTATTGTGAGTGGGTATCGTTTCCTCCTCGTTGAGAGTTTTCTGATCCACTTCCCTGTCCCTCGGGATATCTGTGTTACTAGATACCCCGATATCATTGCACGCGTTGCCAACTGGTGTTTGCTCTATTACATCTCTTCCTCCACTTCCTTTATCTGCCACCTCTTCCAATACGGGTGTTTGTCTGGGATCGCCTTGGAGCGTCGTTCGCTCTCTTTCCTTTTTCACGTCTTCATCCTCTATTTCCTCCATCGTTACTGTCATTACTTTTCTTGGCGTAATCTTTTTCCCCAGCCCGTCGTTGAAGATCGTTCTCAATTTGCTTCCAACTTTGACTTTTATCGTGTCGCCGTCGTATTCATGGGTCGCTTTGAATTGCTTCAATAGTGGTTTCCCAAACAATAGGCTCCAACTTCCCTGGCTGTCAAACACCTCAAATGATCCTTCTACATCCAGTCCCTTCACTCTGACTTTTCCTTTCCACGTCGCTTCTGAGTTTACGCATCTTCCGTCTGCCATGCGCATAACTTTTGTTGACTTTTCCCATCCTCGTATCTGGTTCTGCAGGTTGTGGTATACTTCAATGTCCATGCATGCTACCATTGCTCCGTCGTCAACTAGTGCCGGTATTTGCACTGCATTGTTGTCGTTGTCCACCAATTCAACTGTTGTGTTCAATGGTTTACAGGTACGGCTTAGAACGCTTTCGACGGTGTGCACATCAATAATATCATTTTCTGATATAGCATCGTGTTTTACATCCATGAAATTGTCCATAGTTCGGGTCTCGTGGTCGCCGTTTACTCCACTGACCCTTCCCCTTTTCCCGACTTGAACCCGACAAACAAATCTTCCTCCTCCCTGACCAGATTCACCCCAATTGCATTGACTCGTCCCAACTCTCTTTGTACGAATGCCCTAAAGTTGCCTTCCACCTTCCTTATCTTGGACTCCGATGTGCATGGGTTTAGGGTACCATCTGCTCCTCTGCCATGCCATCTCTTGCCGCAAGTGAAGCATTCACCTGACCCTGGTTTGAGAGTGCCCGGCTGGTATGGGAACGATGTGTTCTCGTTGAAGACGGGGTTGCTACCATGTTTGTCATGGAACTTGACGACGTCGTTCTTCCACTCTACTATACCAGCGTCTGTGTTCGGTTGTTGGTCGTATTTGTTAATGTTGGTTTGCAGGGTGGCTTTCTGAGCGTCTGTAAAGTTGCTTGCATGTGGTGGTCGCCTGGCTCCACGAGTTGGCGTTGGTGGTGGGCTTGTGATCTGGGCATTGGCAAACGCTCGCGCTAGCGGTTTGCTAGGTGTTTCTGGCATAGGGGGAATCCGCATGTTCTTCTGTCCTTCCTCTAACTTTTGCAGCCTCTCTTCCTCCTCTCTCGCATCCTTCAGCTCCTGTGCATCCACGTTCTTGATCGCGTCGGTAAAGTCCTTCCAGGTTTTGTTTTCCTTTGGAACCTTCTTTCTGAGTACCTTTGGCAGATGTTCCCGCACTGCCCTGATGTCTGATGACCCATCTGCAATTTCGGCGGCCTTCGCAACCTCCATCAATCTACACGCGAACTTTCGGTGAGTCCATTGCTGGTCTTCGTCTCTCGTTCCTAGTTCCTTCAGCATGATCTGCATGGCCAGTAGCTCGTCCACATGGTCTGCGACCGTTGGTTCAGCAATATCGGGTGGTGGGAACTCCTTTAGGAATTTGGCTCGGAATTTCTTCCAGTCTTCCTTTGTTCCCTGCTCCAAATTTTCATACCATTTGTCAACTCGGCTGCCCGCTTTGAAAAGCAGGCTGACACTGCCTCCCATTTCGTTTGGGACTATGTTTATCTGCCTCATATACATCTCGGCCTTCCTCAGGAAGTCTAGGGGATTTGTCTTCTCCTTGGACCCTCCTGTGAATTCTGGGGCTGCCATCGTGTGGAAATTAACTTTTGGCTTCGGTTTCAGTGACGGCGGTGTTAGAGCTGGTGAGTTTACGCGTGATGGGATGTGTGATGGTGGTACTGATGGGTTTAAGAGTCCGTGTTCTTTGCGTTCTCGGGCGATACGATCTACCCAAGTTTCTGTATCTCGTATCTGTGGCGGTGAAGTTGGTGGTGTGAAACTTTCCAGCTCTGGACCAAATTGGTTCGAATCGGTGATGGATGACTCTGTGAGTGATGATATGGTGGTGAGTGTTCCCGAAAGCGTGGGATTTGTAGCTGATGATGCGACTGGTTCTGTAGGTGTGGTGGCTGATACTATGGGTGCGGTAGTCGTTGCGACGAAACGCCCTTTACTATCGCGAGGTCTTTCTTTCGCTATTTCGCTGTTTTCGGTGGTTCTCTGTGGTTATGCGTACGGTGTGTGGTGTCGAATCTCACTCTCGTCACCAAGATGGAGTAGTGTCAACTAGAGATAGATGTTGCTTGGAATGATGTTGTGTTGCTACGCTACCTGTGTGCAAGTGTCCTATGTAGCTAAAGCTAATGCCAAACAAAGCCAAACAATGACTAAGCCTGGCATGTACCCCTACTCCACCGGGCCACTCTAGATATACACGCCGAAAAGACCAAAATATCCGCTCGACAGATAGATGACCGAATAGATATACCAAAATGAGACATATTTGTAGCCTAGATATACATCTAAAAAGATAATGTATCAGGAAGCTAGATACGTGAACAGAAACTCGATATATTTGGATGCCTTTTGGGTCATTTGATTGGTGAGCAGACATGTTTTATTTCGAATCTATGAAAAGAAATGCAAAAAGACTTTATTTTCGTACACATTCCAGATCACCTATCCGTCGAGCGGATATTTTTGTTCAATTCAGTCAAAAATATCCGCTCGACAGATAGATGATCCGGAATGTGTACGAAAATAAGGTCTTTTTGTATTTCTTTTCATAGATTCAAAACAAAATGTGTCTGCTGATCAATCAAATGTACCAGAAAGTGTCCAGATATATCAACTTCCTGTTCACATATCTAGCTTCCTGATACATTATCTCTTTAGACGTATATCTAGGCTACAAATATGTCTTGTTTTGGTATGTCTATTCGGTCACCTATCCGTCGAGCGGATATTTTAGTCTTTTCGGCGTGATATAGTTGCTCATACCCTCGAGCCTCAATGACCGAAAACGATTTGGCCAAAACGCGTAAAATTGCGAGCGAAGTGGAATGGAAACCAATGGTTTCCAAAGCTTGGAACCAAAGACTTTGCAGGTGCGCTAGATCACTCGGATCCGAGCCTGATGATGTAAATGGTGTATTGCGAGCATCGAAGTATAACGGTACTCCCCGAAGCTATGATAGGAGAATCCGTTTTCGACGAGAACGATAGGTCCTCGTTTGCGGGTCATTTCAGCGAAGAATAGGTAGGATTGCACGAAACAGCGTGTTGTTTCTGGTCGATAGGAGATGAGCTTTCGGAATAGGATCATGAACCAGTATATCGCTTGTCGAGAGAGCATGATTAATTGAAGTTTTCGAGAATAACTGGATGTATGAGTGAAAACACCCAAAGCGGATTAATAGTCAAGATTGCTGACGAGAGTCGAGATTCAGCACATGTACTGAAGTCTTGCAACGCCACGGAAGCAAAGTCGGAATTGAAAGGTTCCACTGGGCCTCGAGAGAGATTGGTACTTCCTTGTAGCTGCAAAGCTGAATGTTCTTAACCACCTCCTGGATTATCCTGACCCAGTGATGGAAGATATCCAACTCCGCAATCAAGACGTATAGGAATGCGATCAGCGGCATGGCTTCGGGACTGAGCACATCGTCAGGTATCCGTTTGGGGAGTGTAACTGCGAGGAGGAGTTTCGAGACAGTGGTAAGAAACGAATCCTGGAATTCCTGGTCTTGCTGGTCATGGATGGGAGACTTGAGGTATCCATCCACCAGGAAAACCAACCACGTCCAGATTTGTGGCCAATGTCTCTGAAGGGATCCACGCATCTTGGTATCACTGATACTGTTCCCTCCAAGTCCGACAGCTCCATTAGCAATACAAAGCAGAGAGAGTGCGGCCAAACGATGAGATTGGGGAGGTGGGCTTGTGGGAGATACAGATTCTGTTGGCTTGGACGGCAGAAACGACATGAAAATGGGCATAGCGCTCCAGAAGATACTGGAAGAGTGCAGAGACTTGTCTCTCAAGTCTTCGAGAGCCTTTGCAGATCCGCTTCTTGCACTGGCTTCGAGAGACTGTAGACACCTCTGAACGAGTATCCGATGGCATTATGAAGATGACTAGCCTCCAAGGACATGATAAACTGCTCAAGACATGGATGTCTAGGTGGCTATACGCTTGAAGCCTTTGCCAATCAAGTACAAACATTCCAAGTCAAATCTCCGTCATCGCATCCCCTTGATCCCGTTGTCATCGTCCACGACGACCACAAGACCCGTTTTGACGAAGAGACCAGCCCACTCCCCTCGAACAACGACCACATCTACCGCGCCACTCTTCAAATCAACGAGCCTGTGCTCCCCGTCTTCCAAATACCTTCCGAGCCTTATCATTGCCTCCACCATTGACAATGAGCTCAACAACGTCGAGTGCCCCGAGCACCACCAGCAACAGCAACACTGACGGCTCTGCATCTCGTTCCCGTACTACGTCCAACCGTCTTCCTTCTCTCAACCAACTCGCGGCTCGTATCAATATCAGCAACACATCTGACCCAAATGCTGCCAATGGTACCAACGTCTCTGGTGTTGGCTCTGGATCTTCCGAAGCGGGTTTTCCAACAAACGCTCCTCGTCCGCGCCTTGCCGCATTCGCGTTACGAACAAACTCCAACGTCAGTCTATCTGCGACTTCTGCGAGTTCGGGTGATTCCATGGCGGTTAACCCTCCTGGAACGAGGTCTGGGAGTCCAATGGCGCTTAGTGTGAGCTCGGTAGGGAGCTCTACTACGGCGTCAAGTGTTAATGGGGATGGGACAGAGGATGGAGAGTCTGGAGGAGAACCTCTGACGAGTGAGAAGTTGGAGAAATTGAATGAGGCGACTGGGTCTAATGTGACGCCGATTCCAGCTGGTATGTCCGCTCCTGTCTACACGACTTTCCCGCTAACATTTCTGTCTTCTATTTTGTCTCACAGATAAGAAAATGGTTAAAGGCTACAAAAACATTCCTAGTCTGGACGCCATTGCCAAATTTGCCATGCAACGAAACCGGACACTATCAGTGGATGGTTCCGCTAAACCACCCGAGCCAGAGATGATTGAGGATCCGAAGACACCGGGTATACAAGTCAAAGCGCCCGAGCATCCTTTGCAGTACCCTTGGTGAGTCGGCGATGTTTCATCCCGGTTCTATGAGCTGGCACTGATGCGATCATTGTCATCTTTTTCCCCTCTTATCCATATACTTGGGTGCATCTAGGACTATCTACCACGACACCAAAGCTAAATTTCCCTTTACACCCGCTACCGCTAGTCTCGACAGCGCATCCACCGGCGCCAACTCTGCTGGCACCGGCAGCGGCACTGCCCCCTCCCAGCCTTCCAGCGCCTCCTTCTCCACCTCCGAATTCGCCCACCACGCTCCCGAATCCACGGATTACGAAGCCGGCTTGACCGTCATCGGTTCCTTCACCACCGTCGAAGCCTTCTGTCGCTACTTCAATTGGCTCAAACCTCCTTCCAAACTGGAAAGAAACTCCAACTATCACTTGTTTAAATCGGGCATTAAACCGATGTGGGAAGACCCTGCGAATGCGAATGGAGGGAAGTGGGTGTTGACGATGAAGAATAATCCTGCGTTGTTGGATAGATGTTGGAGTTGGGTCGCTATGGCTCTCGTTGGCGAAGAGCTCGAAGAAGGTGCTGATGAGATTTGTGGAGCTGTTGTTTCTTTACGATCCAAAGTGGATCGTATACAGATTTGGACGAGGAAGAAGGACGATGTGGAAAGGCTTAATGGCATAGGGAAGAAACTCGTCAAGTTGCTCGACGTGAGTGAAGCAGATGGGATTGGGTTGGAGTTTCAGTATAATACGGATGATAGGCCGCTTCCGAATAAGTTTTTGAGCATTCAGGCTATGCCTGGGACGGGTTACAGACAAAGTTTTACGGGGCCACCTGGGGGTGGAGCGTTTGGTGCTCTTGGGAATTTTGGAGGAGCGGCGGGTGGTGGACCAGTGGGCGGTGGTGTTTCACTTGGAGGCCATCGAGGTCCGGGTGGACCAGGTGGGGGTGCAGGTGGTGCAGGTGGACATCATCATAGTCAGTCTGTTGGTGGTCCTGGGGCTGGGGCTGGTGGTGAAGGAGATGGTGCACAAGTACAAGGACAAGGACAGAATCAGTCAGGTCCGCTTAGTGCAGGCGCGGGTACGGGGGGACCAGGGGGAGCAGGGTTTGGAAACTTTGGAGTTGGAGGACCTAATACTTGGAGGGCGAGTCGGAGGGGATGAGCCTCGAACATCTGCGGTCCTAGTCCTAGTCCTAGTCCTAGGCTAGGTTGGGTCGGGTTGGTGTTCTCGTGTTTTGGTTTTGGTTTTCTTACAGACTGGGTTGGGCTTAGCTGAGTATAAGGATGGAAGGTTCTGCCGTTGCAAAGGCTGGTTGTATGTACTACTCGAAATTTTTGTCGGAAAAGAGGAGAGAAGACGTGTCTGTCTTACATCAAAATTTTCTACTGTTTACTGTACATAAGCAAATATTATCTATGTAGCTTTAAGCTGTAACTCTTTGACGATGGGAGGCAGAAGATGTTTGGACTTGCTTGGTGAAGTCTTCGAGTGTATAGCCACAGCTTCGAAGGACTCTTTCAACCACTACAGACGTTTCTAACTTATCTAGCTCCTGTGGAGGAGTACAACTTACCAGCCGCTGGTAGATATGCATGTTCACTTTCTTTTCTTCTAATAACTGAGAAACCGGCACTACTCACCTTATCACAGACCGTCGGGTGACCTTGACGCGTCGGTTCACGTCGGTTCATGAACTGCTACCTCATCCTCCAATTACTCCTCGTACGAGGGTCCTGGATTCTCTTTGGGTGTAAAATATAAGTGACGACTTTGTGAAGCACCGCAACCTGCAACTTCTGCTAGTTGCTAGTCTCCTCTAAGCAACAAGGGGTACCCACTTTCTTACTGCCGGACATCACCTTCATTTTCGGTCATAAGGCCTGACCCCCTCCCCCCCCTCCCCCCTCTCCTTCCTTTTATGGAAGGTAGTATGTAAGCAAAAGTTACATAAGCTTACCTCATCTCCCCAACCCCATCATCAGCGCTCTTTTGACTCATATTTTACTGCACTAAAAGTGTGTATACATGCTCTTTTTGTCCCTATTTAGATTGTACATATGCTGACCTGCATTTTTCTTACACTTACTGCCATGATGTCATGCAGTACAAGTCACATGGTTGCAATGGAACGGTCCAGCCTCCTTCTAGATTTGGTTTCTCAGCTAACAGAATGAGCCTAGATGCTGTTTTTGTCTTCATTTTATGCTTTTAGCAAGTCTTGTACTGAATGGAAGGCTCTTACAGGTCATCCAAGTGCTTATTACATAGCATGTCACTTTGGGTCATAAGGACCCCTACACCCCCCCCTCCCCCCAAGGTGATGTCAGGTATTAAGGTTCTGGGTACCCCTTGCTAAGCAAATTTGTGCTCGGCTCGGTACCTTGCTCTAACGCTTGGGAAGGGTCTCAGCGGGTAAGGACTAAGGTCTGACTTGGCAGTTAATTCCTCAAGTTTTCTCCCTGCTTCTGACACAAATTTTACGTCCTCTAGGTCTTAGCAATAATCTAAGGCGGGCCTCCGATCGTCAACCCTTCCCGGCTCTAGCTCGAGTCTGCTGAACGGGAATCCCTTGTCATCTTCGAGTCCCTCGTTGACCTCTCTTCTCTACTCCTTTCTCCTTCCCCCTCCGTCAGGCAATGGCCCTGCTAACTTGTGGTTTTTTGATGGTCGCCGGTTAGACTCGAGCCAGTCACTTCTGCAAAGGTTTGATGAACATTAAAGCCGGTCAAACCGAAACGGACGGTAAGCCGATAATCATTCGAAAGCATCCGCTCCTGACATCGCGAATTTCCTCCGAGTCCTGACAGACTCTGGTGGCTCGGTTTCGCGCTCACATAGTAGGCGAAGATCCGTTGGAGTGGGAGGAGGAGGAGGAGTTTATTGCGCGGCATGGTCCCCGTGTGGGATGTTGATATCTAGACCCGCATCAAAGTCTCTTCAAGGCGAGATGATGATCACTGTAGAGGAGTCATCAAAGTGTTACACAGAGCGAGTGGTTCCTGTCTAGGCGCCTGCTGATGAGATCAGTTTATCTACTATAGATACGTGTATTCCTGTATTCAGCTTGGCTTGTTACTATCATTCAGAACTACGGCAGCCTCTGAGTCGCGAGCTCGTCTGCGTTCCGGTAGTAAGTCCCAGGAACGACGAAGTACTGTTGCTTACATTGGGATACTTCCCGGAAACCGGCGAGCTCAAGTTGAACCCAGCCGTGTAATAAACTACGCCTCCTCATCCTGGCCCTAAGCGCCAAAGTTCAACATCAAAATTTCAAGGGTTCCAAAATTCTTCTCCCGCGTCTATCCAACAAAGTCTTCCTTTGATACCCGATGAAAATGGTGTTGGTGTTATTTTGGGGAAGACAAGGTCAAGGAAGTTTGGAATGCCTTCAAGATGAGGGATTGAGGTGACTATGGCGTTTGAAGGAGAGGGAACGTGTTGAGAAGACTTTTGATAAATCGAGTACTAGTCTTATCTCTCTGGGCTTTTACTAAGAATAGATCAGGTATTGACAACAGAGTTTTGTGAATATCGAAGAACCCTTGATTGGAGCTTTCCGCGACGAGATTTTTGGAACACCTGGCCTTACAGAGCATCAGAATTCTCGTTGCAGAAGAGCTCTATTGATACTGTCTCTTTCATCAAAGATCAGTGGTTTGACGAGTACATGAGACTCCACTCTGGTTAGATTAGAGACTGATTCTGATTCTGATCCGTGTTGAGAAGAAATGTCTGCATTCCATCAATCAGCAATCGTAATACCCTTTATTGCTACCGACCGCTTTATTGCCGGCCACCATTCGTTCAGACAGAACTTCAAGATGAGGGATTGAGGTGACTATGGCGTTTGAAGGAGAGGGAACGTGTTGAGAAGACTTTTGATAAATCGAGTACTAGTCTTATCTCTCTGGGCTTTTACTAAGAATAGATCAGGTATTGGCAACAGAGTTTTGTGAATATCGAAGAACCCTTGATTGGAGCTTTCCGCGACGAGATTTTTGGAACACCTGGCCTTACAGAGCATCAGAATTCTCGTTGCAGAAGAGCTCTATGATACTGTCTCTTTCATCAAAGATCAGTGTTTGACGAGTACATGAGACTCCACTCTGGTTAGATTAGAGACTGATTCTGATTCTGATCCGTGTTGAGAAGAAATGTCTGCATTCCATCAATCAGCAATCGTAACACCCTTTATTGCTACCGACCGCTTTAATTGCCGGCCACCATTCGTTCAGACAGAAATAAATGGCTCGTACTGACTTATAAGCTACACTCTATTGAGGCATAATCAATCCTTTCCCACTCCTCCGAATTCCAAGTTGCAGGATACCTACAGTTTTACATCTGCCATTATGTCGCAACCTGAACCTGGTCCTCCTGGCGGCCCTCCTGGGGTGAGTATCAACATTGCTCCAGATTTTGATGGCCCATTCTTTGGATACTCCCTTTCCTTGATGTATGTCGTTGACTTTTCCGTGATTTTTCTAACACAAATAAAATTTATGCAGTCTGTTTGGGATAATAGTCTCCCAAGGATGGATTTATATCCACAACAACAAGGATAATTGGATGCTAAGGTCTTATGTAGGCTATACTTGATTAATCTGTGTGGGCTATTGCTAACTCCGAACCAGGTGGTCTTTATAATGTACGCAAAGCACCACTTGCCCATTTACTTTGTTGCCTTGCATAACGTACTCGAAAACAGCATGCTCGACATGACTTTCACGTTCTTGGATGTTCAGATCATTCACTCCTTCCTGGTAAATTTGAATGTTACTTGAATAAAATTGCCAGTCGCTCAAATTTTTCTCCCTTGTAATTAAGGTGAAAATTTTGGAAATGTTTTCAATCTTTCCACGTCAAATGGGTGCGTTATACTAATAGGCTCTCGCCT